>LT795054.1:2178096-2221291 GCA_900162835.1 Sporisorium reilianum f. sp. reilianum | reverse complement strand
GCGCTCTCGGCCAACATCCCGAGCCCCGTCCCCGCGCACGTCGCTGGGCCGAACGACCGCTCGGCGCGCTTCAACGAAGAAGGGCGCAGCCTGCGCGGCACCACGTACCGCCAGGGCGGCGTGCTGCCGACGGTGAGCTCCAAGGGCGCGCTCGAGACGGGCAGGGCAGGACACGCCGAGCCGTCGCTGACGCATTCGGACAGCGCGACGTCCATGGCGTCGTTGTTGGGGTCGTTTTCGAGGATGAACAACTTCCCGAGCCCTGTCAAGGCGTCGTTTGGATACCATGGGCTGGGCAAGGCGATGGGCATGCGACAGACGCTCGGATCGAGGGGGAGTGTCGCATCTGATGTGCCGGACTTGACGAACTCGGGCAGCGTTCAGAGCTTTGCCAGCAGCACGATGGCTGGTGGACGGCTTGGCTATAAGACCAGTGACTTGTCTGTCGCTGGTATGTGATCGCGCACGACTCCATGCACCTTTCTCCATCTCACCATCTTCCCTTTGCCTAGCTTTCACAGCGCACAACGATTTGCGCTATTAGTCTCCCTTCCTACACTTCCCCACACTCCCTTTTGATCCAAAGCGAGCCGAATCGGAGCGCAACGAGGACATCGCCAGGAGTCTCGGCTTCGACAGCCGGCTTCATCGGGATCCGTCTCTTCTTGCGTCCATCGGCTTTGCTCCCCTTCCTTTCCCCTACTGTCTTTTATACTGTGTCGCTCTCGGATCCTCCCTCACAGCCTCTCTTTTTCCTGTGTCCTTCGCAGGTCAGAGATCGCAGGCGTCCCTCACGTTCACTCATGCTTCTCGTTCTCTCCCAAACTGTATCATACATGCTGCTGCTCGAGCAGACGGCGCGCAAAGAAAGTTGTTGCTTGTCCCAATCACATCTTGCTATGGCTGAACGTGCGTTTGATTGGCACTTGGATGCCGCTTGTTGATAGCAGGGAGGGTGAGGTAGAAAGGCGAGTCGGGCTGTCCAGGAGTGCAATCGGTGCTTTGTTAGAGTGGCGTTATCTTCACAGGCACAGATTTCGCGAAGGGCTCAACACGTGACTGAAAATGAGCCTCGGCCGAAGTTATCACTTCCTCTCCTGTTCAACGAAAATTTCGAAATTTGACTGCTCTTCTGCGCTCCTCGTGTACGAGAGTCGACACTCTGCCTGTTTGCTGCCTCCCTCTCGAAGTTCGACCTTCGCGGTCTGCAAGCACAGTCCGAATTCCAGTCTTCCAGCCTCCGTCAATTTCGACTTTTTTCCCAAACATCGCCGTCTGCAGGCCCGAATCTTTTCGTCCGGCAGCTCAGCAGTCTATCCACTCCCTTGCAGCCCAGAGCAGAGCGAGAGTGCAGACGAGTCTAGTCGCCATCACCGTTCGTCAACGTTACCATCCTCAAGACTTCTTCACCATCTCCCCCCCTCTTCACCTTTTCCCGTAAACTTCGTCAAAATGGTAGGTGTCATATACGACTGATGGGGACGAGCGACATAGTGCAGCAGCATGCGACGAGATCCAGCTAAGCCGGGAAGGCAACGGCATCTTTGCGGCCAGTCCAACATTCCAGCCAGCACGCAGCCACACGGTCACTATTCAGAGAGGGGTTGTATCATCGATGGAGGCACACAGTGGATTCAGGATTCAGCACGAAGATGCGTCGTCGAGATGGCGTCTTTGCGACGACACGAGGTTGCAGCGAGGAGGCACATATGCAAACTTGGCAGTAGTAGAGACTTTCGGACTGGAGTTGCATGGCCACCACCACGCGGACACGGCAACTCGATATAAGATGGTCGCAAAGCAGATGTCATCGACCAGACGGAGGCACTGCGGCGATCATGTTCGACCCTTTTCGGCATACTTTTTCGACAACTTGGCGCAAACACAAACAGCATCTATAGAAGCGGATCCAGGCTGTCGCCATCCCTTGCGAACGCTTCCGACACACAAAGTGGCGACACCATCAGCACCGACGCTGTCCATATCGATTCTCTTCGATGCAGATGCGGCAACAAGTTGCACAATCAATGTCGGTCGCTATGATGCTCCGCCGATTGCAAGCCACCACTGCTGCTACACCTCAACGATATACCTCAGAAGCATTGCACACCGCCCCGACTCCCGCACTCATCCACACGACGTAGCTTTTCCAGAACAACTCGCCACATCCACAGATCCGCAACGCCGTCGGCCATCCATGCTGCTGCACCTCCCGCATCGTCACGCCGTCGCCCTCTCCCCCACTCATCTCAGCTCCTCATACTAACCCTCTCTACGCTCCCCACCTCACAGGTTGTCAAGACATTCGAGCTTCAGTCGAAGTCCAAGGCGGACCTCACCAAGCAGCTCGAGGAGCTCAAGACCGAGCTGCTCAACCTTCGCGTCCAGAAGGTGGCTGGTGGCTCGTCGAGCAAGATCCTGCGCATCAACTCGCTGCGCAAGGACATCGCCCGCGTGCTCACCGTCATGAACCAGAAGCAGCGCGCCAACCTGCGCGAGTTCTACAAGGGCAAGAAGCAGCCCCTCGACCTGCGTGCCAAGAAGACCCGTGCCATCCGCCGCAAGCTCAACCAAGTAGGTTTTTTTCTCGACAGCAGAGCAGGAGTGCAGAGTGGAGTACAGAGAAAGGAGGTGGTGCGGTCGCTGTCGCAGGATGTTGGTTGGTTGGGAAAGGGATGCCGAATTGGGTGTCAGCAGAACAGTATGGGCAGCATTGGATCGTCGAGTTGTTGCGCATGGACAGCAATGGTGGAATCACGAAGCTGGATCACAGTCGCATCGCTCGACGACAGCTGCGTTTTCATCGAAGTTGCAGTCATGGCGACGTTGGGACGCAAATGTCTCTCGACAGCAGTCCTCGGCCCGCCTCCCACCGACGCACACCGACGCGACCCGACAAGACCGCCTCCAACGACAACGCATCCGCACCCACCACCTCCACTCGACTCTACTTTGCACTTCCTCTCCCACCGAATCATCCCAACTGACATCCTCCCCCCCCTTTTCCACCCCGCAACAGCACGAGCGCACCCGCATCACCGAGCGCCAGCACAAGCGCGAGATCCACTTTGCCAACCGCAAGTTCGTCCTCAAGGCATAAACTGCGTGCATTTCTCTCTTCTCTAAGCTATGCGCTGCTGCGCACATAGCCGTGTTACACTAGCCTCGCCCCTCGCGCGCGCGGAGGTGCACGCACCTTTCGCCGTCATCATGCACACACCCCAAAAATATAACGCCTCTTGCGTTCCAGCCCGCACAGTGGTTGGGCGCGTGGGGGTTTTTCTCTTTCGCTTTTCGGGGTGGATCTGTGTGAGGTTTGTCGTGCGTGTGAGACGTGGGAGACGTGTCGAGTTGAGAGTGATGGTGTCGGAGCGGGGTGGCGGTGGTTGAGTGAGCGTGTCAAGATGCGACAGAGCGAGACTGCGACGCCAGGCAGCGGTTGCTGTTGCGACTGTACAACCGGACCTCTCACGAAGCTCCCTCAACCACTTGCCAAACCAGCTCTCCACCCAGTGACGACGTGCAACAGCGAACCGCTCATCGCTGCAACCGAAATGGTCCCGCGCCATCCTTTCTGCCAATGCGCAAACTGACCTCACACGCGATGCTCCCAACACCACCAACCACCCCACAAAGCCCCCCTTCAACCCTACCATCACCGTCACTCCGAGACCCCACACCCATGCCTCTCTCCAACCCCTCCGTCGCCCCAACGCATGCACACACGCACCACCGCGCCATCTCGCCCCCCAACACTGGAGTGCGTTCGAGGAATGATATTGAAATGCCAGTCGAAGTCGTGTACAGAGTAGTGCGTTGCCACTTGTTTAGGCACCGCCACTGTTAAACGCAGCACAGAAATGAAGGAGGTCGATGGTCAGCTAGACCGTTCTCGGGAGACGGACGTTGTGTGCGAAGGTGAGACTTACACGAGCTAGAGGTGCGGAGAAGGGTGTTGTGCAGAGGCAGGGCGAAGAGGTAGGAGGGAAGTGTGAGTCAACGCAGTTCCGGGTCAAGCTTGGCATGGATGCAGAGGCATTGGAGACACTTACGATCGAGTGGATTGGAATGTGAATCTGTAGCAGCGCAAGTCGCCAACAACACAAGGCAAAAGTTTGCGTTAGTACCGACTCCTTCCTTCCCACTTTGCACTCCTGCTCCCTGTCGACGCAACGCTCCCATGCTGGACCTCTGAACGAACGATGCATCTGGCGGCGGCGATGCGTTGCGGTACGGAGACGAGAGACAGATGCGAGGTCCGACGATGCAATATATACGTACGAGCTTGACAAAGTACCCGATGAAACCCATGACGACAAAGCCGAGTCCTACCGCCCTGCAGATCTGGATGTATTCTGTAGCCATGTTAGAAAGAGTCAGTACATCCGTCTACCACCACGCCCTCCCATTCACCCACACCTCCCCATCTGGCCGTCTGGCACACCGCAGCGTGACAGCGCAACGCGCCCTTCGTGTCGACATACCTTTGCGGTTCGGCTTGGTGCAGCGGTTGACAAAGTGGGTGCCCTCGCGGAAGAAGTTCTGAGGGATCTCGACGATCTCCTTGATTGTGTCCGACATTGTGTGTTGCTGTGTGTCGCTGTCGATGCGGGTGCTTGAGAGATGATGTCGACGAGAGGCAAAGGGTGATTTGGGCGCGGTCAGATCTTCCAAGCTGCTTGTTCAGGTGCAGCGGGGCACTGGGCCAGTCTCGAGTCGGGCGCCACGTCAGGTCCAATTAGCGGTGCTGCTGCTGCTGCTGTTCTCCGCATCCAGCGATTTTTGCGTGTGTGTTAGGGCTGAAAGGATAACAGTTAGAGGGGAAAAAAAGGGAGCTGGAAAGGGGCGACGGATCCGATGTGGCAAGTGGATTTTTTGCGCGTTTGCGAAGAAAAGACTTGATGCGTTCTTGGACATGCTCCTCGTCCTCATCACCATCCATCGATACCCTCGCCACGCACAGCATCATCCAACTATGGCCTCGATCGCACGCACCCTGCGCACGGCAGTGCGTCCAACCGCATCCTCCTCCAGCACCGCCTCGACCTCGGCCATCGCATCGAGCAGCAAGCTCCGTCTCCCGTCGCGCTCCAACTCGACCACTTCCACCGCTTCCACACCACCCTCAACAGCTGCCACCGAAACCTCCAGCGGCCCGACCGCAGTGCAGTACAGCTACTTCGTCCCGCGCGTCGGCAAGACGCTCTCCTCCCTCCCCGTATACACGGACGTGCGCAACGGCGGCACACGCACCATGACCGAGCTGCGCAAGATCCAAGGCTCCGTCGCCGACCTCAAGACCGACCTCGCGCTGTTCCTCTCCGAAACATACGAGTCCGAGTCTGAGGCACACGCACCGTTCGCGGTCAACAAGAAGCCGCTCCGCCCCAAACCGGGCCGCAAGATGGTCGAGCGCACGGGAAGCCCGATCTACATCGATCCCGTGCAGCGCGCAAAGGTGCAGGCGAGCGGCAAGCTGAAGATCAGGGGCAACAGGGTCGACGAGGTCAAGGCGTTCTTGGAGAGCAGAGGGTTTTGAACTACGCTCATGTCAGGGCTGTACTTTCCTCCAATCGTAAATCACACACTCTCACTAGACAGTCACAGCTTTTGCTCGATTGCCATTCAAACTTGAGCCAAACGAACGAGCAGCCCTAATCGAATCCGGCGCCCGACCTCTGCTTCTTGCGCTTATTCGCCTTGTTGTGCTTCTTGCTGCCCGCCTGACCCTGCTGCTGCTGCGCACCTCCACGGATCACTGTGCCGTCATTCGCAATCCTCCCCTGGATCGCAGCAGTCGGCACACCCGTACGCCCGACGATCGTCGGTTTCGACGACGCCATCGTATCGAAAAACGCCGAGTCGAGCGCTTTCGACTGGGCCGACTGACGCACCACACCCGTGCCTCTGCGTTTGGTGAGCTCGGCGAGCTCGGCCTGCAGGTCTGCATCCAGATCATCGATGTCTACGCCACCGGCGGCGGTGGCGGTGGCGGCGTCGGCGTGCTCGGCAAGATGCGAGGGGTCGTACTTGCGACCGGCGAGGGCGGCACGCGCACGCTCGCGCTGCGCGGCGTTGAAGGTGTCCGCATCGATGCCCGGCGGTGGGTGGCTGTAGAGCAGCTTGGCGTTGACATAGTCCTTGAGCACGTAGCGCACCGCACGCGACTCGTCCGGGTTGCCCTGGCCCTGGCGCGTGTAGCCTCGCGCGACCGCGTAGGCAGTCAGCATCTCGAGACCGGTGGGGACGCCGTTGCCGCCCTCCTCCTCGGTCATGGTCTCGATGTGGATGCCGTACGTGCCCTCGACAATGTCCTTGGGGATGCGCTTGGCGACGAGCTCGGCGGGCGCCGTGTACTCGCGCATCTGGTCGATGGGCAGCACACCGTCGCACACCAGCTCGGCCGACGTGGTGGCGAACTGCGGGAACACGAGACCGGGACAATCGCACAGCACCGTGGTGGGCGACAGGTGGATGGTCTGGAAGTGCTTGGTCTTACCTGGAGTAGACGAGACCGACACCTTTTTCTCGCCGAGCAGGGCGTTGATCGTGGACGACTTACCCACGTTCGGGTATCCGACGAGACCGACGACGAGCTTCGAGGGCGCGGGCTGGCCGTCAATAGCAAAATCGTTGAGGGGCGGGGCACATGCCATGAAGAGCTCTTCGAGTTCGAGCACGTTGAGCACGCGGGTGGGGTCGCGAGTGGCAGAAAGCGTGGTGGTGGCGGTAGCGGTGGCAGCATCGACTGCATCATCTTGTCCAAACGTCTTTTCGGCCACCAGGTTGTCACGGACCGCGGCGTGAGAGTGGTCCAGCACACGATCCGTGGCTTCTTGGCCGACAAGAGGCTTGGCGTCCTTTGCACCTTGATCCGCAGCAGCAGCAGCAGCGGCCCGTACATCTTGCTCCTGTTCGTCTTTGTCCTCCTCCTCTTCATCATCATCGTAATCCTCGTCGTCCTCGTCGTCCTCGTTGCGTGGTTCGGCGAGCTTGAGCGCTTCGAGACGCAAACGTTCCTCCTCCTCTGCACGAGCGAGCTGGATGGCCGCCGCGTTAGCTGCACTGAAGAAGGCGTACTGGATGCCCTGTGCGTCAAAGTAGTCGGCCCAGTACCTCCTCTGCTGGTCGTCGAGCAAGTCGGCCTTGTTGATGAGAAGCAAGTTGCGCCTTGGTCCCTTTTGAGCCGAATCCTCGTCGAGATACTCGATGCCGTTGGTGGATCCGATGCCCAAGCTCGAGACGTACTTTTCGAGGTCCTCGCATCGGAAGCGGAGTGGATTCCTCGCATCCACGATCTGCACAACGAGATGACTTCGCTCGATGACACGCCACAGTTGGCGCCACACCTCCAAGTTCCTCTCGAAGGGCGTCAGCACCAAACCGACGCCCTCCTGGAGCTCTGCGAGACCTCGCCTCCAGTCAAGGAAACCGTCCTTCTCGGCACGTTCGAGCTGTGCGCGCGTGGTAGCGCTGGTCCATTCGGGTCTCCTGGGTACACGCAGGCGCTCCTTGTTCTGCACATGCTTCTTGAGCACCTCCTGCTCCTCCTGGCCCGTCAGCAGGTACGGGTTGTGGCGGGTTCGCTCGCGGTTCGGGGCGGTGATGACAGTGACGCCGTGATTCCTCCTCTCGGCGGTGAAGTCGGCATCGGCCAGCGAGGCAGTGTTGAGGAACTCTTCGAGATCGCCCTCGTGCGTGACGGAGCGCAGGTTGGAGACGGATCCGTAGTTGTTGATGTCCGTGGTGTGGAATTCGGTCTGGTTGCGCTGTTTGGCTTCCTTTGCCTTTCGGTTGAGGATGGCCCTTCCGAGGCCGACGGTGTTTTTGGACTGAGCGAGCGGCATGTTGGTATACAAGCCGCAGCGACTCGGTTGATTGGGATAGATAGATGGTGGACGTCAGTCAGAGTGGCAAGCTCGTCTGAACTGAGCCACTTTGCCAAACCGAGACTGCTCTGCCGCCCTAAACTCCGTTCAAGAAGAAAAGCAAAAAGCAAAAAGCAAAAAAAAAAGTGCGAAATTTTTCCGACTTTTCCCTCCACACAACCGAAAAAAACCCTTTTTTATTAACGCTTTTTCCATCTTTTCTTCGTGTCGCAGTGTGCAGTTGAAATTTGTGTCGAGCAACTCTTCCTCCTTCACCTTTCTTCTTTCCGCACCATCTCGTCGATCGAGATCGAGAAGCAGCTGCACAGCCATGGATCCGACGCTCAAGCTACTCACGCTCATCAACGTCAGCGCTGCCAGGCCAGGCAAGCGCCAGCGCTCATCCAACCTCACCCACTACGACAAGATCACCCGCAAAGCTGCAGCCGCACAGCAAGCCACCGCGTCCACCTCCAAGGTTGCCGCCGACGCCTCGCCTTCCAAGCGATCCAAGTCGTCCAATGGTTCCGCTGACTCACCAAAGAAGTCGCAGGATGCGAACGAACTCGTAGGCGAGGTCTCGGACGACGACGAGGGCTCGGAACAGCACTCGTCCACCAAACAGCAAAGGCAAAAGCAGCTCACAGCATTCGACGCCCACTTTGGCAGCGACGGTCCGCACGCACAGGCGGTCGCCAAGCTCCCCGAGTCCGTCACCTCGCTCACATGGTCTACCTCGCGCTCTACGCTGCCGGCGCTCCCGACGCAGGTCGTTGTCTCGACGCCTGCGCTCCCCGGGTTTGACGCACAGCAGTACGCCGGCCAACCGCAAGTGAAAGTGCTCGAAGCATTCAATGCCTACGTTGCCAAGAAGTACACCTCGCCAACACCGCTGCACAAGGCACTCGCTGCGACGCTGGGCAGCTACGCCGACTTTTGCGATGCCAATGTTGCACTTGCCGATCGACCGCAGTATCGCCAGGTGCTCGCGATGCATGTCATGTCGCATGTCGCAAAGACGCGTCGCAGAGTCCTCAAAAACAACGAGAAGCTCGCCAAGCTCGCCGCGAACGGTTCTGCGGCCGACAGCGACGACCTGGACCTGCGTGACCAGGGCTTCACCCGGCCAAAAGTGCTCATCCTGCTCCCGTTCCGCAACTCGGCCCTCGAGTGGGTCGACCTCCTGACCAAGTTCAGCCTCTGCTCGCAGGTCGACAACAAGGCGCGCTTCGCCAAGGAGTACAACCTCCCCGAAGGCGCGGTCGACAAGCTCGCCGACCCCGCCGTAGCCGCCAAGTACCCGCACGACCACATCGCCAACTTCGCGGGCAACATCGACGACTCGTTCAAGCTCGGGCTCAAGGTGACGCGCAAGAGCCTCAAGCTCTTCTCGGGCTTCTACGACTCGGACGTCATCGTTGCCTCGCCGCTCGGGCTGAGGCTGGGCATGGAGCAGGATAAGGGCGGCAGCGATTTCCTGTCGAGCATCGAGATGGTGGTGGTCGACCAGACCGATGTGATCAGCATGCAGAACTGGGAGCACTTGGAGTATGTGCTCGAGCGGCTCAACCACATCCCGCGCCAGAGCCGCGACACGGACTTTTCGCGCGTCAAGCAGTTCTACCTCGACAACCGCGCTGCGCTGTTCCGCCAGACGGTGCTGCTGTCCGCGTACGACTTTGCGGCGCTGCGCTCCGTGTACAACCACACGCTCAACAACGTCGCTGGCAAAGTGCGCACCGTAGCGCCCACCGCAGAGAACGACGCCGAGATGGCGCGCGTCGTCAGTGGCGTGCGGCACACGTTTACGCGCTTCGAGGCGGCCAACGCGCACGCGGAACCCGATCTGCGCTTCGCCCACTTCACCTCCAAGACCTTGGCGCAGCTGGGCAGGTCGGCCGTGTCGAGCAGCCACACGCTCGTCGTCGTGCCGAGCTACTTTGACTTTGTGCGTCTCGACGCCTTCCTGCGCACCGCCAACGAGCAGCGCAAGTCGGGCGACACCGCGCTGTCGTACACGAGCATCTCCGAGTACTCCACCCCCAAAGACATCCGGCGCGCGCGCGAGGCGTTCTTCAGCGGCAAGAAGCGCCTGCTGCTGCTCACGGAGCGCGCGCACTTCTACCGGCGCTTTAAACTGAGGGGCGTCAAGACGGTCGTGTTCTACCAGGTGCCCCAGAACGCGCGCTTCTTCTCGGAGGTGTTGGAGTTCCCGTTTATCACCAAGGGCGATTTGGGTGGGGACGGGGAGGACGAGGAGGACGTGGATGCGAACGAGGTCGCGTCGTACGTCGTGTATAGCAGGTACGACCTGATGCAGCTCGAGAAGGTGGTCGGGAGCGAGCAGGCCAAGGAGATGGTCATGGCGGATAAGGCGACGTGGAAGTTTGTGTGATTGGGTGAAAATGCAGAATGTGACATGTGCACGCAGAGGCGGTTGTGATGTCGTCGCTGAGCGTGTGAATCGGTTGCAGTGAGAGAGAGGCTACGGTCGGTGTGACAGCAGTGAGAGCTTTTCTGACTTTGCTACGATGTTCTGTGGGACGATCTCGAACACCTCCTTCATCGACACGTGCGAACCTGCGATAAACGGCTCGATGACCTCCACCACCAGACTCTCCACCAGACCGACGAACGTCTTGGTCAACACCCGCGCCGATCCACCTGCGTCCTTGGCAGAACCAATCACGCGTGACCAGCCGACCAAGTTCTTGAGCAGGCCCTGTACCAGCTGGTCAGCCACTTGCTGTCTCGCCTTGTCCACCTGCCCGCCAGCACCCGTCTGCATCCCGAGTGGCGCCTGCACAATCCCTCGCAACCTCGCGATCTGCGCCCTGAACACCTCGAGAAACGCCTCGACCACACTCACGCACCGCGCATGCTCCGCGCCGAGCACGGTCTGCACCACATCCACCGCCTCCACCGCCTCGCGCGTCTGCTGCGCCAGCCACGGCGAGAACGCGCCTTTCCCAACCAGCTCTATCAGCCGCGACACGAGCACGTTGCCGATGAGCGTCGCGAGCACCTCGTCGTCCCCGCCCACCGCATCGCCGGCGCGCGACGTGTAGTCCGACGCACCGGTGAACCAGCCGAAGTGCGCAATGGCGCTGGCTCCCGCTCGCATTTCGCTCGAGGACTGGAAGGGCGACCAAGGGATCAGCTCGAGGCGCGCGTAGAACTCCCAGATCTGCGCGACGGATAGGCCGCCCCATACCTGGGCGTATTCGTCGGGGTAGCGGCGCCGCCATTCGTGGAAACGCGAGACGACGCTGCGTGGATGCAGGTCGCTGTCGGTGAGGGGTGGGTTGGTGGGGGAGAGGAATGGGAGGCTGGATTGTGTGTGCGTGGTTGCAGCGGGATCGAGGTATTCTGGCGCTTGGACGTCGGCGAAGATCGCGGAGAGCGTGGACGCGATGTCTCGCTGAGCAATGCTGAACGACAGCTCGTCTGCCGGTTCGAGGTTGTCCAACCGCGACACATCGACAGCTTGTGTTCCGACACTGTCATCAGCAGTATCCATCTCTTGATCCTCCTCTCCTTGTTGCCCTAAATCAACCACAGCACTAGGCGTAGGCATAACCCCCAAAACGACGCTCAAGCTCTCATCCAACCACCTCCCCCTCCTCTTGCCCAACATCCTATTCCGCTTCACCAACAGCTCCAGCGCCCGCGTCTCCACCTCTTCCACCTTGGCCATCTTTTCGTTCATGAACCGTGCCAAGCTGGCCACAAACTCGTCGAGCTCGTTGAACCAGCTCGCTTTGTCCTCCACCGCTGCCACGTCCAGCTTGTTCTCCTTCTCCGCTGCATCCAGCGTCTCGAGCTCTGTCGCCGTGGAGCTGATTACGGCAGTCGATGCGGCTGTACTCTGTTCGAGCGCGCGCAGTGTGAGCTCGAGGCGTGTGGAGCAGGTGTCGACGGAAGGCAGCGGTGCGGATGCTGGGATCGGCGCCGGCCGGAAAGGCGATGCCTCCCTCGATGCGGAGCGCGACGACGCACGAGCGTGCGTCTGCGTCCGCCGCAGCTGCGCTCGCTCCCACTCCTCCTCGTCCTCGTCCATCTCGTCCTCCACCACTGCATCCTGGTCGAAGTCCCCACGCACGGCCGCCTCCATCTCCCGGCGCTGCCGGTCCTTCCACTCCCGCTCCGCCTTCTCGCCGATGGGTATGCGTTCCGTAGCACCAGTAAACTCGGCGAACTCGTCCTCGCCATCGCCCAGCTCGTCCTCTTCCCTCTGCAGGCGCGAGTGTGGATGGGGACCGTCGTCGACCTCCATGGCGTCGTATCGCTTCAGCGCGGAAGAGTTGGAGAAGGGGGCGAGCGAGATGTAGTCGTCCGATGTGGAAGTGGCAGAGGCGGCGGCGCGGAGCTTGGCGCGCTTCTCTTTGGCTGCGCGAATGACGCTTTCGCTCGGGATGCCGTCGTGCGCAAAGTCGGCTGCGAACTTGGTTCGTGCCAGAGTGTCGTCAGCGGGGTCGTCGAGGGCGATACGGGAAGTTTGCGTGACCATGGGGTCGTCGATGCGCGTGCCTGGCCCTGTTGGTTGTTGCAACGGTGCAGGACTGTGTGCCCGTGAGCGTGATGTGGGCGTGGAAGAACGCAGCTCCTCGAGGTACTTGGATGTGTACAGATTGGAAGAGGTGCCGGAAGATGATGTCTCTGTCGCATCTGAGGATCGATCCTGGAAAGAGGTCGGCCGAAGCGGCGTCGATCGTTTGGGAGTATCTGTTGAAGACGAGAGCGACGGATTCCCGAGCGTAGCCTTTCTGGCCTGTTTGCCGGGTCCGCCCTGCGCGGAGCGACGGATCTCGAACGCATCGCCATCATCTCCAGCATCGTCCTCAACCGTCACACTGGCTGTTGTTCGCTGCTTGAATGCAGATGCTGGCGATCGGCCCGTCGAAGATCTGCTGGCGAATGATGGCGAGGAAGTGACCACAGCTCCTCTCGCACCCTTGGCTCGCGCGCGAAAGACGACGCTTGATGTAGCCGCATCATCATCATCATCATCTTCGACCTCATCTAGCCCAGCCAAAGATCTGCGCGGAGTCGAAGCAGCCGAGCTCGTGGCGCCGCCTTGAGCCGGAGCTGGCCTGATGGAGCTACTCGATGGCCCGGCTACAGCATCTTCGTTGTCGTCGTCGTAGGCCGAGCTGATCCTCGAAGCCGAGCTCCTCGGCTTGCTCCTCTTGACGAAGCTGGCTCCATTGCTCATCTTGGGCAAGGTGGACCCAGCGTCAATCCTTGACAGAGGTGAAGGAGTCGAAGGTGTGGTGGTGTGAAGGGCACGAAGCGAACGGCTCAGTTCTACAACTTTCCTCCACCACCAACAAAATTCCGGATCCCGAAATTTTTCGCGAAGACCCTGAACGAGCATGCGCCTCTGCGAACGTCCAACCTCAACTCTGTTTGAACGCAACCCGAGGCAACCCGAGGACCATCACGAAGTCAACTGCGAAGCATTGCTGTGAGAAGAGATACAAATACATGATGCGGACAGCATTGGCTGCTGAAGAAATACGAGAGACCACCAATGCGTGGCCTCCCTTTGTGCTTGTGCTTTTGTGTCTGTGTGTGATCTGCGCCTTGCTCTCACGCCTTCTTCTTGAGCTTCAACTTGAGCCCTGGCGTCGGAGTCCCACTTCCAGGAGCTGGGCTCTGTGCCGGCGCTGGCGAGTCTGTCGGCGTCTGAGCTGCCGGCGTCATGGGCGTCATCGGGCCCGCACTCGTGATACCGATGCCCATGCCCATGCCTGGCCCAAAGAAGCCTCCGCCACTCGCCAGATGAGGCATGCCCGGCCTCGCTCCGCCCGCAGGCGTACCTGGCGTTCCCGGTCCTCCGCTCCCACCTGCCGCTCCACCGGCACCGTTCTTGCCGCCGTCCTTGGGGAACATGGGGCACGACGTGTTGGTCGACATGTGGCCCACCTCTCCGCAGCGACCGCAGCGTCGCTTGGTGTCGGTCTTGTTGAGCAAGCTCTTGTAGCCGCCCGGAATCGCCAGTCCCTCTGCTGCAGCTTTGGCGTTCTTGCGCTGGATACGTCGCTCCTGGTTCTTCTTGCGCTGTGCCAGCTCTTCCTGCAAGCGCTTCATACGAGCCATATCGATGGCGGCATCACCGGTGGGCAGCAGATCTTCGGTTGCAATGGCTTCGTCCTCGATCTTCTTGCGTTGCGTGAGGTAGGCGTTGATCACGGCGGGATCGCGTACCATCTCGCGCTGCCACTTGCCGTTGATGAAGCGACGGATGCGCAGCACTTTGGTCGACTTGTCACCGCCGTCGCCGTTGACGGTGCTCATCGCGCTGGGACTTCGATCGCGACGGACCGACTCGCCCCTGCCGCCACTGCGTGCGTCCGGCTTGACGCCGCCGTTGGCCTGCAGAAGCGCGCGTCGTTCGTCTTCAGCCGTGACTTTGGGCGGCACCGGGTTGGAGAGCGAGCGGCACTGCGCATTCCAGATTCGATCGATCTCGGATCGGTAGACCGCCTGCTGCTCGGCAACGCTGTACTTGTGGCCCGACTTGCTCTTCGCCTCGGCCTCGGCTTGAGCGAGTCTCTCCTCGACATCTTCGTCCGCTCGCAGGAAGATCTCCTTCATCGAAACACGGATGAAACTGAACGCCTCGCCACGGCCGGTCGGGTCACCATCGCCGTGCAGCTTGAGCATGGCCTTGCCCTGCGTCGCGTTGATGAAGTTCTTGCTGGTGATCCAGGGCGCCAGCAGCTGCTCGATGTCCATCTTGCTTTCGTCGTCATCGTCGCCCTCGGCGGTGTTGGTGTAACCGCAGTCCAGCAAGTGTCGCTGGCCGACTTGCATGCTTTCGGCGAGACAGATGTTTTCGGGCGGGAGCATCTTGAGCAGCTCGGCTTCCTCCGGCACGACAATGTGTGGCTTGAGCTTCCAGAAACCCTGATTGACGTCGCCTGCCTTGCGATTGTACTCCATGAACTCCTTGAGCCTCTGTCGCATCTGCAGCTCGTTCTGGTCCGGGAAGTAGCGCATGAGACGATGGATCTTGATGCGCTGGCGCTGACTCTTCTGGATGAGCTTGTAGGCGATCATCTGGAGACGATACTTGATGTTGTTGGTGATGAGACGCGCGTGAGGACCGGGGATGGGCTGGACGGGGTAGGTCTGACCCACCACAAAGAGATTGCGGATCTCTCGCAGGTAGTAGCGGATCTCGTTCTTGGTGGTGCTTCGAATCAACAGGAAGTCGGTGTGAGCCGGCTTGTGGCGGAAGAGCGGTGCGCGAATCATGTTGTTGTACAGGGTGGGCTGCACCTGGCCTCGCTCGATGTTGCCAAACTTCATGAAGGGGGATTCGTCAGCCACGTCGAGCAAGTACGGCTCGCCGATGTCCATCTTGGGCACATGCTCGTCCTTGGCGTCTTTCTTTCGGTAGTAGTTGACGAGAAGACTGCCCATGCCGATCTTGGACAGCAGTGGCGGGTACTCTTCCGAGTATTCGTACAGCACGTATGGACCGGTGTCCTTGAGGGTGAGATCGCGCGTGGTGCGAAGCATCTCGTTGGGATCCTTGGCTTTGCGTGCGCCGGCGCCTTCCTTCTTCTTCTTGGACGAGATGGTCCTGGAGAAGTGGAGGGGCATGTTGGTGGGGAACTGCATGGCGGGACGGTGGAAGGATCTGGCTTCGGCTTTGGTGAGCTTGGTCTTGTACCACGGAAGCTGGAGCTTGATGGCGGGCCAAGCGTGCTGAACCACGAGCTTTCCGAGCGTCTGACGCACGCGTTGGCGATGCTCGCGGGTCTGCTCGTAGAACTTGTCGTTGGACAGGTTGAGCGGGTCGAGCTCGGCTTGACGACGCGCGAGGTCGCGCTGGGCAGCTGCTGATACGACGGGCGCATCGGAGCGCAGCAGAGAGTTTTGCTTTGTCTTGGGTCCCAGGTCCTCCTCGAGCATCATTTGAGGGTCGTTCATGTCGAGAACGAGCTTATCGAAGGGCTCGAAGGGGGATCTGGTGTCCCAGATGATGCTACGAGTCCATGCGCCACAGAAGAGGTCGTGATTGAAGGGCTTGTCTACGACCGGAGGTGCAGGTGCATATGCTGCCGAGGGTTGCATGTCCGTCTGCTCAGCCTGCATCGGTGTGAGGGCAGAGGACTGATTCTGGTGGAATGTTTCCCACACGATACGATCCTCCCAGTCGTCGAGCTCGACGGGCGCCAAGGCAGCATTGCGTTTCTCCGCCTTGACACCTGGTGTGGAGATGACGGCCAGATCGATCTCGTCTACGGCGGCATCATCCTGACCGGCAGCTGTGCTAGCTCTGTCGAGATCACGAGTGAGGGTGGGCAGGATCGAGGCGTGCTGTGGCCGCAGCGTGGAAGATCGTAGCAGCTCTTCTCGAGTCGACATTGGTATTGGCAGCTCGTCCTCGGGCGTGATGTGGAACTTGGCTGCTGTCGAACCGAGCTTACGCTTCTTTGGCGGGCGTGTGGCAAAGAGATCGGTAAAGTTGAGGATTTTGCCGGGCTCAAAGTCGGGGAAGTGGTGACGAACTTCATCCATGTCGACGTAAGGGCGCGGAGGCTGTGCCGAGGACATGTACGGCTGATGCTGATGAGGAGACGGTGGAGGTGTCTGCGGCGAGTCCTGCCTTTGACTGCGAGATGTGGGCAGCACCAAGGGCGTGGATGCTGATTGCGGAGCAGTGGATGAGGATGGAACAGGACCCGAGAGGAAAGCCATGTCGCTATCGTCGTCGCGCTCCTCCTTGACCCTGATGACGCCCTCGCCGAATCGAGCATGGCCATTGGTGTGCGTAGCGTGACCATTGGTCTGAGACTGCTGCGGTGGCTGTTGGGAGAGAGGCACGTCATCTTCATCATCGCTGTCGTCTTCGTCAAAGTCGTCGTCCTCGCCTCGCAGTGGTGCTCTTGGCTGTTCGAGCTGGGCCAAGCCCTGGCGATAGTATCTGTCCAGCTCGGCTCGCTCCTCCGAATCACGCTCACTTGCGAGCTCCCTCCTCATCTCGTCGTCGACCTCGGTCTCCCAGTCCTTGGTGGAGGAGCCGTTGCGGCGGTATGCGTCGCCGAGATCGTCGTCGTCGTCTGCAAAGCGGTCATTGTAGATGTCCTCCTGTTTGATCCTGCCACTGCCAGAAGCGATACCGAGACGTTCGAGGTCGGAGTGCTCGTCGATGCCGAGGTCACGGAGGACGTTGCCGAGCGCCAGACCACCGAGGTGGAGAGCGGCGTTCTGCTCGTCCTCCATGGTGATGGCAGAATGTGGGGTTTGGACTGAATAGCCGACTGACTGGCTCTGCCAGAATGGAGTCGCTCTTGGATGCGCTTAGAGGAGCCGCATGAGGTGTCTGTGAGCCACGAGAAGAGAAGCCGTGATGATCGAGGTGGGTATCTGCAAGGTGCAGTGAGGAGAGTTGTGATGAGATTGTGGTTAGGCGAGTTGGGTTGAGCTGTGAGCTGTGAGCGAGTCCAGGCCGATTGCCGACTTTTTGGCTTTGACCGCGCCGCTGTCTGCGAGAGAGAAGACGCGATCTAAATGCCTTTCCAATCCCAATCCCGATCTAGTCTGTTCTCCCCGATCGACTGCGCATCAAAAAACCTGGATTTGTCATGCTCGTCTGAGCAAGCAACACCGGAAGAGAGCGAAGAATTGCCTTCCGAAAATATTTCGAAAATTCATCAGAGCAAAAGCAGAGCGGATTCCGACAGATGAACACTCCACTCTCAGAAATCCTTCTTACTTGAGCCTTTGCTTTTGCTTTTGCGTCGTCCTTCTTTGTGCTCTTCTTGCCTCTCTTCCTTCACACTTGCATCCGACGGCAGAACGCAGACCGCTTCAAGCACAGCTGCACCGAACAGCATCGACATTTCCATTCAAAGCTCAGGCACAGTCACAGCACTCAAGCGTCGGGCCTCTCCTGATCGCTGCTGTCACCCTCCACACGACCTCAGCGGGTTCTGCTGGCTGCTTGGATCCACGTCCACCTCCTACCGGTCTTCGTCTCAACATCGGCATCGGATCCCATGCGTTCAAGGTAGCAAACAAGAGACTGGCTCACCATCCACACCGCTCCTCCTCCTCCTCCGTCCTTAGAAGCACAGCGCGGCCGTCTGCCGCTGCCGCCCGTCCCCGATCATGCGGTACCACGTCCTCGGCGTCGGGTCCATCGGCTCGCTTATCGCATTCCACCTCAAGCGCTCCGTCAAGCTCCAGCGCCAACTCCTCAAGCCAGGGCCCTCCTCCTCCGCCAAGTCACGGCGAGAGCTGCTCCTCTCCAACCTGTCCAACAAGCGTCCGCCACAGAACCAAGGCGCCATCGTCTCGTCGCTCAGCTTGCCGCCCTACGTCCAGTCCAACCTGCCCGATCCACAGCAGACGTCCGTCACCCTGCATCTGCGCAGGAAGGCATTCGGAAAGCAGGCAAAGCAGCGCTACCTCAATTCGATCGTCGTAGAGCACGATGGCGTGCGGGACATCGAGGGCGGCTTTCAGACCGATTTCAACTCGAGCCCCACGGACGTGATTGCGTCGATCGTCAGTCGCAATCGTGCCAAGCAGGCGCAGGAGGATGAAGAGGCAGGCGAGGACCGGTTCTTTATATCGCGCACGCAGACTGGGTCGTCGTCGGAGGCGGCGGCGATACGCGAGCAGACCTCGTCAAAGACGCCGATACCGGACCACGATGGTGGCATCTCGCTCATCTCGACGCTCGAGGGTACGCATTCCCAGCCGCGCGCCAGCCCGATCGACAGCCTCATCATCACCACCAAGTGCGACTCCACCCTCTCGGCGATAGAGAGCATCCGACACCGCATCCATCCGTGGTCCACCATCGTGCTGCTGCAGAACGGCATGGGCGTGCTCGATACGCTCTTCGACACGTTCTTCAAGGATCCCGAGCGCAGGCCCAACTTTGTGCTTGCTTCGACCACGCACGGGTGTTGGAAGAAAGGGCCGCTGGATGTGGTGCATGCCAGTGCGGGCACGCTGCATTTCGGCATTGTGCCCAGCGGGCGTGCGGAGCCGCACGGCTTTGAAACGGAACGCGTTCCGTACGGACAGACGATCGCACCCGCACAGAACGTCCTGCTGCCAGCAAGAGGTGTCGCAGCAGCCAAAAAGATCGCCAAGGGATGGGAGCAGTTCTCACCCGACGCCGACGCATCCTCCCCACCCGCACAAGAGGCACAGGACCCAGACGCGCCTTCCAGCATGCTGTCGCTCGCAGGCATCCCTGACCAGCCGAACCTGCGCACGCTGCGCGCCACGGTCGCCGCGCTCCTCTCGCTCCCGCTCCAAGTCGAATGGGAGCCCATCCGCGAGTTCCAGCTGCGCGCGCTGCGCAAGCTCGTCATCAACGCGTGCATCAACCCGCTCACCGCGCTCGCCGACTGCAAGAACGGCGACCTGTTCGGCAACCCGGCCGCGATGGACGCCATGTGGTCCGTATGCCTCGAAGCAGGCATGGTGTTGGAAGCCCAGGTCCGCGAGCACCTCTCCGCGTCTCCCTCAACGGCGCCAAAGCCACCCGCATCGCTGTCCGCAGAAGACCTGATCCTCCTCTCGTCCGAAACGGGCGAACCCATGCTCCACCCCTCGCTCACCCCACAGGCGCTCTTCCAAGAAGTACAGCGCGTCGCCCGCCTCACCGCCGCAAACTGGAGCAGCATGCACAGCGACCTCAAAAGCCGCAGACGCAGCTCCGAGATCGACTACATCAACGGCTACATCTCGGCCCTCGGCAGAGGATACAACGTCGACACCACCGCAAACGACCTCCTCACCAACTTGATCAAGCTGAAAACCACCAGAGTCACCGGCTCCAGCCGCCTCTGATCGCTGTTTACGGTTGTAATCTCATTCTCTGCTCGTCACTCTCTGCTCGTCACATGGCCTGTTTCCAATCGTTTTGAGCACTTCAACCCGTAGCCCTGCCATTCTCCTGCTTCTACAGCGCCCTCGCGTCTAGAGTACAGCACGCTCGCCGCGACCCGGCGACCTCATCCAGCCAAAGCACCCTCGTTCCTCTCTGGCGGGTTGACCACCAGCATCTTGACGCCGTCCATCTCGCCTCGCATGTCCGGCATATCCTGCGGCGTGATCATGATGTACTGCACGTGCGGGGTCGCTTTGGCCTCGTTGATGATCATCTGCAGCGCCACCCTCCTGTTGACCTGGTCCATGAAGATGTCAAACTCGTCCAGGCATCGGATCGGAGAGCTCATCGCTTGCCACAGCGACAAGAGCAGACACGCCGTGGCGAAGCTGCGCTCGCCTCCGGACATGCCCTTGTTCGAGTGCTGCTGCGCTGCGCGTTGCGTCTGTGTCGCTGCGGAGCCGGCGCGGTTCGACTGGTCGTGCGCCTGCGTGTCGACGGCGAGCGAGAGCTTCTCCGACTTGTGGTTGAACTTGAGCGTGCCTTCGTAGCCTCGCGTGCCCAAGTTGCGTGTAAAGTTGCTCTTGGCGCGCACCGCGATCGAGCGACGGAAGAAGTTCCACTTGGCGTACCGCACCGCCAACGAGCTGCGCAGTCGTCGCTCGGCTTCGTTCATGTTCTTCACCTCGTCCTTGGCCTCGGTCAGCGCAGTCTGTCGTTTCTGCAGCTCCTCGGCCGCTTGCTCGAGGCTGATGCCCGCTTCGGAGGCCGCCTTCTTCTTGAGCAGCTGCAGCTCCTTCTTCTCCGCCTCGATCTGGATCATGGTGCGAGTGGTCTCCACCTTGTCGCAGTACTGCAGCGCTGCCCGCTCGACGTTCTGGTAGTCCTCTTCCAACGCGGCCTCTTCGGTCTCGCTCGCCTGCACCTCGGCTTCGATCGCGACGTGCTTCCTCTTCCAGTGGTCGCGGTTGTTCATCTGCTTGACTCGTTCGGCCACGGCGTCCTTGAGGCGTTCGTGCAGACCGCCCATGCCTTCCTCGAATTGGCTCATGCGCTCCTCGAGTGCCTTGATCTCTTCAAGCACCGGAGCGCGCTGGTCTTTGATGTCCGTCTTTTGAGACTGGATGTCCTGGAACTGCTGCAGGATCACCTCCTTCTCGGCCTCCACCTCTCGCTTTGCGTCCTCGAGCGCAGAGATGTTGCCAGGCGCCGCTTCCTGCATCTGCTCGTCGAGCCGGCTCTGTTGCTGGCGAAGCATGTCCTTGCGCCTTCGCAGGTTGTTGAGATCGCGCTTGCATGCCTCCTTGGCGCGCTCGAAGCCAGCCTTGTCTTGCTTGTGATCGCGCAGGCGCTGAGTGCACTCGGCGATCTCCTGGTCGAGCCGCCTCTGCTCATTTTCGAGGCTGCGGATGACATCGCCCACATTCTGAGACAGACGTGGGGCACCCCTGTGCTCTTGCAAAGCGGCCGAGAGCGAGCCGGCCTGTCCACCGCTGATGCTGAACATGTCGGCGGAGAAGCACGCCTGGACGTTGTGCGGCTGGGTTCGCATGAGCCTGTCGCCGTCCGCACGCTTTTCGACCAGGGCCGCACGCTCGATGTGGACGGCGAGGATGAGCTGGCGCTTGACAATGTCGTTGTCGCAATCCAGAACGCGCAGGATGGTGGTGATCTCGGGGTGCGGCTCGCCTGACGAGTAGTCGAAGGGCGTCTCGGCACCGATGACGATGGGCGAGTAGACACCGAGGCGGTCCATGATCCTCTTGAGGCGCACCCTGTCGCCGTGATTCGAGACGAAAAAGGCGTTGAGGTTGTTGCCAATGACGCTCTCCAGCACCCTCTGCCAGCGCATGTCTTTGAGTTTGACGTGCGTGCCGAGCGGTCCGAGCGGCTTGGACCTCCAGCCGCTCTCGCTGTTGATCGCTTGAAGCAGTGCTGGCACCTTGGGCCCGCCAAAGGCGGTGAGCCGGTTGCGACTGCTCTCGCGCAGTTGCGCCAGTCGCGAGTCGTTGGTGCTGTATTCGTCCCTCAAGCGGCGCAGATGCTGGCCAGCCTCCTCTTCGCGACTGGATGCTTCGACGATCTTTGCCTCGAGCTCGCGCTGCTGCTCTTCCTTGTCCACCATTTCGTCCTGCAGCTCTTGGCGTTGCCTCTGCACCGTCTGGCGCTCTTCTTCGAGTTGCTGGCGGCGTGACTGTCCATCCTTGGCGAGCTTGGCCGTCTCTTCGCGGATCTGATCTTCGTATCGCTCGATGCTCTGGTTCATGTCAGTGACCTTGTCGTTGAGCTCGCGCTCCTGCAAAGCGAAGGCTTTGATCTGCTGGGCAAGGTCCTTGTTCTTGCGTGTGAGCTCTTCGCGCTGCTGCTGCATGGGCGAGAAGACGCCTTCGAAGTTGGCGTTCTCGTCTTCGAGCTGGACGATGCGTTCCTCGCACTTTTTCAGCGCCTCCGTACTCTGTTGAAGGCTCTCGTCACACTTGACGAGCTTGGTGCGGATGCGCTCGGTCTTCTCGACGGCCTGCTGCAGCTGTGCTTCGGCATCTTGCACTTGCACCCAGACGAATTCGCGGTCGAGGGCGTCGATCTTGTCTTGGTAGCCGCGCGTCTCGCGCACTTTCTGCCACTGCTGCAGCGCTTGCTGCGCCAGAGCTTCGAGCTGCTCGAGGGCGCCCGACTTGAGCGCCAGCGCCGACTTCATGCTGCGGACGTGCGTCTCGATGAGGTCGTACTCGCGCACGAGCTGGCTGAGCTGCGTGCCTTCGAGGAAGAACTTGTACACCTCGGCCGGGTCGGAGCTGCCCAGGAACTGACGAGCCGTGTCCTGGGTGAGGATATGGATGGGGTTGTCGGGCTGGATGTTGGCAAAGTCGCAGAAGGACTCGAGCTCAGACTTTGTCGTCGCCACCACCTTGCCGCTGGCGGATTTCATCTTCCAGGCACCGCCACCCTCGGCGAGGATGCGGCGTTCGATGACGATGTGGCTGCCGTACGCTTCGGGCTTGAAGGCGTCGCTGCCCTGGTTGCGCACGGTGACTGTGATGGTGGCGGAATGCTCGCCCTTCTTGACGAGGTCTTTGAGGCTGGAGCCACGGTTAGTGGAGCTAGTCTTGCCGCCGAACGCGATCATGAGTGCTGTGAGGATGGTGCTCTTGCCGCTGCCGTTGCGACCCATGACAAAGTTGAGCTTGGATCCAAAGTCGATGGAGAAGTTGGCGTGGCACATGAAGTTGCGGAGCTCGATCTTTTCGACGATGCCGGACTGAGCTGCACCTTGGTCTGCCTCGGCGAGGCGTCGCTCTTCTTCGGCCCTGTCCTCGTCCGAGTCGATCTCGTCCTCTTCGTCTTCGTCCACCTCTTCATCTTCGTCTTCGTCGTCCTCGTCTTCTTCCTCTGGCGCTGCCTCGGCTTCGTCTGGTGTCACGATGCCGTCATCGTCATCGTCGTCCGGTTGTGCGATCGGCTGAGACTTTGCGGCTCGACGAGAGATCTGCGGCTGTGACTGCGATTGCTCGGGAGTGTCGTTGTCCTCGCGATTGCTGAGAGGGACGCGGCGGTTGGTGCGCATACGCTTTGGCGAGATGGCGTCGATGGCATCGTCCTCCTCGTCCACCAACGAGTCTCGGTGGCCGTTCTGAGACGATCTCTTTCCCAGCGCCATGGTAAGTCCAGTTTCGACGAGCCGATGCGCAACGCGGGGCGTATGTGATGGTAGTTTGCTACAGGTATTCTCTCTGGGAGCGTCGCTTATTGCACGTTGGTGTCTGTCGTCCTTTTGCGATTAGCGGAGACAGACTCCGTCGGTAAGGAGGCTGGCCATGTAGGGTGAAGGTGTTGCTTGGTGGCTGTCCTCTCGAAAACCCCTCGAAAGCCTTGACTAGGCAAAGCGGGCTAATGCGAGCCGAATGCTCACTACTGTGTTGGAGAGTAGACGGAGTGAAAGTGCAAAGACAGGGTAAAGAGGAAGGAAGCGACGTCGAGCACGAGGTGAGACTGCGGAAGACGTTTCAAGACCAACACTTTTTGAGAGAGAGAAAAAAGGCTGAGTCGCTGCAGCGAGTGCGTGCGTGCCAACTGAACCTGTCAAGACCCTCATCACCAGAGAAGCGGCAAGGCAGCAGCAGCAGCAGCAGCAGGCGAAGACGCGTCGCGGAAAGAACACTTTTTTCTCTCCACTTTTTCGAAAAAGAAATCCCCGATGCATCACCCCGATCCCACGTTCCAAGACTTGCCTTTTTGGTCAGTCGATGCTCTGATTTTCTTTTTTTGACAGGGACGATCTGTGGATTAAGCGAGCACGCACTGTGTTGACAGATGAGCCCCTAAACACGCCAAAACCGTTTGCGGAGTTTGTTCGAGAACGAAAGAGAGGCGGCTCCCTCTCGCTCATCATCAACGTTGGGCTCGCTTTGACCTTTTCTCTCTCGCATCTGATGTAGAGAGGGGGTTCGTGCTCTGCGTTCTATGTGGGAGCCAAAATCGCGCTGCTGCATCGTGCCTAGATGCCAGGCACGGAGCTGCCAGAGATGGGGGCTTCATTGATTCTTGAGGTCAACGTGATTGTGAGGGAGTCGATATCAAATGTATATCTCATGACTTGGCTTAGACTCGAGTGTCTCGGCCTTCAGCCCAGGCGAGACTTTTGCCCGAGAAGCCTACATGTCAACGGTAGGAGACGCTAAGACGGACGGCAGAGAGGGGCAGAGGCTAAGTTAACTTGCAGAGAGCAGGACATGTGGGGCAAGGAAAGGAACTCTACTCTTCCCTAATCGAACCTTGAGCCAAGCACTCGAGCTCGAGCTGTGGTGCATGCAGCTCGCGACATTTTGGCCCCTGTCCAGCTCCGCCCTGCATGTCGACGCCCTGCTGCTTGCTGCCTCTGCAATTTTTTCCGCTCTTCGCCCTCCTCGAGCAGTTGCTCGTCGAGCCCCCCGTGGTCCTCTGTCTGCCAAGGCTGCCTCACGTCCATCTCCGACGCTTTGGTACAGCTGATGCCCATCACAATCATCCTCATCATCTTCTCCTACTTCCTCCATCCTTCATCAACCGAGCTTCACTACCAACGCTATTCTGAATAGCGAACGACACGTTACGACCTCACGACACCAACTCGAAAGACGTCACAGCAATCCACGCTGGCGCATCTCCATCAAGGACTGAGGAGCAACCTTCACCAACAAGCGCTGTTGTCTTCGGCATCTCTACAGCGGCTAACATAACAGCTTCCAACAGCCAGCATGTGGTGCGACAACTGTCTCCTCTTGTTCCCGCTGCGCCACGGCGCCATGGTCTGGAACGTCTTCATCGCAGCCTACAATCTGGCGGGCTCCATCCTGCTCTTCCAAAAGGGACAGTTCCTCTTCTTCAACTACCCCGAATGGCAGATCTACGGTGGTATCGGAATGGCGGCCATGACCATCTGCCTCCTCACCACCCTCGGCATGGCCAACAACTCGTACATGTTCATGCGCCTTTGTTTCTTCCTGTGGCCGCTCATCCTCATTGTCGTTGCGGTGCGAGCGGGGTTCATGATCTTCCAGATCGACCGACAGCAGAGCAAGATCGTCTGGGAGTGCAACAACGGCGGTCAGCTGTGGGGCACACCGGCTGAGGACGGCACGGCCAACGGCACCATGCCCTCGGGTCTGTGCTCGGCCGGCTTTCACAGCTTGTACGTTGCCTTTGTCTTTTCGCTCGCGATCGACTGGGCTTTGCAAGTCTATGCCTACTTCATGTGCTGGCGCTTCAAGAAGAGGATCGAGCATTACTATGCCCTCGCCACCAAGGAGAGCAACATTTACAGCTTCTGAGCTAGTCGCGCTCTTCTAACGAGATTCTCTACACACCCACACGAGCATCACTCGATGCTGGCCGCGTCTACATGATTGACTGTTGGCCCAACGAGCTTCCGCTCTTCGGTTGCATCTGCTCGCAGCCTGCGACGGTATCGACGGGCACGTCGTATGCACCAAGCCTCGTCGTGGGCCCCTCCCTTGCCTCTGCATTACTTTTTCACGGACACTTCAGCTTTCTTGTTTCCCGCGGGGACGACACCGGTTTTCTGGTTAAGGGATAATGGTGTACACTACTTCAACAGCTTGTTACCAACCCTTGTACCGTCGTCCGCCTTCTCTCTGTCTCACTCTCTCACGTTGTAACGATAGCAGCTCTACGAATCTAACGACCTTGCATGACGAGAAAAGCTTCTTTGGCCTGTCGATCCAGCTACTGGGCCACAACTGTCCTGTTTGTTCAATACCTCCATCAAAAGTCTTGGTCCTCCATGTTCTTGGCTCCATCATGAGCTGCAGGGTCAGCGTCGGATGTTGAAAAGCGCCAACAGAGATCAACATCTCTGCCACAGCCAAGACGAATCAAAATTTCGCGATGTTCAAACTTGTTCATCTTGCGGTCTAACATCTCGCAAAAAACTACATCCGATTCCCGAATCTTTTTGCTGCTTGAGGTTGACGGCTGAGCTTGAGAAGATTCACATTCCCCTCTGCAGACGTCCTCCACCATCGCACCCTCATCTTTGGCTCAGTTCACGCAAGCGGTCGGCTACCAGCGACGATATACCTATTGCTGCTGTCATTGACATCGCAGATCGGTCTGGACGCTCGGACCGTGTCTCTGGCTGAATCCTTCTTTGCTGGCGATCGAGAAGCTAGGACCCTTGCAACCTCCACCGCCGACGCTTTCAGCCACAGCCATCGTCGCGTCAGTCCATGTGCTGCAAGTAGCTGCCATTCTCATCGATCGGCCCCTTCAGCAACGAGCAGCAATCCCGACATGGACGCGATGCACCTCTACAACCTGACGCTGCAGCCGTCTGGCAGCGTCAATGCCACCGTCGTCGGCCAATTCTCAGGGACAAGGCAGCAGGAGATCGTCGTCGCAAAAGGAAGCCGCTTGGAACTACTGCGACCCGACACGCAGACTGGCAAAGTGGAGACCGTGCTGTCCCACGATGCGTTCGGCGTCGTGCGAAGCCTGGCTGCCTTCCGTCTCACCGGCGGCTCCAAGGACTACCTCATCGTGGGCTCGGATTCGGGCAGGATCGTCATCCTCGAGTACCAGTCAAGGACGAACTCGTTCGACAAGGTGCACCAAGAGACGTTTGGTCGATCTGGCTCCCGCAGGATCGTTCCTGGCCAGTACCTTGCTACAGATCCAAAGGGCCGAGCCGCCATGATCGGTGCCATGGAGAAGGCCAAGCTCGTCTACATCCTCAACAGAGACGCCCAGGCCAACCTCACCATCTCGAGTCCTCTTGAAGCGCATCGACCCAACGGTATCATCCATCACATCATTGGCGTCGATGTCGGCTTCGAGAATCCGCTGTTCGCATGTCTTGAGGTCGACTACTCGGAATCCGATCACGACCCGTCAGGACGTGCCTTCGAAGAGGCCGAGAAGGCGCTCACCTACTACGAGCTCGACCTGGGTCTCAATCACGTCGTCCGCAAATGGTCTGAGCCCGTCGATTCACGGTCGAACCTGCTCATCCAGGTGCCCGGCGGATACAACCAGAATCTAGAGAAGTGGGACGGACCCAGCGGCGTGCTCGTCTGCAGCGAGGACTACATCACCTACAAGCACCAGGATCAGCCAGAGCATCGTGTACCCATCCCAAAACGCCTCAACCCGGTCGAAAAGTCGTCAGAGAGGCGCGGCACGCTGATCGTCGCAAGCGTCCTGCACAAGATGAAGAATGCCTTCTTCTTCCTCGTTCAGTCCGAGGACGGCGACCTGTTCAAAGTTACCATGGAGCACCAGGACGACGAGATCCGCTCGCTCAAGATCAAGTACTTTGACACGGTGCCCGTCGCATCCGGCCTGGCTATCCTGCGATCCGGCTTCCTGTTTGTCGCCTCCGAGTTCGGCCCGCAGCTGCTCTACTCGTTCCAGAAGCTGGGCGACGACGATGACCTGCCCGAGTACAGCTCGACCGACTACGACGAGAACGGCGCAGGGCGAAGACGGCCGCAGCTGCCAACGTTTACGCCGCGACCGCTCGACAACCTTGTCCAAGTCGACGAAATGCCCAGCCTCGACCCCATCCTCGACGCCAAGCCGCTCAACCCGCTGGCATCGGACTTGCCACAGATCTTTGCTGCCTGCGGACGCGGTGCGCGGAGCAGCTTCAAGATGCTGCGTCACGGTCTGGAAGCTCAAGAGGCGGTCAGCTCCGATCTACCCGGTGTGCCGAGCGCGGTATGGACGACCAAGATCACTCGACAGGACGAGCACGACAGCTACATCATCCTCAGCTTTGTCAACGGCACGCTCGTCTTGAGCATCGGAGAGACGATCGAAGAGGTCTCGGATAGCGGCTTTTTGACGTCATCGTCCACACTAGCTGTGCAGCAGCTTGGCGAGGATGCCCTGCTGCAAGTGCATCCTCACGGCATTCGCCACATTTTGGTGGACAAGCAGATCAACGAATGGGCGACGCCCAGCCTGCCCAATGGTCGGCAGACGACGATCGTAGCGACGTGCACCAACGAGCGCCAGGTGGTGGTGGCACTCAGCAGCAACGAGCTGGTCTACTTCGAACTCGACATGGACGGCCAGTTGAACGAGTATCAGGAGCGAAAGGCGATGGGCGCAGCGGTGCTCACCATGAGCATGGCCGACTGTCCCGAGGGCCGTCAGCGCACTCCGTACCTTGCAGTGGGCTGCGACGATTCGACGGTGCGCATCATCTCGCTCGAGCCCAACTCGACGCTGGCGTCCATCTCGATCCAGGCACTCACGGCTCCTGCCTCGAGCATCTGCATGGCCGAGATGCACGATGCCACCATCGATCGCAACCACGCGACGACGTTTGTCAACATTGGTCTGCAGAACGGCGTTCTGCTTCGCACCGTGCTCGATGCAGTGACGGGCCAGTTGACGGATACGAGGACGCGGTTCCTGGGCAGCAAGGCGGTGCGACTGATCCGGACCAAGGTGCACGGGCAAAGCGCTGTGATGGCCTTGAGCACGCGGACATGGCTATCGTTCACGTATCAGGACCGCCTACAGTTCGTGCCGCTCATCTTTGACGCGTTGGACCACGCGTGGTCGTTCAGCGCCGAGCTGTGCCCCGAAGGTCTGATTGGAATCGTTGGCAGCACGCTGCGCATCTTTACCATCCTATCGCTCGCGTCCAAACTCAAGCAGGACTCGGTGGCGCTCTCGTACACTCCGCGCAAATTCGCCCATCATCCGAACGAGCAAGGACTGTTCTACGTGGTCGAAGCCGAGCACCGGACGCTATCGCCGGGCGCACAGCGCAGACGCACCGAGATGCTCGAGAAGGAGCTCAAGCCGCATCAGCGAGGCGTGTTGGATCTGAACCCGGCCGAGTTCGGCTTGATCCGCGCCGAGGCGGGCAACTGGGCCAGCTGCGTCCGTGTCGTGGATGGAGTTCAGTCGCAGACAACACACAAACTCGAGCTGGACGACAACGAGGCGGCGTTCAGCGTTGCTGTGGTGCCATTTGCCAGTGCGGAAAAGGAGGCGATGCTCGTGGTGGGTTCGGCGGTCGATGTTGTTCTGTCTCCACGCTCGTTCAAGAAGGCGTATCTGACGACGTACCGCCTGACGAACAACGGACGGGAGCTCGAAGTGCTGCACAAGACCGAGGTGGACGACATCCCACTGGTGCTGCGTCCGTTCCAAGGCCGTCTTCTCGCTGGCATCGGCAAAGCACTCCGCATCTACGACCTGGGCAAGAAGAAGCTCCTGCGCAAGTGCGAGAACAAGTCTTTTGCTACCGCCATCGTCTCTCTGGACGCCCAAGGCTCGCGCATCGTCGTGGGCGACATGCAGGAAAGCATCATTTTTACGAGCTACAAGCCGCTCGAGAACCGCCTCGTCACGTTCGCCGACGACGTGATGCCCAAGTTCGTCACGCGCTGCGCGATGCTCGACTACGACACTGTGGCGGCGGCGGACAAGTTTGGCAACGTGTACGTGCTGCGCATCGATGCCGACACGAGTCGCAGTGTCGACGAGGACCCGACGGGGATGACGATCGTGCACGAGAAGCCCGTGCTGATGGGCGCAGCGCACAAAGCGACGCTGGTGGCGCACTTTTTCGTCGGCGACATCGTCACGTCGCTCAACCGCACGGTCATGGTACCGGGAGGTCGCGAGGTGTTGCTGTATACGGGTGTTTCGGGTACGATCGGTGCGCTGGTTCCGTTCGTCAGCAAGGAGGACGTGGACACGCTGTCGACGCTGGAGTCGCATCTGAGGCAGGAGAACAGCAGCTTGGTGGGCAGAGACCACCTCGCGTACAGGAGCAGCTATGCGCCCGTCAAGAGCGTCATCGACGGCGACCTGTGCGAGACGTTCGGATTGCTGCCTCCGGCCAAGCAGAACGCCATCGCGACCGAACTCGACCGAAAGCCCAGCGAGATCAACAAGAAACTCGCGCAGCTCCGGGAGGGATCTACTGGATTCTAAGTTGGCAGCGTCATCTTTGTACTTTTACACATCCTCTCGTCGCATCATTGATGCTATTCGATCGGCGGTGTTCTAGAGTGTGTGTCTGAAAAGGCCAGCTTTCTTGGACAGCTCGGTGAGGAGGAGGACACCCTTTTCGGGGTGCTGCTGTGGTCCAAAATTGGGCGTGGGGGACGATCGCCTAAATCGGGCAGCGCAAGTTTCTCACGTAGATCCGTCGTCGAACCAGAAAACTACGCCCCGCTGCCATTCCTTTCAACGCGGCAAGTTACGCCGATGCTGACCATGGCGCATTCACTCCGACGCATACGAAGCTAGTGAGCACGCTGGACTCACGCGTTCCACCACCACCTCACCATGGCGCTGCTTGCGTGGGTCAACGGTTGGATCGCTGGGAACAATCGCGAAGGGTGTTTTGTTTGGATGATCGACCCGGAGCGCCACGTTTGGAATTTTCTCTCACACAGCAAGGGCCGAAAAGGATCAGAGCCAACGTTAGGCGAGCGCAGGATGTGCAGTTTTGGGGGGCACAAGTGCGTAGCCGAAGCTAAATGCAGATCGTTGTTCTTTGGCGAGGTTTAGGCGAGCGAGCATCGTATTTGAAAGAGAAAGGTCTGCTGCCGACTCGAAAGAGGAAAGAGGGACAGATCAGCTCGGAGAGCAAACTGAAGACAGAGCAACACGGCCATCGGCTGCAGGGGCTGTCGGGTGGCGTGCCAGACGTGTCTGTCTCCGCAGCTCAAGTGTGGCGCGAGATCGAGGGGATCACCTTTCACAGGCTTGCGTGTAAATGCTATGTGCGCTGGGCTGTGATGGTAGAGGCTGAGGACGCGTTTTGGTGGGCGTTGATGCGAGTCGGGATCTTGAATGGCGTTCGGACTGGGATCGAAGGCAACCGCTCCTTGCGCGGAACGGCAACGCGGTACGGTCTGTGTCTACGCCGTCTTGCATCTCTTGTAGCCGCTGTCAATGTTGCCTCGCGGATCGCGGATGAATGAAAGAGTGTCGGGGCCATGGCCCATGCACAGAAGCAAGCCAAGAATGCGAAATGAGCAACACACCGGCCAACTGGCTTCCGGCGGGGAAGGACGTAGTTGTATCGAGCGACTCGTGAACGAGAAAACGCATTCCGTCTCCAGCAGCTCGACAAGGCATGAACGATGCCTGATCAGGAAACTCTTTGGTCAGGGTTGGCTGACATCGGAAAGAAAAGCTGCCGGGCGTTGGCTTGCAGCCGTGGCGCAAGGGGTGATGAGGGTTCTACTCCAAGATGCTGTCGCAATGCATGCTAGGGGTTTTGGCGTCGCCGAGCGATGGGCTTATACACCGCCACTTCGGTGTGCTCTTGGTCACGTCCGCCGAGACTGGCTCTTGCTCATGAAAGAGTCATCCGCTGCGGCAGCATCGCTCGGGCCTCAATCGCATGAATGCATTGTCGAAGAGGTGAGCCAGGACGAACCCTCGTCTGTCCCAAAGTGGCAGGAGAGCCTGCCACGTCTTAGACAGAGAGAGATGCATGCACATGCAGAAGAGGGCGCCTGCTGACTGACTCCTAAAAGCTTTTGATTTTAATTTTAATCTTAAAATAAAACTACAGTTTTCTTTTTTTTTTTCTCTTTTTTTTTTGGCCTGAAACCGACACAGACAAAAGAAGAACGTCCTGCAGGAAGAAGCAAAAAGGTTTCAGATGTGCGTTGCGTGTGGTCGTGGTTGTTCTCTGCATTCAACGGCGGCGACGGTGGCTCCCCACTCTCGCGGTGCGCAATTTTTGAGCTCGCTTCTGCACCTGCAAAATTCAGATCCAGCTGGACCCCTTTCTTCTCAGCCACATCTCTGGTTCAGCGATCTCTCCCATTGTCTGCTTCTGCTTCTGGCCTCATCTGTCCCGCGTCCGAAGCTTTGGATGCAGCGATCTGAGAAAAAGCAAAAAAGGTCGGAAGGAGGTCGAGCGAGGATAGCGCGTTGGATGATAGCCGCATCGATAAAATCACATCCACAGAGAGAGAACCACCTCGAGCAGAGAGCTGTGCATTGTCACTTTGGCTGCATGTGTTCTGCAGCTGCAAAAGAAAGCTTGCTGGCCGCCTCGAACTGTGAATTGCACCGCACTGCATCTGCACCGTGCGGCTACGTTTGCTTGCCATCCTTCGTCGTCAGTCCGGTCTTGCTGCAAGCTGCGCTTCGCTTGTCTTTCCACGAGGATCATTCGCCGTCGTTGCGACCCTCGTCCCTTCATCCACTCACTCGATCGCGTTTGTCGGACCCTCTCTCCCTTCGGCTCGATTCCAACGGACGACCTTTCGTCGACAAGATTAGGTGGGGAGCATCGTCGAGAGCTTCTTTTGTCTTTTGGGAAAGTTGGAATACATCCCACCATCACCACCTCCTGTCTGCGACGTTCAGCTTGTCGTCGCCCGAGACCGGCCAGGCATTCGCACTTCATCCTCTCGCAACCCAGCTCTCGCGATCACGGCAACTTGCTCTCGAGTGACAACGGGTCATCATCACCATTCTTTTCCGTTTCGACCTTCACCATCGACAACCGATCATTAGCGTCCACCCTTTCACTTTCCCTTTCATCGCCCGTCGCCGTCAATTCCCGCCGGAAAAGAAGCTTCAAGGTTCATCTCGTCGCCACCGTCTCGATCGATTCGCACTCCCGACGACAAATTTTTTTTTCTCACACGATCCACCACGTCAGCTCGAAAGCCTAAAGCGGAGACTGTGCCGCACAGGGAGAACCCCGTTTCATTTCGAGTCAAGACCGTGCACCGACGCCAGACCGCAGGAGCGCATCGCGACAGGCCACTTCTTCGAGGACGACGACGACAAGGTTGACTTTTTTTTTTCCTTTCCGCCCACTCGAGCATTTCTCTCGAGTCTTCTCAAAGGCGAGGCGCGGACAATTCCGAGCCATCTTGGGCCCCTCGTTTCTCGTCCATAGGCACAGCACATCGAAGCAACGGCGTCTTTCCGAAACCGCACAGCCCTCCCGCACGACCCGCTCGGCTCTTCCGATTGCTGCAACAGCCTTCGCAACAGGTCCGGCGCAGGCTCGACTAGTTCATTTCGGCGCTCAACTGCACCCTGCACCGACTCGGCTTCATTCCACGTCTCGTTTCTCTTCGCATCGCATCGCATCGCATCGAAGCGTATCACACCACACCTCTCAACCACGGACTCTTGGCCGAAGAAGGGAAAACACCGCCTTGATTACGCAGCTGTGGTGGTAACGCACTGCAAAGTTAGCTCGCTTCCCTTCGGGGGAAATTGGCGCTCGATCCCTTTGGTCACGAACGGACACTGCGCTCTTGTCTGCTGCGTCCGTGAGCAACGAGAGCCCCTCGCTGCTGCCTACGCGCGCCGTTTCGAAGTGGTCTTCCAGATCGAGGATTGCGAGCTCGGTGCTGCCTAAGCCGTCATGTCCGCCTCTCAGTTGACTCCCAGAGCCAATCCGATCCCCTTGCTCTCCGAAAAGTCGCTTCCATCTCCGCCACCACCATCTTCTTCGCCTTCCTCCCGTCCTCCGTCGCCCCTCGCCGCGTCTCGTCCGTCCGCTTCCGCATCATACGCTGCCAACACCATCAGAGCTCTTCCAGCCCGTCCCCAATTCCAACGCAGCTGGACAGAGGCTGGTCCACTCGACAACGAGCCGAGCGCGGATTCCGTCCTCTTGACCCACGCATTGCGCTCGAAGTCAACTGGCAACACAGCATCTTTCCTTGACCTCGGCCCTGGCACGCCCGAGAGTCAGCTCTTTGCACGCGCCCAAGCTGGTGCTCGACCTGGCACAGCTCCGCATCTCGAACAGCGTCAGCGTGTAGAATGTAAGTTGCTCTTTTTACAGGCACATTCGTGCCGCAGCCAAAATGCTGACTCTTCCGATCACGATCTCTGTCGCTTTGATCCGCCCTCACAGCTTTGAAAGACGGCAGCATGCTGGCGCCCAGTCCCGAATCCTCGCCGCCGCAGGTCTTCTACTCGCCACGCCTCATGCCAGAGTCCCCCAGCATGACTCTTCGATCCACACAAACCTCATCCATGTCGTCTGGATCTGCCTCGAGCTCGGATCGCAGAGCAGCACGTCCGTCCCTGCCTGCGCAGTGGAAGGCGAGTCCAGATGTTGGCAAAGATGCACCTGCCGCACCGCCTCGTCTCAGCTCCGTCGAGTCGGTCAAGCTGTTTGAATCCTCCGCATTTCCACTCGTAGGCAGCCAGCACGGCCACAGTGGTCAGTCTTCGCCCGCCAGTCAGAGGCTCAGCTCGCATCACACCCGTTTTTCCTCCGACTACTCTGTCCGCAATTCGTCCTCGACGCAGACCTCCCTGTGGACAGAGCGCAGCATGGCCAGCTGCGCCACCAGCCCGGCCTGCGCTCAGTACAGCCTCAAATCAGACGACGCCGCAGAGCATGCAGACGTCAAGGGAGCGGACTCAGGCGACACTACCGAAGAGCTCGATGAGGACTCGGTGGGTCTTGGCATCACCTCGGATCTTGAACACGACTCCTCACGTCGCAGGTCCTGTGCTGCTCCCGTCCTGCCCTCGCCGATGCTGCCCGGCAGTGCAAAGGCTCTGCAAGGTCCCTTTTCGCATCATCGCGTCCCATCCTGGACCAGGCGCATGGACGTGTCTCCCTTCTCTGCTTTTGCTTCGCAATACCATGCAGGCGGAGAAGGCTTTGCTCCTTCGATTGAGGGCGGCTTGCGACCATCGGGTCTGAATATCAGCCCCAACACGCATCGCGCATTGAGCGATGTCACGCCCGTCTCTTCGGCCGGCGAGGATATGGCTGCTGCCGTCGCCTCTGTTTCATCATCCTCGACTTCGGCGAATCCCTCCATCCCGCTGCGTCGGGACTCGCGGATCCGTTGCTCTTCCGATTCAGCCAGCTATCGCCAATCAACATTCGAGACGACAAAGCCATCGCATTCGCCTTCACTCTCGATCTCCTCCCCAGCATCCAACTCGGGCCGCTTTACCCCTGGACTTCCTTCCGCATCGAACGGTGCTGGGACCAGCGACCTCAGCCTCCTGCAGAGCCCGCCCCGTCTCAGCTCGCTGCAGTACTCGCCTTCCATCCGATCCCTGCGAGGCTCACCCGGTGACGGCTCGCCGCAGACTTCCCCGGCCTATGGCCCCACTGTTGCTTCTCGAAGATCTCCTCGCCCAACCTTGGACCGCATCACCACCATCAACGACCTCAGCAACTCGATCATCGCTGTACCGTCGACACCAGAGACCGAGTCCGAACAAGGCTCGCCAACCCGATTTACACGAGAACCTTCGTTGCGGACCTCGTCGGCTGCATCGCGTGCGCGCAGGGTGTCAGACGTCTCGATCAACAGCTTCCTGCAGAACGCCGAGTTCAGTCACATTGTCGGTGCTTACACCAGCAGGATGCGCTGGGAGGAGGGCCTCTACGATTTCGACGAGAGTGCCGAGTTGGATGGCGACGAGTCGAGGGCGGTCCGGACGGCGGAGGACGGCAGTGCTACCATCGTCCAGGGTCGCGATCTGACTCTGGCGCAGATCGAAGCCGAGACCGGCCCCAACACCACGCATCTCTTGCTCAGCGGCAACCAGACAGAAGGACTCGGTCAAGTGCTGGAACGCGTGTTGCCGCAAACCACCAATCTGCTCGTCCTCGACCTCTCCGGTTGCGGTCTGCAACAACTTCCGGATGCGATTGGCGCATGCATCGCGCTCGAGGAGCTCGATATCTCGGGTAATCCAGCCGACTGCCTGCCAGACTGGATCCTCAACCTTCGCGCACTGCGAATCCTGTCCGCCGACCGTATCGGTTTGCAGCGCCTTCCATCCAGTCTGATCCAGCTGCAGGAGCTCCAGCGACTCAGCATCCGCAACAACGAGCTCGTCTTCTTGCCCAGCTGGCTCCACCGTATGTCGAAGCTCAACAACCTCTTTGTCGAGGGCAACCACTTCCGTGGAGCGTGGCAAGACATTGTTGCGCCGTTGCTCGCACGGAGCCCAGAGCCACTCGAAGCCGCCTCGCAGCCTGCAAAGCCGCAACAAGTGCAGCTTGCCCCAAACATGCAAGTGCAATCGAGCAGTGCAACTCATATCACTTCTCAGCAGACGTCCGAGCGTCCTCTCATGGCCCGCATGCGCAGCGCCAATGATCTGCAGAGCATGCTCAGCGGCCCATTTGGAGCGTCGACTCCGCCAGCCTCTACGCCCGACTTCCAGAGCGACGACAGCGGATACGTCAGTCCGAAGCATGCGCTATCGCGGCCTACCACCGGATACGAGGATCGAGTCACTCGACACTCTTTCGCCGACGAAGCGGACCCTCCTACTCCCGGAGGAGGCAAGTGGGGCGGCTTCCTCAAAAAGATCGGGCGCAAAGCCTCGAGTCAGAGACTGGGTTCGGCGTACCACGATCACACCACGAGTCCAAGCGAGAGCCGCTTCTCATCGCCAAAGGCATCGCGCAAATCGCTTCGCTCGTCTAGCGGCGCTGGAAGGTCCAACTCGATCTCCAAGAGTGGAGGAGGCGCTGTCATGACCCCTTCTCAGTCCGAGCCCATCTGCTCTTCGATCGAAGTGGTGTCTCGCAGCCTTGCCCATGCCACTGGCGACCATGTCAACCACCATGCGCCCATGACCCCGCTCGAAGCGCCGTCCAACCCTGTGATGCTTTCGGAGCCGGTTCGACTCTTGCAGCCATTCGCTTCGGACTTGGAAGCCAAGAAGGCGCGCAGACGCAGCTTCTTGCCAGTGCAGGCTTTTGCCAATGCTGCTGCCGCTGGTTCTGACACGACGGATGAGAAGGGCCCTGCCGCGGCGCCTGCCTCATCTCAAGATATGATGGATGAGGAGAGCCTCGCCAGGCACCGCAACCGTCTTCGTGCGCTGATGCACTACCTCCGCGATCTCGACGACCTTACCGCTGCGCGCACCGAAGCAGTCTCCTTTGTCGGACCCAGCAAGAGCGCGCTCGCGCACCTTCGTGACGCGAGCAGCCCCTCCTCGCGCAGGCCGAGCATGCATCGCGCAGAGTCGAGCAACCCGTCGACCAGGTCGCGAGACTCGGGCGGCGAGTACGTCACCAGCACAGCGGCCAGCTCGATCTCGGAAGGTGCCGCGAGCGAGCCCGCACGTCTGAGTACTGCTCGGTGCAGCAAGGACGACTCGGTTCGACGCTTCCGCATCATTGCCGAGATTGTATCGACGGAGCGCACCTACGTCAAAGGACTGGGCGAGCTGGTCGATATCTACGTCAAGCCTGCCATGGCGCCTGCCGACGGCAACAGCGGAGTTCCAGTGATTCCACCGAACGAGCACCGCGCTGTGTTTGGCAACGTCGAAGCACTGCTGCAGTTCCACCGCACGGTGTTCCTGCCCTCGCTCGTGTCGATGGCCAAGCCGGTGCTCGAGCACAACCAGGATGCGCCAAGCGAGATGGCGCCCGAGGAGACTGCGGCGGTGGCAGAGAAGGTGGCATCGGTGTTTTCGACGCACGCCGCCTTCTTCAAGATGTACACGAGCTACATCAACAACTGCGACTCTGCGCAAGACCGCATCAGCGCATGGATGGCGACGTCTGCAGCTGGCAACGTCGGCGGTCTCTCTCTGCGTGGCGCCCCCGGCTACAGTGCCTTGCAAGCGTTCGGCGCGCTGTCGGCGCAGCAGGGTTCAGCAGCAGCGATGCACGCCACTGGCTCAGCGAGCGGCATGATGAGCGCCAACTCTGTCAGTGGTCTCTTTGGCTCAGACGTTCACCTGTCTCCGTCGCAGCGCAAGAAGATCAAGACGTTCATGAAGCGCTGCCGTACGCATCCTCGTCACACTCAGCTCAACGTGGAGAGCTATCTGCTGCTGCCGGTGCAGCGCATCCCGCGATACCGTCTGTTGCTCGAGGATCTGGTCAAGAGCACCGACACGACTCGACTGGCGGATGGCGATGCGCTTGCGATGGCGCTGGAGCATGTGACGCAGATCGCCTCCAAGGTCAACGAGAGCAAGCGCCAATCCGAGCAGGATCGACGCCTGCTGGCATGGCAGTATCGCATCCGTGGACCGATCGATGGACCGCTGGTGCAGCCGCACCGTCGCCTGCTCAAGGACGGATCGTTGCAGCTCAAGCGTGTGGTCCGCCGCATTCCTGGCTTTGTTCGCACCAACCGCAGCGCCTCTGTGGGAGGTGCCGAGCAGCAGCGGCAAAGTTATGGCGTCTTGTCGCCGCTTCAGGTGGTGTCGAGCCAGAACCACGTGCTCTCGGCGGACCATTTGCAGCAAGTGACCGAAAACCAAAGCATGTCTCTGATCCTGTGCAGCGATGTTGCGGTCCTGTGCGCCGAGCAGACGAGGAGCAAGGATGCCAATGCCCCCGTGCTGCTTCGCTCGATGCTCAAGCTGATCCGACCCGTCGAGATCCTCGGCGGCGTGAATCTGCGCATTGTGGATCGCTCCGAGATTCTGTACCTTGCCGCGTCGTCGCCGGAAGAGGCGGTGGCTTGGAAGACGGCGTTCGACCTTCATTTCTACCCGTGAGGCAAAAGCCATCACGATCCGACATTCGTTCTCTCAACCATCTCGCTCTTTTTGCACGGCTTGACGTCCCAAAGCGGATCGTCGTCACTTCCTTCGTTTACACTGTCACTCTCTTGGGGCTTTTTTGCACTCGTTGTCACCTTTGGCGTCTGCTTACTTGTAACATCACCTTCATTGACCCACTCTGTCTCGACAAGCCTGTGCATGCGACTGAAATGAAATGTGACGTGTGACATTTGCAAGGTGGGAAGGTGGGGACGACAGGAGGGTGAGAAGCCGCGAGCAGAAAGAGCGCAAAAATGCAGCGTGACGCGCACAGACCTAGAGGTGCGTGAGAGCGTTGCTGGCTGAGTCTTCTTTTTCTGCACGCGGAAGTGCGTGTGTGTGTGTGTGTTGCTCTGAATTTGATGCTGCTGCGCGAAATTTGGCTGAGTTGTGTGACTGTAAAGTGAGAAGTGGGGCTTGAGAAGCTTTCTCCACTCTGGCAGCTGCTTTCGCACGCTTGTCTGCTCTGTGCCACCATCACCAACAGCCAAAGTCACTTCCGTACCACAACCAGCTTTGCACAGCAAGATCAGCAAGTGGCTTATTGGTTCTAGCTCGCCTTACTCGTCTCGATTCGACGCCGCACACATCGTTCACACTGCTCTCTTCCAACCCAAAGCTGAACCGCCGGCAGCTCGAAGCAACCTCCGTGATCGCGCCCGCCTCTCCAAACAGCCTCGAGGCACCGTCAAGCATGACTCTGTGATAGCCTCGGGCTTTTTCTTGAGTTCGACCGAACATGGCGTCACCCGAGTCTTCTCTGCGTCGGCGGGGCAGAGGCTCCGTCTCTGAATCCTCAGGCCACGCACGAACCGAGTCCGATGGCTTCGGCTCCTTTGTCGACTCGTCCTCCGCCTTCCCTTCCAGCTTCGATCCAGGGCTTTCCGAATCTTTGGATGACCACGCAGCTTCATCCTCCGTCTCCTATGCTTCATCAACCCGCACCCGTGCCGGCTCGTCCTCGCAACCTCCAAAGCCGATCAACGAGGAAGACCTCGACGAGTGGGCGGACGCAGATATGGTCGCCAGCTTTTCGCCAGTAGAGTCGCATGGTCCCAGCTTCGGCGATCGTCCAGCGGGATCCACCAACGCTACGTCTTCAACTGCTGCGCCATTGACGGCTGGCAGGCCAACGGCGGCAAGCAAGGTCAGCGGAAAAGGCGCCTCGTCCGAATGGGCTGACTGGAACTCGTTCCTGGCTGCACACACACTCCCTTCTCAAGGCTCGCAGTCGCGCGCATCCAACCCGCCCGAAGCGATGGGAGGGGCCACCGCATCAAATCCTGCGGACGATGCCTTCTTCGACGCTTTTGAAGTCGCAACCAACCCAACTCGAGCGCCTTCGCCCCCCATCATCGACCTCCGTGGCGTAGAAAAGAAGCTCGAGCAGAAGAAGCAGCAACAGCAACGCAAGAACGCTGACAATCCCGCCAACTCGAACGACGACGATTTCTTTTCCCGTTTCGAGCGTGCGCCGCAAGTAGCTCTCGGCAGAGCCAGTCCGTTGGTGCTCGAGCCCGATCGGCTCGAGAGTATGCACGATGCTCGAACAAGTCCCTTGCCTCCATCGTCGTCATCGCCCACCAAGATAGATTCGTACTTTCGTCTGAGCGCTCAGCCAAAGCCCATCAGCAGCGGAAGCGCGAGCGGTTCCAGACAGGGCAGTCAGCAACGAGACGCCACCTCTACGTCCTTCTCGCCTGCTTCACCATCGAGCTGGACGGGAAGCCTGAAGAAGACGTGGACTACGCTGCGTGGTATTCAGAGCGAGATCGTCAGTCATTTGCCAAGCACCAGCGACTTTATCGTGCCAGTGGATGAAGTCGAAGAAGGCCACGCTACGGGCGATCATCGCGCGGTAGACTCGAATCCTGGTGGAGGTTTGCTCATCGCAAGTGATGCTCCAGCAGACAAGGTGGACGAGCGAGGTGACCGACTCACCTCTGAAGCGCATCGATGTGGCAGTGGAACCCTTCCGCATGCATCCGACTACAGCCAGAATACGCCCTTCGGCTCCTCGTCGGCAGCCTCGTCGAGTGGCTTCTCCGCTGGTGCAGCTGCACCTTCATCTTCAGGCACAGTACCCCTCCGAGCAAGAGACATCTTTGCATCTTCCAGCTCAGGCGCGCTCGGCGGTGGTGGCGGGTCCATGTCGTCCTCTATGACTTCGAGTGGAACGCTTCGTCGCGGCCCGCTCCACGCATCCACTGCGCCCATCTCTGGCGCGCCCGGTTTCGATACCACCTCAACTCGCAAATGGAATACGGGCCACTGGACGCTCGACGAGAAGGAGAAGCGCTCTATCGCTGTCGCGTTGTCGAACCGTCGCGAGGAGACCGAAACAGTGATCGAGGCTTTCCACGCTTCGAGGCTCCAGGCATTGCTGCCACCCCGCTTGCAGCTGGGCAAAAGATGGAGTCTGCTCTACTCGCTCGACCAGCACGGAATCTCGCTGCAGACGCTGTATCATCGTGTCGCCGCTGGCCTTGATCCGACCAAAGCAGGGCGTTCTGTGTCGGATAACCAATCTGGCAACGGTGCGGACGATAGCAGTGCCGCAGAGGGGTGGTTGAGGGGCGCATCTCGCGAGACGCAGCAAGCCCTCGGTACACGCGCTACCTCGAATGGCGGTCAGAAGATGCACATCGGTGGCGGCTTGAGCAGTATCTCGGATGCTGGGCTGGTGATCGCCATCAAGGACGAGAACGACAACGTCTTTGGCGCGTTCGTCAACGAAAAGCTGCGCCCGCAACAGCACTACTACGGCTCGGGCGAGTGTTTCCTCTGGAAGACCGTCGCCGCACCCAAGGAGGAAGACCGAGCCGTGGAGCGGTACCGCTGGACCGGCAAGAACGACTACATGGTGCTGTCCGAGTCGACGTTCCTGAGCGTCGGTGGCGGAGAGGGCAAGTTTGGGCTGTGGATCGACGGTGCGCTCGAGAAGGGCGTCAGCTCGTGCTGCCCTGCGTTTGATAACGAAGTGCTGTGCGATGGTCGAGCGAGGGGTAAGGGGAGGACGGAGGGCGAGGGACGGTTCGAGTGCTACGGCTTGGAGGTGTGGGCTGTGGGCCTAGATTAGGTTCACAGTGTGCGTGCCGATGCAGCATGTGATCGCACTTGAATCGAATCAGCACTGTCTGCAAGTCTCAATGTCTGCGAGGAATCGTCATGGCAACTGAGCGGGTTTGTGCGCTCTCTCAATGCAACAGAGCGACAAAGCGACAAAGTGGCAAAGCCTGGACAGCGAGAGATCCGCAAGTTTCACGAGATGCAAGGCTTTGTGCGGGAAACGGTTGCCCTGCTCACCAGATGCTGTAGCTCAGCCCAAGGCTTTGTTTGACGGTGAGCCACGGTCTACTTGAGAGAGCTGAGTGGTATATAGGATCTTTGGTTCTGAGTCGCTGCTCGTCTCCTCTTCCTTTGTTCATCACACGAAAGTTTCTTCACCCTTCACACCTCTTGATTGTTCGACAACAACGCTTTTGACCCGACCATCCGTCTGGATTGACACCCGTGCACACCGACCATCATCTCTCTTACGATCCTTCCTTCTGAGACTCAGCTCGACGACAACGACGATCATGACACCCGTGACGCCCACCTCGACCTCCTCCACCCCATCCACCTCAACGTCCTCCACTTCATCCACGCCCTCGACCCCAGCTACCGGCACAACGATCCGCAGCGACACGGCGGACCGACGCGCGGTGGAGCACCTGCTCCCGGCATGCGACCCTCGCACGCCGACACCGGCCACTCGGCGCAGCCAGGCACCTGCTCCCGGCGATGCTGCTTCTTCGGCGGCTTGTTCGGCTCGTCTTGTAAGTGTGTTCTCTCGCTTTGGTGGCGTGATGAGACACTGACGTGTTTGTTTTGTGGTGGGAAGACGGGGAGAGCGGCGTCGGTGATCGATCTTACTAGCACGCCTGCTACGCCCATCCGGACTCGGACGACGGGAGTGGGCAGCGGGACATTGATGGATCGGCTCGAGTCGACGTTTGGCGCGACCGGTCGTGTGCGTGCGTCGAGTGTGCGGCCGCTCCCCCGTCCCGCCGTCGAAGCGACTAGGAATGTGACTGCGGCTCAGTCGAACGGCGTAAGGGCGGCTTCGGTTGCAGTGAAGAGCGAGGACACGGATGCACCGCTGTGCCTCAAAAGCACCGTGTGCATCGAGATCAAGGACGAAGACTCGACGCCTGCTCCAGGCACCCCGGCTCCGTCTACCCCTCGCGCTGCACCGCTTCCCACGATCGCACCCGCGTCTACCACTCGCAGCACGACGCCTTCACCTTCACACCAACGCCACACCACCCCGAGCACACGCATCCGCACAACCAGCAGCACCGCGCCGCGCCTGCCCATCTCCGCGCGCTCCCCGACGCCCGTCACGCCACTCGCGGCGTTCGCGCACCGCCGCAGGTCCGGCAGTGTCGTGCCGTAC
>LT795054.1:2080957-2177649 GCA_900162835.1 Sporisorium reilianum f. sp. reilianum | reverse complement strand
CACCGCCGCAGGTCCGGCAGTGTCGTGCCGTACGCGAGGGGCGGCAGGGCGCGCTCGGTGCCGGCTGCTGTGCCTGCGGCTGTGCATCCTGGCTGGGGAGGTGTCGACATGCGTAGGCAGCCGGCGGACGTCGTGATGGAGGACGCATTTGCAGTGCCGTCTGCTTCGATGACGAGCAGGATGCGTCGGAGTGGGGCTGGGCGTGCGCCGAGTGTGGCACGCTCGATTAGTCGGGCGAGATCGCGGACGCCCGGCATGAGCCGTTCGCGCGCTCCGACACTCGCTACAGCCAGCACCAGTCAGCCGGTCCGCGCAGCTCCCACTCGCCCCACTGCTCGCGTGACGACGGACATCTCAGCGTCGTCGTCCGAAGACAGCGGCTCCGAAGACGACGACGACGTGGTGGTGATTGGCACGGGCCAAGCTTCCACGCGCACGCAGCAGCCGACGGGTAGCCAGCGACGCATCGCTGATCGAAACAGCAGACACGTGGTCGAGGTCGCGCCGGCACAGGGGAATGATCGCGAGCCTGGCCCGCGTCGTCGACCGCGCACATATCGGTACGTTTTGCCCCCTCCCCCCGCTCTTTTACCCCCCTTTCCCCCTCCCATCCCTCCAATCCCCACTGAGCAACTGCATGGCGCTAACCCAACCCTCCCTTCCTCTCCCGCCCCCCGCGCACCGCACAGCACATCGGTGCTCATCGAGCTCTCCGGCGCCGTCACGATCAGCGACCGGCTGCAGATTGAATCGAACACGCTGCCCAGCGCCAAGGACACCAACGGCATGCGCGCCACGCTGATCAAGACGATCGAACGCACGTTGGGCCAGCGGCCCATCGAGCGCGAGCACTAGACGTGCGAGTGTAAGGCCTTTTGCGAGGGGCAGTGCGACAGAGTGATTCGTGGGATCGGCATGGAGGAGATGCAGAGGTGGAGAGGGGGGAGAGGGGGGAGAGGGGGAGAGAGTGAGAGACGGAGACATGGAGAGATGGAGAGCTGGAGAGATGGAGAGCTGGAGAGATGGAGAGCTGGAGAGATGGAGAGCTGGAGAGATGGAGAGCTGGAGAGATGGAGAGACGGAGAGACGGAGAGATCGAAAGCGAGAGATGGGATGGAGAGACGAAGAGTTGCAGAGTCGAAGAGACGAAGAGACGCAGAGACGCAGAGACGCAGAATGCGACGCCATCCACAGATCAAGACAAACAGACAAGGTGTGACGGTTGGAGGCTAGACCGAATCGAGGAAGGTCCGAATCAGATCGCACTCCCCTCGCACAATCACAGCCACATCACACTCCGCAAACCGTGCAAACCAATCGCAAAAACATAAAACTGCTTCCTAGCACAAATACAAAAACGAAAGAGTCACACATCCAGTCGAAGAACCAGCAAGAGTGTATGTGACCGTATGTGACCGCAAAACAGAAAGATGGAGAGAAATACGATGATAGCCGGATAAGAATCCTGTGCGCGAGCGTCTAGTTGAGCTTGATCGCGCGCAACGGCGACCTCTCCTGCGACAACACCCCGCCCTTGGCAGGCGAGAGCTTGTGCTCAGCAGCACTCTTGCTCCTGGCCAGCTTGCGCATCACCGCCGGTCGGGACGGCGTGTCCAGCGCGCCGATCGACATGATGAGATTCTCATCGTCGTCGTCGTCATCGTCGCCAAACGTGTCATCACTGCTCGGCGCCGCAGCAGCCCCACCGGGCGCTTTACGGCAGTTGGCATCGAACACATCACCCTTGCCTCCACCCATCACGGGCGAAGCAGCGCTGCCAGCTTTAGAGATGCTGCTGCTGCTGTTCGCCTTGGCCTTGGACAGCGCCGACATCTTGCGTTTGGCGCTGCCGCTGGCACGCGACGCCGACGCTTGTGCAGACGACTGCTGCGACGACGATGCTGTAGAAGCAGACTTGTAGACGGTCGGCGAGTTGTTGTTGGTGTGCAGAAGCGAGCTGGCGCCTTTAGAGCCAGACTTACGCGTCGACTCGGGCCAGAACCCAATACCACCCGCCAAGCCGACCTTTGCTGAAGAAAGAGGCGTGAACCCGCCCAACCCACTCAGCGCACCAAGGCCCGAGTGGAAGGGCGTCGCCGAGATCAAGCCTCCCGACATGCCGGCAACACTCGGCGTCAAGCCAAGGGACGAAGCGTAGCAAGCAGAAGCGTACGAAGACGTGCGTGAGATCGAGTGCGGTGCGAGACCAAGGCTCTCCGTGAGATTCAAATGCTGAGGAGAGCTGAACTGGTCGTCCGAGTGGTGACGCGAAGGCGACGGTCGCACCGACGATGCCATCGAGGCCATGTGCGCATTGGCACCCGAGGCTGCAGCGCCCACACCACGGCGGAGCGCAGAGTAGCCCAGCCCAGCCATGGGCTTGGAGAACGGCGTCGACATGATGGGCGCGCTGCCCACCGTCTTGTTGCTCGCCGATCCAAGCAGAGGCGGCAAGGCGTCCATCTTGATCCGCTCTGCTGCCATCTCACCGTCAGCCGCATGTTGACCTTGCGACGAGGGGCGGATGGGAGTGCTGACGAGCGGAGGCAGCTTCACTCCAGCCGAAGCCGCGCTGTTAGACGAAAGACTCTTGACCATGCCGACTCCGAAAGTGAGATGCGTCGGCGAGGCCGTGGGTGAGGCAGGCGCACCAGAGTAGCTGAGCTTGCGTCTGCCCTCGTAGGGCGAGATCTTGTGCTTGTCGAGGCTGAAGGGGTTGTCGCTGCCGCGCCCAGCAGGTCCAGGCGTGGTGACAGGCATGGCTCGCACTGCCGTCGCTCCCGAAGCAAGGGTGCGAGAAACAGGCGAAGGGCTGAGACCGACATCCTCCAAAGCACCGACCTTTCGGCCCGTCTCTGCTACTGCTGACGAGCATGACAGAGCAGTGAGGGCTGCATGCTCAGACGTAGCCTTGCCACGACTCGGCGTCGAGCTCCAAGGAGCATCCTCGATGGCATCCCTGCGCCTCAAGCTCATCTCGCGGTCGTCTGTGGGCGAGTTGGAGCCTGATCGCAGCGCCAACAGCTGAATGGCGGCATCGCGAGTGTCACCCTTTGGCGGTCGAGGCTGTGATGCGTTCATGACACCTGCTTCGGCGTCGATGGCGGCGCGAGCTGCGATCTCCTTGTCGGCGGCAGCACCGTCCAGAGGTGGCAGAGCAGGCCAGGTGGTGGCGGGAGTGTCGAGGGAAGTGTTGGCAGAGTCGCTGCCGGCGTTGCTCATGTTGCCGGCAAAGCTATCGTGGAAGAAGCTGGCCGAGTTGGGCTGCGAGTAGTCGCTGCTGTTGCTGCTGAAGCTGGCGTTGGCATTGGAAAGAATCTGCAGACCACCGCCCTGTTTCGAGACGGGAGCAAGAGGCAGGCCAGGTCGACGCATGGGGGAGGTCGAGTACATGGCAGCGCCAGGGTCCATCTCGTGTGCACCAAACGGAACCGAGGGCATCTGCGATGGGTATTGGCCAGGCAGCATGCTCGGCCCGGGGATGTTGTATGCGGTCGAGGGAGCCAGCGCCTGTCGCTTTGCCGGGCGGCTGTGCTCTTCTTGCGAAGCGGCAAAGAATTGAGCCTCGGATGCAGACGCCCACTGCGCAGCGTCGGGAGCCTTGAGCGAAGCCCTTCTGTTTGGCTGAGCGGGCACCTGGGCAAAGGACAACGAGTCGTCGCCGGCGTCCGTGTCGCGGGAGAAGGTCATGGACATGCTAGAGACGTCGGCATCGGCACCGTCATCGCCATCATCGGCGCCGTCGTCGTCCGAGAAGTCGGGCATGGGCGTGCTGCCCGACCCGGACTTGCCGCCTTGGGCCGCCTGCTTCTCTTGGAGGCGCTTCTTTCTTGCCCAGCGACGTTTGCTCTCGAGCATACGTGCACGGCGCTCCTCGGCGTTCTTGGGACGGTTGACATCGCCATCCCAGCGGGTGCGGCGTGGCTGTGCGCTGAGGGGGATGTTGTGCTTGTCCTGAAGATGGCGACGCCAGATGCTGCGCGCGTGTTTGCCCGTGTAGACCTTGTCGCAGTAGGTGCAGGGGAAGGCGCTGGCATCGCCGTGGCTGCCTGCCTGGGCGCGCGACATGGCGAGCAGGTTGTCGAGGTCCTGCTGGGTCATGGGACCGGGCGTGCCGTTGGAAGAGCTCGCTCGCGACATGTCGTCGGCCGACATGCCAAACGAGTTGTAGCGCATCATGGGCATGGCTGCGTTGGGCGGCATCATGCCAATGTCGTTGTGCGTGTATGCGTGCGAGGAGAGATCCGGAGCAAAAGCTGCAACTGGAGATGGACCAGCCAACGCCGAGTAGGAAGTAGATGCGTAGTGGTGAGGATGATATGGAAGCGAGTGAGGTGGTTGTTGCTGCTGCTGCTGCTGCTGCTGCTGCTGCTGCTGCTGCTGCTGCTGTTGCATGTGCAAGTCGAGCTGGTGATAGGGGCTGCTGTAGTCGACCACCTGCGCAGAGCGTGGGATGGCGGGAACGCGGTAGGCAGCGTCGTGGGGCGAGTCGTGCGCCAAAGTTTGGAAGGTATGTGGGGTGGCGTGCTGGAAAGAGCCGTCTGCGTTGACAAAGCCAGACTGTGGCGGCGGCTGTTGCTGAAGGTGTTGAGGCTGTTGCTGATTTGTCGGGTCAAAGAGAGCCGGCTGGGCGGGAGAAGGAAAGAGTGCGTGTGGTGCCGCAGCAAGGTATGGCGATGTGGACTGAGTGGGAGCGACGCCGGTTGGAGCCAAGGCGGCGTGGGATGCTTGTGATGGTTCGGCCTGCATGGTCGCAAATGTTGGAGTGTATGCAGCCGATTGTGTGTATGAGGGGTGAAGATGATGCGCAGACGCCCGTGCGGTGATCACAGACAGCGAATGCGATGGTGATAGAAGGTGAAGAGAAGAGAGAGAGAGATGGTGATGATGTTTCGGTCAGTCAAATGCGTTGAGCTGTGAGCGCGTTGGCGAGAAGGACCGAGGTCGAGATGGCCTGGCGATGCTGTTCGCAGCGACAGGGACGATGGGGGCGATCAAGGATGATGGTGAAGAGAGTGGCAAGAAGGAAAAGATGATGGTAGAGTAGATGCGAGCTGACTTGCAAACGATTGGAGCATGCAATTGACAAGTGCAGTCGGAGAGAAAGCAGATGCAAGAGCAAGTCACGTTGATTGTCCAACTACACAAGCAGGTACGAGCAAAGTGAGGAGAGCGAAATAGGAAGGAAGGAGCAGGAGGGTAGGAGAGCAGTGACGGGGAATGGTGGAAGGGGGGGAGGGAGGGAGGGAATCAACACGGACAGGATGGTCTGGACGAGTGGCAAGGGACGGCGCGAATGCGAATCATGCAAAGCTGCCAGTGCTGCACGAGGTCGAAGACGGCGATCAAGGGCAACGAGAGGGAAGGAGGGGGCAGATGCTGGGAAGAAGGACAGAGGCAAACTTACGCAAGGCGAGCAGGGCGATTGAATGCAGCGTCGATCGTATGCCGGTCGAGGATAAGCTACTGGAGCAGCAGATTCGGCGGCTCTGGGCTTGAAAGGAGCTAAAGTGGGTTCGGTGCAGGAGGTCGAGGTGCAGGCAGGCAGGAAGGAGCCGAGCCAAAGGGGCGGGATGGACAGTCCGAGGGGGGAAGAGGCGGAGGTGTTTACAACGGCAGACGCGACGCGGCAGGGCGAGCCAGACGTGGTGAAAACAGAGCAGAGCAAGCCGGGATGCAGGCAAGTGTGGGTCGGGCTTGCGAAGAGGGGGGGGGGGGGGCAGGGTGCGTACAGAGAAAGAACAGCGTGGCGTTGAGGGGTGAATGCGGTTGGACAGCGCCTGGCGAGTGTTTACGATGACAATAGCAGCGAAGAGGAAGGATGGACGATGACGATGGCGATGTGGCCAAGACCGAGAGTGGCTGGAAGGCGAAGGAGGGGAAGGAAAGCCCGAGCGAGCACTAAACGTGTTGTTCAAGATGATGATGATGATGATGCGACGACAAGGCCGAGCGGCGGGCAGCGGCACGCATCAAGCTTGTGTGGATGAGAGGAGGGCAAGAAGCAAGACAAAAAACAAAGCCACGCTGTACGAAAAGCAGATTCCTCGGCGATGCTCTCAATGCGCGCGTCCGAGCGAGTCTTGAGAATGTTGAGAACGAGAAGCACTGCCAAAAAAATACATTCAACATGGCATTCACAATAATCATGGCCTTCTCTCTTCAAGAGGATTGCAACAGCTGCGCACGCTTTGGCTCCAATTCGAAATCGCAACAGGGCGCAATCCCACGGCTGTTGCCCACTTTCCTTGAGCTGAATTCGCTTTTTGTATTCGCGACAACCCGCCTTTCCAAAGTGACAGCTCCGAGGCAGAGAGTGACTTGGAAAAAAAAAAAAAGTGTGACACTCGGGAAAAGAGGAACGTTGAACAGTGTCCGCTCTCGGCCTTTCTGCGGCTCGGTGTGGCACTCTCCCACCTTCTCTCCAACACGCTTGGATGGAGTGCAGGTGCACACTGCATGTGAGACGCATGCGCGATGGCAAGAAGTGGGTGGTGGCTGCAAAGCCGAGGCGCGTTGCCAGCAGCATCAGCCGCAGCGTACAGTAGCATACAAAAACCCCTGGAGCACGGCCGTCTTCTCGACAGCCAAATCCCCACGAGCCGCCAGCAAAGCTCGAAAATTCTTGGAACAGTTTGATTTACGCGGTCGATCTTCACACGAAGATTTTGTTTTGCCGCTTGAACCCGCGACGTGTTCAACGCGTGTCGTGTCACGTGCCGCCGAGGGATCATTTTGTTCGATCTGACATCCTGCCAAAAAATGCGAATCGGCGATGAGATGCACTCCCATCTGAGATTGATTCTCCGCCGCTCTCGATGCATGAGCCGGGTGTGCATGGCCCTGCAGAGGGACCCAATGCTGGCTCAGGCTTGAATCGAAGCGCGAACCAAGACACCGCAACACTCGACAGACACCATGAGCAACGTACAAGATAGAGTGTCCATTAGCAGAAAAAGAGAACGATGCGATGCGCTCGAAACAAAAAGAAAAAGTGCTGTAAAGCGGCTGATTGAAAGAGTTGTGGCCGACCCTACTCATCATCCACCAAGCCCCCCATCCCAGCCTGCCTCGAAAGCAGCCCCCAGCCCGACACTACCGCAATCACCACCGTCGCAATCAGCCCAATGAATGCCGGATGCATCGCCCTCAGCCCAGTAGCGCCGCTGCACGCCGCACAGATCCAGCCACTGGCCAACGGCGTATACGCCTGCGGGTTGTACAGCGCAAACTCCACCTTGGTGTTGGGCTGCATCAATCCGGGCGAAGCGCCCACCGACATGCCGCGCTCGTCGTAAATCAGCAGGCGGTACGAAGCGGCGATGAGCTGCGACAGGTTCGGGTTGGACGCCTCTACGCTTGTCGAGTAGTTGTACGGCGACCACACCACGCTGGTCGCGGTTCCGGGCAGGTTGGTGGCCACGTCGTACGTAACGAGATTGTCCGAGCAGTAGGCCTGCACCGTGAGTGTTCTGGGGTATTGCAGCACAGAGGTAAAGTTCCAGCCGAAAGTGACGTCGACGCCCTTGGCAATCTTGTAGAACGAAGGATCCGCCGTCTGGATGGGCTGCGTCACCGTGATGCCTCCCGCAGGTGCTGACGATGGGATGTTGACCGACGTGGCAGTACTCGACGCTTGTCCTGATGAAGCCGGAGCCGTCGAGAGGCCAGGAGTGACCGAGGGCGGGTCAGGCGCAAACGCTCCATCGATGCAGAGCAGCGCCCAGACTGCGTACAAAACGGGTAGCAAGCGGGTCATTGCTGTGAAAAGTCCGGTGCTGAAGCAGAAGGGGATGCAGTATGTGGTGGTCGTGTTCGGCGCTGCGACCCTGGTGAGAGCTGCCGATGTCAAAGTGGAAGCAGTCGATGGTAGCCACGGTCCGTTCCAAGTGATGCGGTGCCAAGCTCTGCACGCCCCAAGCTTTTGACCTTGCTTCCCAAAAGCAGAGATGGATGGTGCTGGTCCTGATGCGCTTGACCTCTCTCAAGCTACGACGGTACGACAGGGACTGAGCTGCGTGTGTGTAGGGTCGATGTGCACCGGCGTCCTGGTATCGCGAGAATCGAAACTGGTTTGCCTGAACGCAAAAGCTGTGTTGCTCCGACGCAAAGATGTATGTCAAGGAGGGATTGAAGAGAATGGGTGGTGAGGATGATGATGATGGAGTGGCAAAGCGATAGCGAGGAATGTGTGCGACTGCTGCGTGCGTGTTGGACAAGTCGACCAGAGCCGCAACTCTTGCTGGCCAAGACAGATATTTTCAGGGTTTGGCTCTCTTTCTCTGCCCTGCTGCTTTGTCTCGGCGACGACTGCCACGATCGAGCGCGCTTGCGCCAGCAGCTCGAGAAAAGAAAAGGGAAAAAAATTAAAAATTGGATTCCACCTCTCGAGCCCTTGCGCCCCTTTTTTTCTCTCCTTTTCGCTTAATCCTACGCGCCAACTGTGCGCGGCTCTCGTGCTTCTGCTCTCTCCTTGCTTGTCTCTCGCTTCCATTTCAGCCCCTGCTGCAAACTCTACCTGCACCCAACCTCGACGCACCACCGCTTTTTTTTGAAACGGCCAAGGCAAGAGTTGGGCGTCGGAACTCCTCTTTTTTGTTTCATTTCCGAAAATCACGCTTGCAGCAGCACACTCTGCCCGTCTGCCGTCGAATGACAGCTTCTTGCAGCTCAGACACGCCGCAAGGACCCTTTCTCTCTCAACGCTCCTTCCGCCAAGCCGCAAATCCACGCAATTCCTGCGCAACGCTCTGCTAACTTACGCTTCCATCGCTTCTGCCATGGCGGCGAAGTTCTTACACTTCACACATACAAGGTGATGGGAACAAAAGGGTCATCATCGCATTCATTAAGAGAACATCATTGCAAGCCTGGCCCCTGCTTTGATGCGGGTGACCAGGCTCGAACAAAGCATTACAACAGTGGCGTGTTACAAAAAGGAGCCCGGGTCATAAATGGAAACGTCGTCAAAAGGGAAAACATAGGTTGGTGCTCATCACACCTGAGATGGATAAGAGGAAAGGGTGGTGCTGGGGTGACCTTGGCATCAGTGCGCCGCTTTGGTGGCATACGCTTCCGCGCTCGACAGCGGCGGGGCAGCCGATGGCAGCTGCGACGTCGCCGCTGCGTGCTGCTGTGCGCCACCAAGTCCGTACGCATCCGCCTCGCCCAACGACCGATCGTGCTCCCACTTGTCCAGCTCCGACGCGATGCTGCCGTACGCCATGCTGTCGCGCACCCGCTCTCCGCCGTCCTCGTGCGTCGACTCGATGCGGCCCAGTAGCAGCTGGAACTTGTCGTCCAGCTCGTGCAGCCGTTGCGTCAAGTGCGCGTTGTCGCGCTTCAGCTGCTCGTTGCTCGTCTGTGCCGCGCTGAGCGATTGCGTCAGCGCTGCCGAGTCGTGTGCTCCACTGCCACCAGCCGCCTCGTGGCCCTTGGTCGCCTTGGTCGCCGGACTGGAGCTGATCTGCTTCTGCAGATGCTCGTTGAGCTCGAGCGTCTTCTCCACCTCCTTGCGCGACTCTTGCAAGCTCGCCTGCAAACGCGCCACCTCGCTCTCGAGCTCCGTCACCTTGCGACTCGATTGCCCGCCGTCCGATGCACCTCCAGCGCCCGCGGCGTCGCGCGTCTTGTCCAGAGATCCTCGGTGTTGCTGCTGTTCGGCCACGAGCTGCGCCACTTTGCGCTCCAGCTCCCGGTTCTCGGCAGCAATCTCCTCGCTCTGCTGCGTCACATCCGCCAGATGGCTTCGCAGCGCCTCAATGTCGCGCGCCGCCTCTTCCGAGCGTGCACCATCGTCCGCACTCAATCGTCCGCCGCCGCCGCCATGTGCGCGCACCGTCGCCAGCTCGTTCTGCAGGCTGGTGTTCTCGGTCTTGTACTTGGTCAGCTCGTCCTTCATCCTGCGCAGCATCTTCTCCGTGCCCTTGACAAACTGCACCGCGGTCTGGTAGTCGTTTTCCAGCTGCGCCGTCCTCTCCTTGTACGACGCCGTGGTCTCGGCCAGCTCGCGCTCCGCAAGCTGGGCACGTCGCTCCGCCTCGGCGACGCTGGCGTTGTCGGCCGTGCCGCGGCTCGCCGTGAGCGAGGCATGATGCTCCAGTTCGCGCGTGAGCTCTTCCACACGGCTCTCCGAGTCCTGCAGACGGTGCTCTGCCTCTTGCACTTCGCGTGCCCGTGCGTCGATTTCTTCCTCAAGCTCGCGGATACGCCGGTCGGCGTAGCCCGACTTGACGCTCAGCTCGTCGTCGTTGGGCACGTTCACGCCGCGCTCCGCCATGAACTGCTTGAGCAGACTCGACTTGACCTGCGCAGCCTCGATCGAGCGGTTGCGGTCGCGCAGCTCGAGATCCTTGGAGCTAGCAACATCCTTGAGACGCGCCGCTTCTTGCAGAGCAACAGCAAGCTGGCTTCGCAGCGCAGTGACCTCCGAGCGCAGACCCGTGTGCTGCCTCTCCATGGTGAGATGGCGATCCTGCATCTCTTGCAGCGAGCCCGAGTGTTCGTCGGCCATCTGGCACGCCTCGGCATGCAGCTGCCGCAGCGACTCCACCTCGTCCTCGAGCGCCCTCATCTTCTCTTCGACGTGTGGAGGCACAGTGCCAGAAGCACCCAGGTCGCGCGTTGACGTCTGGTCCCTCTTGGCGAGAAGTGCCGCGAGACCATCGGTGGCGGCCATACGGTGAGCCTCGGCTTCCTGCCGGTGCTGCCTGGCAAGCGTTTCAAGCTCGACAGCTCTTGAAGCGTGAGTCGAGGCCTCGCTCGACTTGGCTTCGAGCTGTGCGCGCAGATCGACGATCGTCTGCTGCTGCTGTTGCAGCATGTTGCGCTGGTCGTCGTGCAATCGCTCATACTCGCCCGCCCTCGTCGTGACGGCAGCGTGGGCCGTCTGCAGCTGCATCAGTGCTGCGAGGTGCGCGGCGACATTGGCCTTGGCCTCCTCCAGCTGACCAGACGCATGCTCGTGATCCGCCTTGTGGCGCGCCGCCAGCGAAGAGAGCGTGGTGACCTGCTCCGTGTGTTCGCGCAGCGCACTCTCGCTCGCGTAGCTGCGCTTCTGCAACGACGACAGCTCGTCGTACGCCTTCATCTGCGCTGCTTCAGCTGCCATGGCTCGCTTGGCGGTCTCGGACAACCTCTCCTCGGCCGAGTTGCGCAGCTGTTGCTCCAGCTTGGCCTGTTCACGAAGCGAAGACACCTGGCGTTCGAAACGAGCGCTCTCGCGAAGAGCATCCGCCAGCGACTTTTCGAGCTTGCTGGCACGTTCACGATCCAGCCGTGTCACCTCATCGCCGTTGCCGGATTCGATCGCCGACAGCTTGGCACGGTAGTAGGCAGCTTCTTGCAGAGCAGCCGAGCGGGCACGGTCGGACTCGGCGTGACGGTCCGCCTCGCCCTGCGCCTGTTGTGCGATCGTAGCCTTGGCGCTGGCGAGCTGCGCTTTGAGCGAGATGAGTGTCTTGAGCACGCGGTCCTTGTCGCTGCCCTCGGCACCCGTGTCGATTCCGTCGAGACTGAGACGCTCCGACGCGATACTCTGGGTATCGGTCATGCTGATGTCGCCGGCGTTGAGCTGGTCGGGCTCGACGAAGCCCTTCTTGACCGCCAGAGCGAGCGCCGCCTTGTACCAGGCCTCGCGCTTGCGCAACGCATCCACCTCGGCTGGCACCGTCTGAGGCGACATGTAGCCGTTGGTACCGGGCGGGCTGGTTGTGCGGCCGTAGTGGAGGCCGTCCTGAGGCGCGGTGGCAGGCGAGTCCATCTTGCTGACGACGCCGTTGATGCTTCGCATCGAGTTCATGTTGGTAGGCGAAAGAGCACCGCCCGCGCGCATATTCTCGATGGAGCGCTGACTGCGTGGACCGCCATAGGGGCTCGGACCAGATCCAGGTGCAGTTGCGGTTGCGGAAACAGCGCCTGGACCGCCTTGCTGAGCGTATGGGTGAGTCTGGGTCTGTTGAGGTGGCTGGAACTGCTGAGGAGGCTGAGTCTGATGCTGCTGGATGCTCGAGGGAGGACTGGTAGCACCAAGCGGAGGACCGCCGCTGACTCCGGCGGCAGCAGTGAGTGGCTGCTGGAAAGGTGGTTGCGAGGATTGGAGCGTCTTGGCAGGAGGCTGATTGGACAGCTGCTGCGGTGCTGGTGGTTGCGACGGGATCTGAGTCTGACCAACTCCAGAGCCGACAATGGGCTGCTGCTGTTGCTGCTGCTGCGCAAAGGTCTGGTTGATACCACGATCAGGAGACATGGGCGGGCCACCTGGGATGGGCCCGGAAGCGGAGCGCGCCGAAGCGGGCGAGATGGCTCTCTGACGTTCGTCAGCTTCTGCCACAGGAGACATGGCGCCGCGAAGAGAGCCGTTGGTGCCTGGAATCTGTGAGCCAGGACCAGCGCCACCGGCACCGGCAGCAGCAGCGGCGGCTCCAGCAACACCAGCGGCTCCACCGGCAGCAGCGACACCGGCGGCACCGGCAGGGAAGTTGGTTCCGGGCGAGGTGATGCTGGACTTGGAAAGCTGAGAGCCAGCAGCGGGGCTCTTGATCTGCGAAGCGTTGTCGGTCGGATACTTGATCTTGGCCGTGTCGAGGACATGCAAGGTGGCGGGATCGTCTGGCTTGGCTCCCGTGAAGCTTTCGCCTCCGAGCACCACGACCTTGTTCTGGAAAGTCGACATGGCGTGACCAGAGCGACCGCTGGGCGAGGGGCCCATGTTGGCAAACATGTACCAGCGCTGGTTGGTGATCTTGAAGCTGGCCAGGTCGCCGAGGTCTTTGCCATCGACGCCGCGCCCACCAAAGATGTACATGACGTCGTCGACGAGGCAGGCGGCGTGGCCCTCGCGTGGAACGGGGATGTAGCCGATGCACGAGAGCTCCTTCCAGGTGTTGGTGGCGATGTCGTAGCACCAAGTGTCGTTGTAGTGGTACTGGCCGTCGGTGCCGCCAAAGACGTAGATCTTGTCCTTGTAGGTGACGCTGGCGTGGCCGGTACGCTTGGGAGGCACGTCGGCGGTGGCCTTGAGGCATTCCCAGGTCGGGGTTCCCTTGAGGCTGTTGAGGTCAAAGCACCAGAGGTCGTTCATGAAGATGCCGTCGACCTGACCGCCAAAGACAAAGAAGCGCGAGCCGACGATGGCGACGCTGTGGCCGTACCTTCCGACGGGGCATGTTTCGGGACCGTCGCCGGCCTTGACGCGGGTCCACTCGCGGGTGCTGAGGTTGAGCAGGTAGAGGCCCTCGTCCTGCTTGTCGTCGGCGCGGACCTTGGTGTCGCCTCCCCAGAGGATGAGCACGTTGGAGACGAGGACGGTGGCGTGGCCGACACGAGGAGGCGGGATCTCGCCTGTGGTCTGCACGAGGGTTGCGCTGGCGTAGATCGAGTTGGCGTTGACGGGAGGCAGGGCTTGGCCGGGCGGCGAGTTGGGAGGCTGTTGCGAGACGAGCTTGTCAACGTAGATGGTGTAGAGGTCGTTCTTGACGCTCTCGCGGACGAGACCGCCAAAGAGGTAGAGCTCGCCGGTGGAGCTTGCTGCCTGGTTGACGGCGTGACCGTAGCGTGGGAACGGGAAGGGGCTGAGCGCACCGGGAAGAGCTTGGCGTGTCTCGTCAAGGAACTTGGGCGGGTTCATGACGAGGCCGCGCTGGCTCCAGGGATAGACGACCTGCTGAGAGCGGCCTCCGCGGTCGCCGGCAGACTGGCCTGGAACGCTGTTGTTGGATGAGTGGGTGAGAGGAGGGCCAGCGTCGAGACCGGACGATGCGGGAGGCAGACCAGAGACGCTACCGCCGCCACCTGATGGGCTTCCGACGCTTCCCATGCCAAAGTTGGAGCCAGCGTTAGGACCAGCCATGATGGGACCGCCCTGTTCGCTCACTTTACGCGAACGGAGAGAGCCCTGGCCGGGAGCGGGGATGCCTGAGCCCATACCGTCAGGACGTGGTGCTGGACCGCCGAAACGAAAGCCTGAGGCGGCGCCGAGAGGACCTGAGCTGGGAGCTGGGATGCCGGAGGGGGCCGGCTGACCGTGCTGGGGAGCGAAGCCGCTGCCCGGTGGGCCTGATATGGAGCCTTTGTTCTGGATGTGGGAACCGGCTGGAGTGGGGATGCCGGAAGTGGAGTAGGGCGACTGCTGTTGTTGTTGTTGTTGCTGCTGCTGCTGCTGCTGCTGCTGCTGCTGCTGCTGCTGCTGCTGCGATTGCTTGAGCGATGACTCGATAGCGGGAGACATGGAAGAGACGCTGTCGCCATTGTTAGGATTGGAGGACTGGATCTGGGAACCGGGCTGCTTGTCCTTTTCCTTGTCCTTTTCGGACTTTCGCTTGCCAAAGATGGCCATGGCTAGTTGTTGTTGAGCGAGCCGGCGGGGACGGGTGCCGATTCAAAAAAGGATATTCGAGTGTGTTGGTGGAAGCAACGCAAGCCTGTCGCGAATGGGTATTGGAAGTAGCGGCGGATGGATGTGGAGTCGGCCTCTCAAACGTGCGGGAGTGGCCGTGTTGAGAAGGGAGGGTTGTTATGGATCGTAACTGGAGGAAGGATGAGGCGAGCAAGGCAGAGCGCCTTTTGACGACCACGCGAAGAAGGAGGATGGATGATATGAGGTGGTGGGGAACAAAGGTGCAAAGGCACGAACCACAGCCTTTTTCTGAAAGCGACTTTGACTCGGCCTGCGCCTGCCCAACCCAACCTTACACGGGCGAGACGGCGCAAAAGTCCCGTCTGACCAGTTCGCCCGAAACGGGCGATTCAAAAAGGGACTTTGGATCGCCCGGATCGGATGATTCTAATGAAACTCATTCAGATTGCAAGCAAAAACCCCATGAGGGCTTCTGAAGCTCGTGAGAGGCTCCCAGCCCGCCATGAGGGGGCCGGTTGAGCGCAGAGACGAGCGGCAAGGGTGTGGAGATACAGGGTGGGCAGCTAGAAAGTGCAGCCAAACCAGCGATAAGCGCTGTTTGGCTCGAAAGAAGATGGAGGTACGAAAGCAAGTGACAAACCAATAAGACAAATAAAGACAGGTAGCGTGTGGGCTAGCCGGCCGACAGACCATCCCAGACGCGCACGCCCTCTTTGACCACGTGAAGCAGAAATTGGGCAAAAAAGAGAGGCAGCAGCACGCAGCACGCAGCACACTCGAACGCAGCGAAATCGCACAAGATTTGCGGAAGTCGGCTCTTTCTGCAACTCTGCTCTTGCTCTTGCTCTTGCCTTGGCTTGGCTTTGCCCTCTTTGATTTTCTCTCTGTGTCTCTCCCTCTAGCTCTAGTGATGAATCATCGAGTTGAACGAAGGCAGCCAGGATTGGATCAAGGGCAAGGCTGAGCAAGAGCTTCCAGAAAGGGCGTGTTGAACAGCTGAGACACACAAAGTCGCTGTGCAGCACCGCGGCAGAGAAGAACGACTCCGATCAACAAACTTCTACGCAGCTGAAAAGAAGCAGCAGCGCACGGTGAGAGCAGAGTGCTGAAATACGATTTTTTGGACAGCGGGACGCGCTTTGCAGAAACGACGCACAGACACTTTTCTCGCTTCACACCTTGCCGTGCACACCTTGCTGTGCTGTGACAGGAACACCCTTCGAGCCAGGATTTCGGTTGGGTCTGCGGCAGCTTGATTTTGCGTTGCGAGGAGAATCGAAAGCGTCCTCTTGTGTGCTTTCAGACGACAGCCTCAGGTGCTGCATAAAGCTCGCTCGCCTCGACACTGCTCTCGATGACGACGGGTGTGCCTCAGGGGCTCAAACGAACCGAGTCGACCAGCGCCAAGTCATCCCTAGTCGATTGCTTGTGGCCGATCGCACGTGCACGACGTACGTCGCCCTCGCCAAGATTTCGCAAGCAAACACTTTTGATCGAGTTTGATGTTCTTGCCCATGGGTATCGAGCTCGACAAAAGCCTCTATGACAATCCAATCGCTTTCAGGACAGTAGCCTCGGTTTGCTCTATCAAACCATCTAGTCGGACGCCGACGCCGAGCGTATCTTTGAGTCCGTTGCGCAGCATCGAAGTCGACAGAGCATGGCTCAAGCTCGACACGGGGCCGAAGACGACTTGTGTGCCGTTCCAGACCGTGAACCAGAAGCATGCTTTCGCCACGCCGAGCGCAGCGCCTGCCCATGTCTGCTCTGGAGTGTGGACACCGAGCCGCACGCGCGACCACATGACGAGCACGGGCGCCACCGCGCCGACGATTGCAATCCACACCCGCGTCATGCTGTCCAGCGATGCCGCTCCACCACTCGCAGCGTTGGCGCTGAGGGAGAGCGACGGATGCAGAGGTAGCAGCAGCGACGAGAGGATGATGTACGTGCCCATGAACGAGATGGTGCTGTAGCGGGTGGTCCGTCGGAAGAGCAATTGTCAGCCTTTGTGCCTCAGAACGGCCCTATGAGCTTGTGAGCTGTCACTTACGCGCTGTGAGTCGATGGCATGCCGCTCGTCTTTTTCACCCTGGATCCCGGCGGACGAGGTTGCTTGATCACCCTCTTGAGCCCCTTTGCCATGAAGCTGGTCGCCAGGCTGCCCGCGGTAAAGTAGAGAGCATGGCTAGTGCGCAGATGAAGGATACCGATCGCGGTTGCCGTCGTTACGATGCCTTGCGTGTGCTTGAGCAGCCAGAGGCCAGTTGACAGCTCGTTGCCTTGCGAGTTCGATTGGTGGCCGTTTGGCTTGTTGGCTCTCGTCGAGTCTCGAGCCGGCATCGCCTCGATAATCTGAGCACGCTGACGGCTGTGGCCCTGTTCAGAGCGATTCCACTTTATGCTTCAAAGGCCAAGGCGACCGTCGGCATGACTCGGTCTGCTAGAGCATTCGGCAGGGATGCTGCATGTCGTCGAGGTCGCAGCAAGACAAGAGTTGGTTTGCATCACGCGGCTTTGGCGCATCATGCAGCTTCGAGCGAGAGAGCGTGTGGAGGCCGACGATGCCAACGGTAAAGTTTTGCCGATCTCACACCCCAAAACTTGGAGTCCGGTCTAACATCATGAAGGGCGGCGAAAATCCCTTTTTGTAGCCTCGTTTCTTCGACACGATTTTTCGACGCTTTGCTTTCCTTTTTTTCCCTTCGACGGACACCATCAACGCGACCTGTCGTGCATCGCGCAGGACTGTAGACAAGCTTGAAGCTCGAACGACACACAGTGGCTGCCAACATCCGCGCCACGACCTCACCAGCGGTCCGAGCTAGCAAGATACACACGCAGAGAGAGCCTCTATCGATCCTCGTCGGATGAGCGGGACGCGATCTGGCTGACTAGGAACGGATCTGCCAGCGCAGCACGGGTCTCGTGTAGTCGGAGTTGCAAGAAGGGTCGTAAGAGCGCGGCGAGGCTTGAGCGTCGCACCATTTCGTGACTGACGAGTTCGCTTGCAGCAAGCAAAGGCAGCAGCGACCTTCTTTTTTTCTTTCGAAGAAGCCTCTAACAAACTTCCAACCGAGACTGGCAAAGTGCCCCAATTTCTTGAAAACCGAGACCAACACGCTTCTACGCTGCAACGCGCCTGTCAAGCGGACGCGCACGAGACACACACACAACATGCACAGCGTCGATCAGCCAAACATGATCGCCTTGTCGACATCTCACTCTGGCTGCCGCTGCTGCTGCTGCTGCACGCTGTGGGCGCCACTGCAATTCAACGCCCCTTTGGACGGAGCCGTGCAGCAGCAATGACTGTACTGCTCACCGTCGCTGGTCACTTTTCCGCTTCGGTCGTATCGGCTGCAGGCGGCGTTTGCCATTTCCCCACCGCCAAAACGTTGTTGCGCGGACTGTCGATCGATCCTCGTCAATCTGTACCCACTCGGTCACCATTCCAACGTCCATGTTTGTGTATACACACCTCGAACATCCCCCGCCTTTCGACGCCAGCAGTAGCAGAGGATCGTCGAGCTGCAAAGTCTCTTGCGTGTCATGTCGTGCAGGGAACAGGTTAAAGACAGATTGGCTCTCTTCGTGCATACGCTTATGCTTATTGATGCAGACCCCTCGCCTAAAGTAGCTCTATCCACTCTCCTCAGCTGCAAGGATCTGCTGTACCCGTCCACCGTCGCTGTAACTTACCAACATTTCGTCTGTCATCCTCGCTTGCCCCCTCTTTCCCCTCCTCGCTCGGCCTGCCCCGCAGTCAACGTCAAGGCTTCTATCTTTGCGCTCCGCCTCCGCTTCTCGCAAGTCTGCAGTGTGTACATACAGAGAGTCCCTATTCTGAGCGCCCCAAGGGGGTCCCGAGTTTTTTTGTTTTGTGTTTTGTGTTTTGTGTTTTGTGTTTTGTGTTTTGTGTTTTGTGTTTGTTTGTTTTTTTTTGTTTTTTTGTTTTTTTTTTCTTTTCCTTTTTCCTTTTTCCCTTGCTCTCGTGGCTCGTCTTTTGATGCAGTGTGTCGATCCTTTGAGTTGTCTCGCATCTCCTCCTTGCTCATCCTTCACCTTCCTCATCACCACCACCACCACCACCACCACCACCACCACATCCTCGGCTTTTGATCACCTCTCCCCTTCCCCCTTTCCTTCCCCACACCTAGACTCGTCTCGGCCACCCCACATTCTTTTGATATCGTATCTTGACAACACTCGTTTATCACTTACCATCCAGCCGAACACGACTCGGACTCTGTCGTGTCACACCCAGCGAACGAACCTCAGCGTCTACATCATCTTGGTCAACACCACAGTCAGCAATCCTTCGACTCTCTCTCTCTCTCTCATCCATCATGGTCGGCTTCAAAAAGTTCTCGGCCCTCGCTGCCATCTCTGCCGTCGCAGTCACGGGTGCAGCTGCCTCTCTCCAGCCCGCAGATGCTTCCCACGCACACCACCTCTCTCACCGCGGCCTTGCCGAGCGACAGCTTCACGGTCAGAAACAACCAGCCTCCATGATCAAGATGCAAAAGCGTCTCGCACACACCATCGTCGATGGTCTGGGTGGCATCATCGGTGGTCTCGGCTCGGATCTTGGTTTCAATGGTACGTATCTCGACTTGAGCTGCTGTGGCGAGGAAGCGGCAGAGCCTTCCAACTGCACCAGCCGATACGGCGTCTATGTCAAGACGCTTCCTCTTCCATCACCTAGTATCATGCTCGAGTTTCCCTGAGAGATTCTGATGAGACTCCCCGCCGCACCCATCCTAACATACCCCTCTTCCTCCATACCATCCCCTCTATTCCTCTCCTTCGTCCTTGCCCTCCTTGCTCTCCTTCTTCTCTTCTTCTCCGCCTTCCTCCCTCCCTTCCTCCCTCGCTTTCACCCTGAAATCGATCCCCTCCTTCCCACTCTCCTCATGCGCTTTATCCCTCCACGATTTCCCGCTTCCCCCTCATCACTGGCCGCTCGATCTCCTCAAACACCCTCTGGTTCCATCCCGACACGACCCTTTTTGCTCTCTTTCTGCCGGCACCCCAGAGCTCGACGAGGCAGAACAGCGTCTGCACAATCTTCGTCGCGGCCTCATGGGTGACGTTCTCGGCGCTGGTGATTATCCTCTTCCCCTTCCCCTCCTCGTATCTGCTCATCTTCCTCCCCACATCCCTGTCCTCCATGACTGTTCCACTCTCCCCCTTTCACTCTTCACCTCAGCCATTCTACCCCAAATCTCCTCCTTCCTCTGACGTTGCTCGTTTCGGCCAGCGATCGCCTTGCTTTGCATCGTCTCCACAAACGAGATGCTAACCACATCCTCTTTGCCTTCTCCTTCCATACTCACGCAGGCGGACAAGCACAGGGTGGAGCACCTCCCTCGTCAAGCTCTTCTAGGGCGCCGGCTCCCGCGTCGACGTCACGAGCCCCGTCCAACAATGCCCCTGCCTCGTCGTCCAACGCTCCTGCGTCGTCGAGACCGGCTGCCTCGTCAAGCCCTGCTCCAGCGAGCAGCCAGCCAGCGAGCAACAACAACAGCAACACTAACACTAACAACAACAACAACAACAACAGCCGCCCCAGCTCTGCTTCGTCAAGCAACAACAGCGGCAACAACAACAACAACAACAACAACAACAACAACAATAACAACAATGCTTCGAACAACCAGGGCTCGACGGCGAGTCAAAACAGCAACAATGCCAACAACGGCGGCAACCGCGGTACGGCGCAACAGCAAGCTGCGTCTGCTGCGCCGACGAGCGTCAACTCTGCTGCCGCTGCCGCATCGTCATCCGCCTCAGCTGCTGCTGCCAGCGTCCTCTCGGCCGCCGCAGCCTCGCAGCTGAGTGGCGACGCAGCTGCCAGCGCTGCCGCCGCGAGCTTGGGCCAATCTGCCACGGGCGCAGCCACATCGGCTACCGCCACCGGTGCCAACCGCGCCAACAGCAACGCCTCGTCCAACAGCAGCGACGGCACCACCAAGGTCGTCGTGCCCATCGTCGTCATCGCTGCGTCGATTGCCGTGATCGCTGTAGCCTGGACGGTCATCCGCCGCATCCGCAAGCGAAAGGCCGAGCAGTACGATCCGCGCATGCAGCCCATCGAGAAGAGCTACCACCACCGTAGCATGATGGGCCCGCCTCTGGCTGGCGAGGGTGCTGCGCTGGCTGTGGGCGGTGCAGCTGCGGGGCTGGTGCGCGATCGCCCGCGCCGCGACAGCTACGACTCGTACCACGCCGGTCGGCCGATGAGCACGCTCACGGAGGAAGAGGGCGACTACTCCGGCGTGCCCCCACCGATGCACGAGGTGGCGCCCTACGCTGCCGTCGGCGGGGCCTACGCTGCGTCCTCGAGCCGTCTGCGCAACTACGGCTCCACGCGAGGCGGCAGCGCCAGGGAGCAGGACGACGAGTTCCCGCCCGCCCACCGCGTGACGGACAGCATGTACATCGACCACGACCCCAGCGGCGCCGTCACGCCGTTCAGCGACGAACACGGCGCGTACGACGTCAACTACTACGACGGCTCCTCGACCGTCGGCTACAACAACCGCGCCACCAGGGGCATGGACGCTGCCGGCGTCGACAGCGGCGCCGGCCGCCCGTACTCGCCCTACGCCGACGTGCAGCGCAGCGACGCGAGCGACGAGAGGTTTTACGACTACGACCGCTCCTCGTCCTCCCGCCCCGATCCGTTTGCCAACTCCAGTCGCTGGTTCGGTTGATTTGTTTGAGGATTTCCTTTGATACCACGCCTGCTTCGATCTTGGCCCCTTTGCTCCATTTCGCTTTCTACTCGCCGCCCGACCTTTGTATCGAACAAGGATCACTTGCTTTTTCAGACCCTCTTGTTGTAATCGCAGTCAGGTCACGGATCCGAACGCTCCTCCTCGCCTGTGCCGTCGGATCGAAGCTTCACTATCGCGCTGTGTTGCTGAGCTGACGGAATTAGGATTGAACGCGCCAGTGACGGGGATAAAAGTACAATTGTTCTGAATGCCGGCTATACCTGGAACTGCTTCGGATCCATGCTGAGCTTGCAGAGCCTCGCGATGAGCCCGCCGAGCTGCACGACGGTGGCGACGCCCTCGAGGATGCGCATGTGAGTCCAGCCGATCTCCTGTTTCGTGTCAAAGCAGCGTGCAAAAAAGGGTCAGCAAATCGAAAGCACCTCAAAAGCAAAGAGAGGGTACGCACCTTGATAAACTCGAGCTTGGTCGCTTCCGGAATGCCATCGAGCGTCTTGACGACGCGGAAGAGCGTGGTGACAATGTCGACGGCGGCGTAGCCTTTGGACCAGATCTCGTCGAGCTTCTCCATGGCGTCGTCGATGTCGCCCTTCTTGCACGAGAGCAGCAACGCGCGGATGAGGAACGGATGCGGCTGGTCGCACACCTTGAACACATTGTCGGGACTGACAAAGCCCAGACCGGTCCATGTGGACTGCAGGTTGTTGATCGCCTGTCGCATGTCGCCCTCCGTCGTGAAGATAATCGCTGCGAGACCCTCGTCCGAGTACTCGACGGCTTCCATCTCGCAAATCTCGAGCAAGCGCTTGAGGATCTGCTCGTCCCTCACCTTACCGTAGCGCAGGATGGCGCATCTGGACTGGATGGGTTCGATGATCTTGTTGCTCTGGTTGCACGCGAAGCAGAAGCGCGTGGTGTTGGAGTAGATCTCCATGGTTCTTCGGAGCGCCTGCTGCGCGGCGGGCGTCATGCTGTCTGCCTCGTCGAGGATGATGATCTTGTGCCTGCCCGGTGGCAGCGAGACCTTCTTCTGCGCGAACGTCTTGATCTTGTTGCGCACCACATCGACACCTCGCTCGTCGGAAGCGTTGAGCTCGAGCACGCCTTCCTTGTACGCATCACCCAGGAGTGCGCGGGCGAGGCACAGCACCGACGTCGTTTTGCCAATACCGGGCAGGCCGGAGATGAGCAGATGCGGACAGTTGCCGTCGTTCTGGATGACCTTGAGACGGTCGATGGTGTCCTTGTTGCCGACGACGTCGTCGAGGCGCATGGGTCGGTACTTTTCCACCCATGGCAGCTCGTAGCCGGTGGTGACCGCTGCTGGTGCAGCAGACGACCCTGATGTCTGCGTCATCGTCGGAGGCGGTGTGTATGTGGTGAGAGAAAAGACGACTCGCGAGCGGCCAGTCCGATGATGGTCGCAATCGATCGAGGGTGGTGCGCTGTCGTCAACCCCAACAAATGGTTTCGGTCCTGCTGCCGATGCAAGTGCGAGTGTGCTGAAAGCGGTGATCGCGGAAAGAGGAGAAGGAAGCGGCCGATGATGTTCCTTCTGTAAGCCGTGAGAAGACAAGCAACACTCAAAGAGGTGGAGAAAGAACTGAAAGAAGCCACTTTACACGGCACACACAGGCATGCTTGCCCCAAATCCCACTTTTTTGGACAGACTCAGCTGCTGCTGCCGCTTTTTTCGTTCTTCTTGCTGAGTCGCGTGTCGCGTCGCCCTTGAGCACACACAGCTGACTGTGTGCTCCTCTGCGCCGCTTCCTTCTGAGAGGCAGCAAGCACTCACTCAAAAGTCGGATTTTTCTCGATTTGGACCCTTTTGCCTCTCTCGCACACAGGAATCCATCCAGTGTCAAATTCGAAAGTGCCGCTAGCCAGCCAGCCAGCGAGACAGACGTGGCCTTGGCTGGGCTGTCGCGCTTTGACCCTTTTTGGCGCACCCTCTCGCAGCGACTTTTCACGGTTTTCGTCTCATTCGTTTTCACTTCCATCCACCATCTGCCGTCTCGCCACGTCTGCCGCTGGATTCTACGATCCGCGCATGGACACGCAAGCTCTCGACCGAGCATCAGCACAGATCTAGGCATCTGCACGCCGGTGGCACAACGCGAGACGAACTCGAACGACATCGGCCCTTTCGACCTGCCATCTAGCTCAGCACGCGTGCGCAGGTGAAGGAAACATCTTTGAAAGCCCAAAATGCCATCGGTTTCTCGCGCCACGCGCGCCAACAAGGAGGTCGACGATATCGACCTTTCCTTCCTCGATGAAGATGAAGACATCCTCGCGGTCAACCGCAGATCATCCAGATCAGCCAAGGGTAAAGCACCAGCACCAGCGGTGACTCAGAGCAGCTCGCGGAGCTCTCAGAGGTCAGCAACCGGATCGACCTCAGCTGCTGCGCCTAGCTCGTCGCGACGAGGTGGACGCAGTCAGGCTAGTGCAGCTCCTCGACGCAGATCGCGCAGGGATTCGTTCGTCGAAGACGATGAAGAAGACGATCAGAGGGATGACGACGACGACGCGGAGAGCAGCAGCGATGACGTCGATATCGACGATATCATCGCCTCGATGAACGGCGCCGGCAGCTCGCGCGCTTCAAGCTCGAGGTCGAAGCAATCGCCCTCGAAGAAGAAGCCGACGAAGAAAACGACCGCCGCCTCGTCTACACGCTCCAGCGCCAGGACCACCGCTCGCTCTTCTCGATCATCAGCAACTTCAGCGTCCACGAGTTCACGCCGCCGAGCGCCACCACGTCAGCGCTTCCCTCCCCTCATCCAAGATTCAGACGCTGGCACCGACGATCAAGACGACCTCGACATTGATCAAGACAGCGACGATCTGCGACAGGAGCTTGACGACCTCAACGACGACACGGACGACCAAGACGACTCCGACGCCGGCGCCCCCCTGCGTCGCTCAACGCGTCGGGCCCAGAGCAAGGGCGCGACACTTGGCTCGCGCAAGTCTGGCCGCGGCGGCGCTCGATCTTCGACGCGCGCGGCAAAGACCAGGCGCACATTGCTCTTGGACGACGACGACGACGACGATGCCACTTCCGACAGTAATGACGCCTTTGAAAACCAGGAAGAGCCGGAGGAGGACGACGACGAAGACGAAGAAGAGGACGAGCTCGAGAGCTCAGACGCCGACTATGGGCGCCGCGGCAAGCGAAAAAAGCCGTTGAAGTCCAAGCAAGCCTCCAAGAAGCGCCAGCGTCTTGCCAGAGGTGCTCCAAAGCCGCGCGCCAAGCCTCGTCGCAAGGCGCCTGTCAAGCGCCTTCGTTTCGCGCCGGTCCGCGAGCCCAAGATGCGCTTCGCCCTGCAGGGAGAGCTTCCGGAACCCGTTCTCGGTTCGCCATCCTTCACAGAGGTGCCTATCGTCACGATCGACCAAACCGCCCTGCCCGACGATCTGGACAACATCCCCTTTCTTGACGGCATCGAGCCGACGTACAGCTCCTCGGAACATTCCAGCGAGGAGGAGGAGGAGCAGGCGGACAGCGACGACGACGAAGTCCAAGTCGTGTCAGATGCCGGCTCGGGCGAAGAATCCGAGGAGGCGGACCCCTACAAGGAGCCCGAAGCGTCCGTCGACAAGCATTGGCCTGGATGCAAGCGCTGCACCGATGGCCCTGCCTTGCCGCTCTACAACAAGGCGCTCTCGCAGCTCAAGCGCGTCCAAAGGCGCGAGGCCAACAAGCTGCGCAACAAGTCGCCCGAACGCATCGACTCGCGCGGCCGCCAGCGCAAGACGCTCATCGACGACGCGTGGGGCAAGGTCACTGCTGTGCAAGCGGCCGAGGAATGGCTCGAGGTGCTCGAGGATCGCGGAGGCTGGTTCGAGTGCAAAACTTGCTCCGTCTCCTGGCACTGGGGCTGTCTGCCGCAAGACACGCAGAAGGCCATCCTCGTCGGCATCAACAGAGAAGCAGCCAGGCGCCATCAAACCGTCTTTGGCAAGAACGCGCCCGCCCCTTCTCCAGTGCGCTGGATCGATGTCGATGACGTTGTCGACACGGACTCGTGCCCGGACTGTGCGGGATACGCCTCGTTCTGCACCGTCTGCAAGGCCAACGTGCAGGGCGTCCGTAGCGTCGGCGAGGAACTCGGTTTCACCAAGGACATGCTCGAGCAGTATCCAGAGCCGCCCGCCGAGCTGGCAGCGTCCAAGCTGTTCCGCTGCAAGCGCTGCTCCCGCGCAACACACTACGAGTGCCTCGCAGAACAGCAGACCGACGGCGACCAGTCCCTCGAGCAGGTGGCCAAGTCGATCCAGGAAGCAGGCTGGCTCTGCAAGGACTGCCATCGCTGTCCCGCCGTCGACAAGATCATCGCCTGGCGCCAGCTCGATCGCCGTCTTTGGAACGACGAAGAGGCCAAGCGCGCCGAGTATGCCACCCTCTCCCCACGCGAGAACCTGCCGCGAGAATACCTCGTCAAGTTCAAGGACCGATCGTTCCGAGACACCGAATGGGTACCGCACGACTGGCTTCGCATCGTCCACCAACTCTTGCTGAGCCACTTCTTGGCCAAGGGCAGCCGTCTCGAGCTCGAACCCGCCGAGCTCATCGAGTCCGCCTCGGCCCTCAACACGGCGCGCAGGAACCGTGCATCCCTCGCTCTTGGCGGTGGCCGTGCGCTCCCGTCTACACCCATCCAGACGAGGACCAGATCCGTCAAGAAGACGCTCAAGGTGGACGAGACCGGCGAGGTCGACGTTGGTCCACCAGGCCCTATGCCCGATGCCCAGCGCCGCATCCCCAAGCCCTGGATGACGCCGGACCGCATCTTGGCCGTCAAATACTTTTCTTCGATCGACAAGGACGACGACGACATGGAGGAGGTCGGCGGCGCCACCGTCGACTCGGACACGGTCGCGCTCGACAAGCTCGAGCCTTCCGACTACCTTCGTAGCTGGGCGCACGTAGCCAAGGTGCTCATCAAGTGGCAGGACCAGCCGTACGAGGGCTCGACATGGGAAGACCCTCCCACGCGACGCAAGCAGTCCGACATCTTCTACGAGACGCAAGAGGCGTATCGGTCGTTCTTGCTGGCGCAGAAGGTCACCTTCCCAGCTCTCACCGCCGAAGAGAAGCGCAGCAAGCGCGAACGCCGCCTCGCCAAGTCCGGCACCCGCTTCCGGGCGCTCGACGACCAGCCGCACTGCATCGAGGGCGGCGACCTCATCGATTTCCAGCTCGAGGGCGTCAACTGGCTCCGCTACGGCTGGTACAACCAAAAACCCGGTATCCTGGCCGACGAGATGGGTCTCGGAAAGACGGTCCAGATCATCACGTTCCTGGCGTCGATCTGGAAGGAGGGCCGAGCCGGCCCGTTCCTCGTTGTGGTGCCCAACTCGACGCTGCCCAACTGGATGCGCGAGTTTGAAAAGTGGATGCCGCAGTTCCGCGTCGTGCCGTACTGGGGCGAAGGCGAAGCGCGAGACATGATCTCCAAGTACGAGCTCTTCCACTCGAAAAAGACGTTGGAGAAGAAGGATGCGTCGGTCCGACCCATCAAGTTCCACGTCGTGGTCGCCTCGGACACGTCGGTGCGCATCGATTCGCTGCCGCTGCGAAAGGTGGAGCACTGGGACGTGGTCATCGTCGACGAGGGCCAGAACCTCAAATCCGGCAAGTCGATCCTCATGAAACGCCTCAACGAGATGCAGGCCGACCATCGCATCATCATGACCGGCACCCCGCTCAACAACAATGTCACCGAGCTCTTCAACCTGCTCAACTGGCTCGAGCCTGGAGGACAGTGGAAGGACGTCAAGGCGCTCGAGTCCGAGTACAGCGTGCTGAAGCCCGAGGTGATCGAGGATCTGCAAAAGCGCCTCAAGCCTTACTTCCTGCGCCGTCTCAAGAAGGAGGTGCTGGATCTGCCGCCCAAGATCGAGCTCATCGTTCCCACCTCGCTGCGACCCATCCAGAAGCGAATCTACCGCTCCATCCTCGAGTCCAACATCGAGGATATCCAGGCTCTTGCTGCGTCGCGCGAGAAGGGCGCCAAGAAGGGTCAGAAGTCGACCATCACCAACCTCAACAACACGCTCATGCAGCTGCGCAAGTGCATCCAGCATCCGTACCTCATTGCACCCGACCTCGAGACGCGCGAGGGCGAAGCCAACTACGAGGCGACGTGGGAGCATCAGCGTCTCATCGACGCGAGCGCCAAGTTGTCGCTGCTGCAGCGCCTGCTGCCCAAGCTGAAAGCTGAAGGCCACCGCGTCCTGCTCTTTTCGCAGTTCGTCATCAACCTCGACATTGTCGAGGTGTTCCTGCGCGGCGAAGGGTACAAGTTCTTGCGATTGGACGGCGCCATCGGCCAGAAGCAGCGTCAGAAGGGCATCGACGCTTTCAATGCGCCCGACTCGCCTTACTTTATCTACATGATCAGCACGCGCGCCGGAGGTGTCGGCATCAACCTCGCCACCGCGGACACCGTCATCATCATGGATCCGGACTTCAACCCGCACGTCGACATGCAGGCGATCGCGCGAGCGCATCGTATCGGCCAGACCAAGAAGCTGCTCGTTTTCACGCTCATGTGCAAGGCGACGGCTGAGGAGAGGATGATCGAGAGCGCCAAGCGAAAGATGATGCTCGATCACCTCATCGTCCAGAACCTCGACAACGAGGACGAAAGGCCAGTCGAGCTCGAGTCGATCCTCAAATTTGGTGCCCAGGCGCTGTTCGCCGAAGGTGGTACCGAGGAGTCGGAGCGCGATATCCGCTATACGGACGAGGACCTCGACTCGCTGCTGCAGCGTCGCGAGGATGCGATCGAGGACGATGACAAGGCGCTCGACGACGACAATCAAGATGCGAACGGCGACCCGAAGGCCGGCTTCTCCTACGCTCGAGTCTGGGAGGCCGACCAGCCAGCAGCGACAGACGCCGCAGGGATCGCGCCGACGACGGTGGTCGACGACGACTTCTGGGCTGACCTGCTACAAAAGCATCGCGAAGACGCTGCCAAGCGCGCTGAAGAGCTGCGCGAGAAGGAGGCGCAGGAGAAACGCGCGTCGAGGCGAGATCGCATCAAGGCTATGCTTCAGGATGACGAGGTAGCCGAGGTTCCGCCTGTACCGGTCAAGCGAGGGCCTGGACGACCCAAGAAGGTGGTGAAGCCGGTCGTCGACGAGGACTTTACTGTGCCCGAGGGAGAGAGCGACAGCGACGACCACGAGCTGATCAATGCTGTGCAGGAAGAAGACGAGGCGCTGCCTGCCGTCCAGGCCCTGCGACAGAGGCAGATCAAGTCGTCCAACGCTGCGATTGCCGCGGCGGCTGCGGCAGCTGCTGCCGCCGCCCTCGCCGCATCCAAAGCTGTCCTTGCCGTCCCTGGTTCAGCGACTGCGATGCCCTCGGATCCGACTGCGCTGTATGCTGCTCCGACAGCTGCAGCTACGAGTGGCTCTTCGGCAGCGCCTGCGCCTGCTGTTGTGAAGAAGCAGAAAGCTTGTGCCGCGGTGCCTCGCACTTCGGCTGCTCCTTCCTCTTCAGCAGCGAGCAAGAAGAGCAAGCCGACGCCGCCAGGTCTTGCCTCCCTGCAACGCGACCTGATCGCCGAACACCGCTTGCCACGCCCTGCGCCGCTCGGAGACCTTGATCTGTCGTTGCCGATCATCGTCGTTCGGCCGGGCCACTTGGCGGCGATGCGCAGGGTGTTGCTCTCGCTCTTGCCCGACAGCGAATTCGCGCTCGAAGTGGCCATGAGGGCGCTCAAGGACGAAGTTCCCGATCTTGCTCCTCGCCACATGCGCTTCCAGATGACGGACACGCACATCAACTACTACATGCAGACGTTCAACGTGCCGCGGGCGCTCTTCGAGGCGGCGTTCAGCATCATCGCCGAGGACAGCATCCCGCCCGAGATCCTCGCGCTGCCGCACGGTGGTGCGATTGCTCTGGACTGGCGCAAGATCAAGGAGCTGCTGCTGCGCACAGCCACGTACATGGTGCTGGCGCTGCGTCGACCCAAGCATCAGCCGCCTTGGACCGCTGCCATCGAGGAGTGGAACACGTCGCGAGCTGGAAAGCCGCCGCCGACGGTGATCAACATCGTCGACTCGCCGCCTGCAAGCGCAGGGTCGCTTCCGGCGCCGGCTCCCGCCACTGCAGGCGCTGCCGTCGATGTGCTGAGAGATCGAGCGCGATGCGACGCTTGGGTGGCTGCCGTCGCGGCACGCGGTGACACCGAGTTGACCAGAGTGGCGCAGCTCGTCTCGTCGAATCCGTCGTCCACGCCGGCGCCCAACCTGGTGTTGATGGTGCAGAGCTACATGGACGGCAGGGGCATTAAGCCCGCGTACGGGCCCTCGAAGCTGTCGATCCGAGCGGGCATGAGGGCGGAAGCGTTTGTCGATCCGGAAGTCATGGGTCCGCCAGCAACGATTTCGGCGGGCAACGCTGCCGCTGCTTCGCCTACGCCGTCCGCGTCGACGCCGTCGGGCTCTCAGCCTCGCCCCAACCGCGTGGCCGCTGCGCTGTCGCGTCTGTCAGCCTTCTCCGGTGGCAGCCCGAGGGGCATCGACGTGTCGAAAAAGGCGTTCAGCAAACTCAACGTCGACGTCGCAGTCAACTACCGCAAGCCGCGCATCAAGTCCTCGCGCAGCAGCATCGGCGGCTCACCACGTTCGTCCATGGGTCCCTCGCCATCGCCCGCACTGCACGGGTTTGCCGGCGACAGCTTCCCACCGATGGGCGCACTCGACGGCGACGACGATGGTATGGAAGACGACGGCTCGACGTTCGTCATCTCGGACCAGACGTGCATCATCTGCGGCGGCGCTTTCCACTACCTCAACAGGTGCCCCGAGATGTCGGATGTGACACGCGCTTCGGCACGCTGGTTCCAGCTGTGCGACCAGCTGCGCATCCTCACGGCGCGCGGCATGACGGACGGCGATTCGGACGTGGCGACGATCAAGACGACGATCAAGGTCATGGCGAGGAAGTTGAATGGGCTGCGGGCGCAGACGGGGCAAGGGCCGTTGGTTCCGCCGTTTGCGTAGGTTGCCATTGCAATCACAAGTTCAGGTTTGGTTTTCTCAGTGGGGTTGTGGTGTGTTTGAGAAAAATGTGATGGTGAGAGTGTATTGCTGATTGACAACAGCGTAAAAGCTAGCCGTGAGACGAGGCCCATTTGACCAGTGACGAGGAGATGGCAATGGGGCGATGTCGATCCTTGACAGCGTTGACGATGGTGGTGGGGGCAAGCACGCATCTGACCTTCCAGAACTCCTTGCGGATGGTCGCCTGGTTGGTTCTGCCCGTATTACCGCCGGTGGCAGCGGACGGCTTGGCGACGGGGTTAGCAATGCTCAGGCTAGCGATGGAGTTTTCAGGGAGCACGAGCTCGAGCGCGAGCAGGGAGTGGAACGACATGAGTGCGATCTTCCTGTCTGCGAAGAAGGGCGTTGCTACCGCGGAGCCCGCCAGTCCGGCGGAGGGGTCGGAGGAGGCGGCGTGGCGCTCGCGTGCGTCGCGCGCCGCGAAGCGTGCGAGCTCGTCGAAGCACATTTCAAAGTTGAACACGGCGCGGTCGCGCGTCTGGAGATGCTTGATCGCGATGAGCAGCGCGAGTTCGGGCTCGGTGAGGTCGCGCAGCACGTGCAGCGTTCCATCGCCCACCTCGAGCGCGGCGGTCTCGAGGAGCGTCGTGGCATCGAGGGCCGGGTCGAGGAGCGACAGGCGGCAGAGCGTGGGCGTGAGGATGCGGTACACCATGCGCATGTCGTTGGACAGCTCGTAGATGCCGCGTAGGACGTCGTGGACGTGCGGGTGCGCGAGGAGCGTGTGCACTTCGTGCTGCCATGCTTGGGTGAATGCATGCGTGTGTGCGGTCGGGATGGTGGATAGGGACGGTGTGGAGGGAGGGAGGGGCGAGAGGGCGTTGCGCACGATGCGTTCGAACACGTCGAAAGACGCCGGCGGCCGCACGTGCAGGATGCGATGCGAGAACCGACTCTTCACACGCTTCTCGAGCAGGTCAACCGTATCCACGCGACTGGTCACCCCGACCACCGCCAGCCCTGCCCCGTACGACGCCGCCTGCACCGCGTCGAGCAGGCAGTACAGCATCGCCTGCCTCGGGCGCGCGGTGAACAGGTCAAAGTCGTCCAGCGTGATGATGAGCGGTTTCCTGCCTCCTCCCGTCGCAGCGGTCGAGTTGGACGCGGATGTAGAGGCGGTGTTGGAGAGCAGCGCGATGATGTTGGCAATGATGTTGTTGAGCGAGGACAGGATGGCGCCGGCGAGCTCGTCTTGGATCTCGGCCTCGTCTGCAGCTGCGGCAGCGGCGAGCTGGGCGGCGTGTGCCGCTTCGCCGTCGTCGTCGTCGTCGTCGTCGGCGTCACCGCCAAACACGTGGTCTGCACCAGCAGCAGGCGCAGGCGTGGTGTCGTCGTCGTCATCCAGCGAAGGAGCGTCGATGGCGTCGCCGACGTCTTGCTCGGTGAACGCGCCCTGCAGGATGAGCTGCTGCGCCATCTCCTTCATGGCGGAGCGGTCGTTGATCTGCACCGTGCCGGCGAGGTGCACGTGGTAGTACGGTTTGCTGTGCGCGACGTGTCTCTTGCATATCGAGTCGAGCACGGAATCGACGAGCAGCGACTTGCCCGAGCCCGAGGCGCCGATGAGCAGGCAGCTGTTGCTCTCCTGCGCCGTGACGGTGGCGCTGAGCATGGCGTGCAGCGTATGCCAGTCGTCCTCGAGCCCCACACACGCTGCTGCCTCGAAGCGCGTACGGTCGTCGGCAGTGCTACGGCTGGGGGGATCGTCAAAGACGGCACCGTCGTCGTCGTCGTCATCGCCGGCAGAAGCGAGTGTCGAGGTGGACGCTATTGGCGGTGCGGGTTCGGCTGAAATGGGCGGCAGGTGGCCGACGAGCGTGTGGAGGCAGTGCTGCTTTTGCAGCGGCAGGAGGGGTTCGAGCACTTGGAGCGGGAGCTGGGCCAAGCCTTCGGAAGAGGGTGATGAAAGGTTGGCGCGTTTGCGTGCTGGATGTGCGGTGTCGATGGGTGCATCGGATGCGGGTTCGACGTCGTTTGCGGTCTGGTCGTCGTCTGTTGGCGAGACGGGTGGAGAGTCGGTGGCCTTTCTCTTGGATCTCGTCATGGTGGTTGTCGCCGTGGTGGGTGGAGAGGCAGCTGAGCGCTCCTCTTGAATTAGTCGAGGCGAGCTCAAGGGCTGGCTGTTGGAAAGGTGGAGTCGCAAGGAGGTCAATGGCCTATGCGCTTTTTTCCAAAATGTTATGCCGATAGTATTGACATTCAAGCGCAAATTCATGCATCCCGCTCCTCGCCACCAAGAACCTTTCATATCAGTCGCTGCATCCAAAGCGATCATCGAGCTAGAGCCCACGTCGACTGCAACATGGCCGGTCAACTACGGTAGATCAACGCTTGCAGATCCCTCGAACTGGGAGCGATGGACAGAGAATCTTTCGAGGGACAGACAGACAGAATCATGCCCGCTCTTGGCTGTCAACCAAGCTGCAGCGGAAAAAGTCAGGGTCCACACTCGAGACCCTTGAAAAGAAGACAGAGCGAGATGGCCGGCCATCTTGGCAACCCACCCCCACCTTGACCGTTTCGAACAGCCAGCACATCGCATCAAAGCTCAGACTGCTTCTGCGCTGCACGCCCAACCGTTGGCCACCCACTGCTTCATGCCTCGAGGCTGTCGAGACTCTGATCGCAGCTAGGAACGGGTTTCCAACGAGTTTGGATTGCCGACGGTAGCGAGAGCGAGATTAGCGTGAGAACGTGGCGGTACGAGAGCCTCGACCGGGTCTGGAGTAAGCCTCGAAGAGCAGAGAGCGGGGTAAACTCTCAAAAGAGAGAGAGGCCACGCGTACCAACGAGTTGCCGTAGATACTGCACGCAAAGGGCAAAGAGGTAAGCGCCACCGCCGCCGCTTTTCATTTTCGCACGCCGCTTCTTTCCTCGACCAAGCCCACCTGCGAGCGCCCTCTTCTTGGCTGTGCTCTTGATGAGCTTTGCCGAGCTTGTCTAGGCTGCACAGCCTTTTTTCTGTGAGAAAAAAGAGCGCAAAAACGTTTTTGCTCACACTTGCCATCTTCGTCCTCTCTCGTTCATCGAGGCAGTCAAATCTGGACGCAGAGGCTGCAGTCTGCTTTGGCGGCGATCAAGACCAGCCGCAGCTCGAAGCCAAGTGGCGACGCAAAGCCGGCAAGCGAACACGTTCCTGAAGGCGGCTTTCGGTGTTGGTCGAACCTAACATTTTCCCCAAAAAGTCGCGACTGAGATTTCGCTCGACTTGGCGCGGCTGCGTGCCTGTCACATTCCGATTGCGGGTTCCAGTGTTGTTCTCAGACGCGCCTTGTAGACGGTAGCTCACTTTGCTCATGCCTAGTGTGTGCACCTGTCGTTGCAGAGCTGCTCATCGCCTTACCAACTGTGAAAGCAAAACCAGGGGACAGCAAGCAAAAGCAGCACCGAGTTCGAGGGCTCAGACCTCCATCAAAGACCGTGACAACGGCCAGCCAGCCAGCAGCCAGCCAGCAGCCAGCCAGCAGCCAGCCAGCGGCAAGGTCCTGCAGGCTGCATGGTCAACTCGCCCAGCTCGCCTTCGCGCCACCGGCAAAAGGCGATTGCAGGAACACGAACAAAAGAAAAGAAATGGGAAAAAAAACGGGGGGAAAAGGATCTGCGTTGCATATGGACGGCGGTTCTGCCCTTGAAATCCGTCTTGTGGATGAGATTTTGAGTGCGTTCTGTCGCCGTTGACAAGCAACAAGAGCAATGAAAAGATGCACCAAATCAAACTCAGCTCCGACTTTGTTGCTGCTGTTGAGCTGTGCTGGGCTGAGCCGTTCAGCCTGTGTCTCTCTCTTTTTTTTCGAGAAAGTAAAAACATTCGATACGGTTGGCATGTTGTTTTTGGCTCGAATCGTGTGTGTGCTTCTCGCCTAACTTTGCTGCGCTTGTGCGACAGATGCCGTCTCGGACTGCTGCTGCTGGTGCTGCTGCTGCTGCTGGTGCTGCTCTGGTTGTCGTCATCTTGTGTTGCAGTGTTGCTGTCGCTGTCGCTGTATTGCTCTTGCTCAGCGCTGCCCCGCTGCAATCTTTCTTCCATTTCTCCTACCGAGCACCGACTTGCCTGCCCAACTGTGCCTCGCCTGTTGCTTTTCCATGTCTAGCCGCTTTCCTGCGAGCCTTCCGTGCTCCGCAAACCCGCTTGCTCGTGTGTGTGTGTCTCGCAACAAGCAACCAGGCAGACGACGACGACAACGGCTACGACGGCAGCAAACGTTGGATCTTGCTTGCTGTACCGCACGATGCATCACCGTCCTGCTCATGCCCTCGCTTGCCGCCCTTGAATGCGCACATGCTTTCTGTTTGTTATCCTGCCCTGCCCGACCAAAGCCCATTCGGATTCCGTCATCTCCTGTTTGCGCTTGAACCTCCTCGCCCTCGCCCTGTTTCTCTCGCCACCTCCATCGTTTTCATCTATCTCTCCCTCTCCCTTTCCCTTCCTTTCATCTGCATCTCATTCACCTTCCACCCTCTTCTTGACCGACCCTCCACCGCAACCTCAACTCAATATACCCTTTTCGCATCCTCTTGACGTCGAGTCCAGTCGCCCTTGCCTCGCCTCCTTCTTTCAACGCCACCGTACGCGCGGACCTCTGTTTTTGTGCTTGCCTCTGCCCGACACTCTTCGTCTGATCATCCGGCAGACTTCAGCTCCACCTCCTTGCCATCACACCACCACCACCACCACCACCACCACCATCGCCGGAACACCGAGCACCTCTCGACCCGCCACTCGACACGACTTCATCATAGACCGGAACAAGCATCGTCTCTCTTCACTTTCCTCTCGACTTCGCTTTTCAATCCACCCTTCATCTCTCTGCATAGCGCAGCGCCACACTCCGCGGTTCCCTGCCTTTCGAGCATCCACTCGCGCCACTCTCCGCAGCGCCACCGTTGTTTACACGCTCAGCTGGGCTTTCGCGTCATCGTATGCCCCCATCGAACACGCGTATCCTCCTGGGCCTTTGATTCCAAGCCCTTTGCGTCACCTCCAATCCCAGCCTTCTCGTCTCAGATGATTGCATCAACCACCCTGTAGATTCCGCCCCTCTTCCCACCCTTTGTCAACCTCGGACGCGGCTCTTTGCGTACACCTCGTCTCCGCGTAGACTGCGCCGTCTTTCGATATGAACGGCCGCCTCAGCTCCACCAACAAGGAGCCTGCATCCGCACAGCCCGCCCAACCTAGCATACCTTCAGCACAAATCCTCCGAGCGCAAATAGCAGCATCCCAATCTGCCACAAATCGTCTGCAACCTCCAGCATCCAGCACCCGCCAATCCCCCGCCGACTTTGACTATTCTTCGCCTTCGAACTACCCATCTCCATCCCCGGGCTTCGATCACAACACGAGTCGTCCCGAGTCGTTCGCGCAGGCAGCAGCACGCTACGCCGCAACCAGTCCAGACTCACACTCAGCCTCGCGTCCGCTCCACAATGACTTTGAGGACTTGTCTTCCCCCCTCTCGTCCGAGGCTGCACCGCCAAGGCGCATCGAGTCTACCACCGACACGTTTGGACGTACCAGCGGCAGGAGCGCCATTAGCCATGCCCAAGACTCCCAGGCCAGTCGGCGCAAGACGAGTCCCACGGAACGAAGCGCTTTTGGATACCTCACTTCTAGCTCGACGCAACCCAGTGCTTCCGTTCAGAACCATGACATTGCAGACTACCTCAACCAAGGCTCAGTGCCCGGACATCGCCAGCACAAGATCCAAGCACTCGAGAAGGAGCTCAACCTCTCCGATACAGCCAGCCCCGTCATTGGCACACGAAACATCACCAACGACGACGACGGCGTGTGGATAGGTGACCCTTCCCCCTTGTCAGCACCTGCCGCGCACAAACGCTCCCATCCGACTTCGCTTGGTGTCAGTGGCGGCAGCGACACTCCGGATCGCACCTTTGGTAGACCCTCCCGGGATCAGAGCCAACAAACGGCCAACAGCGGTGAAAGCCGTCCGCCCTTGGATAGCTCTCATCCTTCCAACTCTGATACCACCACGAGCCGCGACACGGATCTTTCCAATGATCCTGCCTACGGCGTCGGCGAGGCAGGAGGTGCGCAGCAATTCGCAGCTGTCACACGCACGCTCACAGCCCATCAGCGCCAGCACCAAGAAGAGCTTGGCCGCATGAACCAGCAGCGCGATGCCGTCACACCCGTCTCTTACTCGACCGCACTCGGGTCACCCAGATCAGCAAGGGCGGCTCAGCGTGCTTCCCACCAATCCAACGCAACCGTCATGGCCACCACCAACTCGCTCTCCTCTTCCTCCACCCAAAAGCATGACGCAAGGCTCAGTAGACAGACGCAGACCACCAGTCCCTCCGTCGTGGCTCAGCCGCTCTCCTCCAACGAGGGGAACGACTATCAGCCTGCCTTCGGGCACAGGCCTCTGTTTGAAGGCGAGCTGGCGCGCGATGGTTCGGGCTCGCAGGACTCGGTCGACGTGCTCCACAATCAACCATCACCGCAGATGGCAGAAGGCTTAGCTCCAGCCAGATCCGCCTCGGTGAGAGTCAAAACACCCATATTTGGAAATGCGCTTGCCGAGCTTCCGCCAGGACAAAGAAAGTCCATGGTGGGCGCATTGCACGAACGATCCGCTGCGTCCTTCCCGTCGCCCGGCTCCATGCAGGGTGCCACCGCGAACCTTAACTCTGAGCCGGTGGCGTCGTCGGAGCACGCTGGCTATGCAGCTCAGTCCGGCTACAATGCGGATCCGTCGCAAGCGTATGTTTACGGCCATGCGCCGCAAGCTGTTGATCAACAGCAGTATGGGGCGACGCATGAATATGGACAGTTTTCCGCCCAGCCTCATGATCACGATCACGCAGCGGATCAAGACCACGGCTACGCTCGAAAGGTGCTCGACGATCGTGCGAGAACTCCGCATCTGCCCCAGCTGGGCGACATGTACGCCGGCGCACCCAAGTTTCCTCCGGCTCCCTACTCGCAGTATCGCAGTCTGCGTCTGTCGTCTCGACTGGCGAGGATGCATCACACCGTCTTGCCCCTGCTCACGTACGCGCACATTCCAGCGACGCTGTTCCTCGACTACAACGTCCTCTTTGCTCTGACGCAGATCGCGCTGCATCCGGACAACGCCCAGACCGGCATCAGGACGGCGTGGTGGATCGCCTTGGGCATCTATGCTGGCTGCGTGCTTATCTGGCTCCTTGGGGTCGTCGTGCTCTACGAAGGATTCTGGAGTTTCCGACGCCGCTGGACAGTCCCTCAGCCGCTCGTTATGCCCATCTACCTGTCCAACCCGGCCTTCACGCGCACGGCGATCAAGGACTATTCGCTCTACAGCCTGCTCTACCGCGCTCGAAGCTCAGGCAGTCGACGCGACTCGCTCATCGAGTCGTTCTGGCACTATTCGCAGAACTGGCCCACCGTGCTCACGCTGGTTCCGCGCGGCGTGATCTCGGCCACCTTGCTCGTGCTCTACAAGCCCGCTGGTCCTGCATTGGTGACGCGAGGCACCAGAGATCCTTATTACTTCAACCAGACCACGGCGCGCTTCACTCAGTTTGCCTTCATCCTGATCACATTTCAGGCGGCTTGGGCTGCGTGGAAGCTGGGCGTGCTGCTCGTGGCCAACATCGGGCTTGCGGCAACGCTCGGGTTCAGGAGCCTCATCCAGCAGGAACAGGATCGCAATGCTGTGGCCAACACGGAGATGGCGGGCTTTGCGGGCTACAGTCGCAGTGCTCTTGCAGCGAGACAGCTGGGACCACAAGCGGGAGGAGACCAGATGGTGGTGGACGATGGCGACGTTGTGCAACGCGCCAGTCATCGACGCTGGGCGTGGCGCTGGCGTGCCGAGGATCGCATCCGTGCCATCTTGTTTGATGCCGGCTTGCTGCAGCACCAGCCGGTCACCATGCATGGCTGGAACCACGAGCCAAAAGAAGCGGATGAAGCTGTGGCTGACCACGCGGGTGGAGGTGGGTTCGATTCGGCGCAGCTGCATCCCACGATGAACGGTCAAGCGGCCAGAGGCGGTGACCAGCTCCAGCCTGAACAAGAGCGAGACTGGGATGGAGCGCACCTGCGTCAATCGCAGACCGGTCTTGCGCTCACGTCTCCCGAAGCGATTCAGCCCGAGCTGTGGGCGACTGGAGCACACATGGACAACACGAATTTGGGTGCCTTGGCGCCTGCTCCACCCATCTCGCAGACCTTGCACGTTCAGCACCTCGAATCCTCGCCGTCCAACGAGGAAGGCGACATCAGCGATGCGAGCGATCCGTACTCGCCCGCTCCTCTGCCCATCGGCCGCAGTCCACGCTCCAAGGAGCAGCTGCGGAGTGCCTCGTCCCTGTCGTCTCGCAACGATCCAGCGAGCTTGCGCGCATCCAGCATCTCTTCGCTCAACCGTCTCGCTGCTCTCAGCATGCCGCGTTCTGGATCGCCTGGTCCAGCGCAGGACCAGCCGAGCTCGACGTTGGGGATGCAGTCCAGCAGCGTCGACAACACGCTGGGCGATGTGCATGCGTCGTCGTCAGCGCGGCCGTTGCAGTCTTCGAACGATGCCGGATTGCTGAGCGAATGGCGGGGACGCAAGCGACCGAGGAGCTCTCCGGTGCTGGCCGACCTGCCCGGGCTGAATCCGGCGGGTATGGTCACCGAGACGCATTCGTGGCTGCAGGATCAGATCGACGAGGAGTCGGACGAGCGAGAGGGTCAAGATGCAGCGTCCAAGAAGCCTGCTGCGTTTGACCACGATCGCAGGGTCATGCATGCGTTTGTGCCCATGCCGGCGTCGTTTGCCATGTCGAAGGATCCGTCTCTGGCGGGGTCGCCTGACCAGGGCGGCAGCGACACGAAGCACGGCTCGTGGCCGGCTGCTGCTCCTAATCCCGAGCTGTTCGCTGGCAAGCCGACAGCTTCGGCAGCGATGCTTCCGCTGCGACAGGAGGGGGACGCGCCGAATGCTTCTTCGACTTCGCTCGGCTCTTTGGTCAAGGGCGGTCGTTCGGGTGGCTACACCCACGGCCAGGAGGGCTCGTCAGAGGACGGCGTCAGTTTGGAAGGCGTCGAGGGCAGCAAGAAGCAAGGACGCAACTCGCTGCTGGGACGGATGACGAACAAGTCGTCCTCGGAGGGCAGCAGGCGCAGCGGCAGTGGAGGACGGCCAGAGGGCGAGTCGTGGATCGCGGCGCTGTTTGGCGGCTCGCGATCGGCTTCGCGCAAGGCGTCGGCGGGCGGCGGGCAGAGATCTCCGCCGAGAGTGGGAGGAGGTTCGACGGGCGACTTGACGGAGATGCGTCGATCTGGGTCGGATCCTCGGTCGGAGGCAGAAGCGGGGATGGAGGACGGCGTGCCCACGGTGATCACCACGTCGGCGTCGACGAGTCTTCCTACGGCGGACAGTGGCAGCGTGCAGCAGCATCACGAAGCGGCGGCTGTGGACCAGTCGGCGTCTCAACGCATCTTGCCCGAGTCGTTGCTGCTGGCTCCGATCGGAGTGGGTGAAGCTGGCACCAACCGGTCCGCCTCGCCTTCGGATAGCTACCATTCGAACGTTTCGGCTGAAACAGACGACTCGGAGGAAGGTCGACTGTGGGCTTCTTTCCCCAACCAGAGCCGACGTCATCCGCCAGGCCTAATCGCGCTGGATCTGGAGCAACGCACGCTTGCTGAGAGAAGGATGGCGGCTGCGGCTGCCGCTCACGGAAACAACGCAGCCATGCAGCAGCAACAACGACTGCTGTATGGAGGCGCAGCGCCTGCTCTGCCCGGTTCAGCGCTCAACCTGTCTCCGCTGATGCATCCGAGCGTGTTGGCGGCCATTGGCAGCGGTGCGCCCATGCTGCCTGGAATGCTCGGCGGCGTGGGCCAGCTGTCGGTCAGCCCATCCGAGGGCGGCCTGCACGCGATCCGCGAGGAGAGCTGGACGTCGTCGCTCGATTCGCGCTCGCAGGGGGCGAGTGGCAGCACGCGGAGTCGCGGAGCGGCTTCGGCGGTCACGGCATCGCCTGTGGATGCAGATTTCCCGCTCGAGCAGATCGAGGAGGTGGCGGTGCCGCATCACTCGACCAGTGCGGGCTTAGGTGGCAGGGGTGTGCGCCGTGCAGAGTCGTCCTGAGGAGTCTCACTTCTGATATACCCATCTTGTCTTGACACATACACGTACTTTCACGGATAATGCGCGCGATGTATCTTTAGTTGTATCATTGTAACTGTATCTACGAGATAGGATCATGTTGCGTCGTGTGAGCTGCGAAGTGGAAAGATGGTGTTGAGGGGCTACGAGTGGCGAGATCAGGTAAGCCGCGAGATTCGGATGTCGGCGAATTGAGGGGAAAAAACGGTCCGAAATGAGGTTTTTAGAGTTGCATTTCATCCTTTCTTCCCGAACGCACCTTTCGCACAACCACATCTTTCCACGCTCTTGTGGACACAACGACGGCTCACGATGATCGGCTCTACAGTGGCACCTGCCACCTTTGCAGCTGCGACCTCTTCGATGCGGTTCTCGGCAATGGCTTGCACACGACGCAGCAGCGCCATCGGCGGGTCGCCACTGCTTCGAATGGCGCACACGTGGGCGATGGAAGCCAGCCGGCCCTCTTCGCCTGTCGTCGGGCGTCTGTCGATGGTTTCGTACAGAGCGAGCGGCTTGTCGAGGATACACGTGTCGCCATTCAGCACTTCGTCTCGCTGGGTGGAGGCTGCTCAACCAACATCGTCCTCCAGCTCGACTTCACGCGCAACAGCGCTGACGGAAGAGTTCCAGCGCAGACAGCGCGAGTCGTACAAACGGCGCAACCAGTCGCTCTTCATGTACTCTGCCGCGCTGATGGTGTTCACGCTCGGCTTCAGCTACGCCGCGGTCCCCCTGTACCGCGCCTTCTGCTCCGCAACGGGTTTCTCGGGCACGCCCATCACAGACCCGGAGCGCTTCGCCCCCTCGCGCCTCATCCCCGCCTACCTCGACCCGACCACCAACGCGCCCACCAAGCGCATCCGCGTCACGTTCAACGCCTCCGCCTCCGACGCCATCCCCTGGTCGTTCACCCCGCAGCAGAAGGAAATCTACGTCCTTCCCGGCGAAACCGCGCTCGCGTTCTACACGGCCAAGAACAAGTCCGACCGCGACATCATCGGCATCGCGACGTACAACGTGTCGCCGGACCGGATCGCGCCGTACTTTGCCAAGGTCGAGTGCTTCTGCTTTGAGGAGCAGAAGCTGCTCGCGGGCGAGGAGGTGGATCTGCCCGTGTTTTTCTTTATCGATACCGACGTGCTCGACGACCCGAGCACAAAGATGGTCGATGACGTGGTGCTGAGTTATACGTTCTTTTCGGCGAGGAGGAATCCCAAGAATGGGCAGCTCGAGTAAGTGTTGTGCGAGGCAGCGGCGATGGCAGGAAGAGAGACGATACTGACCGCTTCACTGCTTTTTTGCTATACAGGCCGGATACCGATTTGAGCAAGTACACTGTCGGCAAGGATCTCTGATCCATTTCAATACATCAACATCACCCCCTACTCATTTGCAATGGCAATCCTGTATCACCAAACGCTGATCGTCACCCATTGGATGGTGTATACCGGCTTTGTGAGGGTTCGGTGAGCTGCGAAGGCGATGTCGCTGCAAAAAAGTGATTTGTTAGACCGTTGTGAGGTGTTTGAGAAGAGGGAAAAAAAGGATCTCAGGGTCTAGTCACGTGCGCCTGGAAGGTCGACTTTTTTGGAAATTTTTGGAGAGGAAACGAGAGTTTCAAGCTGTGCTGAGCTGCTCCACACTTTTCTCTCGAACAACCATCCTTCGCATCCAGCTTATCTTCCGCCACCGACACCACACACGCAAGAGACACCGTCGAGTCTCGCATTTGCAATCAGCACTTCAATCCATCCAGGATCACGGCATTGTCGTCTTGTCTTGCCGATTATAGCAGATCGACGTCCTCAGCCACCGACTACCACCTGCTCTTGAAAGCAGGAGCGCCGCTTCCATCCACGCACGCATCTCGATACATTCTGGAAAAGTAGCTCGCCATGCAGGGATCCTCTCTCCGCAATGCCGTCCAGCGGCGCAACCACAAGGAGCGCTCGCAGCCCGTGGGCCGCGCCAAGCTCGGGCTGCTCGAGAAGCACAAGGACTACGTGCTGCGCGCCAAGGACCACCACAAGAAGCGCGACATGCTCAAGCGACTGTCCGAAAAGGCGGCCATGCGCAACAAGGACGAGTTCTACTTTGGCATGATCAACTCGTCCACGCGCAACGGTGTGCACCAGCATGCGCGACCGAGCGAGCAGCTCGACAACGATGTGGTGGCGCTGCTCAAAACGCAGGATGTGGGCTATGTGAGGGCGCAGATCATTGCGGAGAAGAAGAGGGTCAAGGGGCTGGTGGAGCGCATTGCGCCGAGTGTCGCGAGCTTGAGCGTCGAGTGGTTGGACGAGAAGGAGAACAGGCGGCCGACGCTGGAGCGCGCGGGGTTGATTGCCAAGCCGTCAGCCAAGGGGAGGAGGGGCAGCTCGAAGCCGGGTTCTTCCAGCGGCGTCATCGGCGCACAGGGCAAGAAGACGGTCTGGCTCGACGACGCCGATGCCATCCGAGCCTACCAATCCACCTCCCAACCTGTGCCCGTCGACGACGACGACAACGACGACATCGGCAGCTCATGGATCGACGACCTCCCCTCGGACACCTCGGACACCGAAGACGCGTCCCCCACCCAACCCACCCACCTCAAGAAGGGCGCCAAACACCTCGGCTTCCTCACCACCGAACTCGCGTCGCGCTACGCGCGCCTCGACCAGCTCCAGCTCGCGGCCGAGAAGCTCAACCTCGTGCGTGCGCTCATGACGCACAAGGGCGGCTCGAGCCGCGTCGTCAAGAGCGCGAAGCGCGACAGCATGGCGGATGCGGTGATGAGGGGCAAGATGACGAGTAACGGGTTGGCGTTGCAGGATACGGATGACGAGGACGAGGCGGAGGGTGAGAAGGCCAAGGCGAAGGTGTACAGGTTCAGCAAGGAGAGGAAGCGCTAGAGGGGCGGTGGCGTTTTGTATTTGTATTGTGTCGGTTGGGTTTGGCCGTTTTGCATGTTTCGTCTTCGGATGGTGTGTGGTGCATGACGAGAGGGAAGTGTGCGTGTGGGTCTTTTGCTTGCGACGGAAACGGGCAGTCGCACGCAAGAGCCGGTGTCGCACTGGACCACATCTCAGCCTAGGAAAACACACGTTTCGACACAGCACCCTCTCGAGCACATCGAAACTCTTAAAAGACATTACGAAACACCGTGACAGGGGCAATAAACAAGCAGTACAGGGGGGAGTCGAGTCGAGGCGCAGTCTACAAAGTCATCGCGACCAACTCTAGGGCTTCTCCTTATCGGATGACGATCCATCGTCATCGTGGTCCGTCACAGCGGGCTTATCGGCAGGCAGCGTGTACGTCTGCGGCTGCTCTTCACCGACCGGGTACATTCCCGCGTTGCTCCTCTTCTCCCTCCTCTCCAGATAAACAATCGCAAGCGAGACGAGCGTGACGAACACCGCAAGGGGAAACATGCTGATCCAGCCCTTGCGGTACTTGGGTGCGTCGGTGGCGGCCCAGAACGTGATGCTCCACCACGAATTGACAATGTTGCTGAGCACGTTCATGCCCGCGAGCACCATGGCGCGCTCCTGGTCGTCCTGGCGACACACGATGTTGGCCCACGCGAAGTTGGTCGCCTGCCCCATGTACCCGGCGCCCTGAATCGCAAACGCAAAGAACTTGGCGCCGTACGGCAGGTCCCAGACGAGCAGCATGATGCTGCTCACGCACACGACGACGCCCATCAGCGGGTTGACCCAGAAGTGGCTGCCGACGTAGTCGGTCGTGTACGCCGCAACGAGCGTGGTGAAGATGGCGATGCTGATCAGGCTGAGCGGATAGTAGTTGATCTGTGCCTTGGTGAAGTGCATCGACTTGAACCAGAAGCCCATGACGCTGTTGATCCCGGCGGACTCGAGCATGCTGCCGAAGCCGAAGAGCAGCGCGAACAGGTAGATGTGCCAGCGTCCGAACACGCGTTTCGCCAAGTCCCACGACAGCTTGGTCGGCTCGTGCTGCGGCAGCCGCGCCACGGCGAGCTCGCGCTCCTCTTGCGTCAAGAACCACGCCTTGGTCTTGCGCGGCGTGTCCGGGAACAGCAGGAACCCGAACAGCGCAATCGGCATCGCAAGGCAGAAGTCGACAATGAAGAGCCACTGGTAGCTCTTCAGCCCCAAGTGGCCGTTCATGGTCTGCGAAATACGCCCCTGCATCACGCCGGACCACAGCGAGCCCATCTGCGCAAACGTCGAAAAGACGCCCGAGCGTTTGCCCAGCTCCTCCTCCTTGTACCACGACCCGAGGATCCAGTGACAGCCCGTAAACGTCGAGCTCTCAAACAGCGCCTGCAGGAAGCGGATCGCCATGACCTGCTCCGGCGTCTTGGTCGCCGCCAGACACGCCGAGAGGATCCCCCACATGGCGCCGCAGAACGGCAGCCAGTAGCGCGGCGGGACGACTTGGAGGATGAGGTTGTTGGGCCACAGCCCGATGATGTAGCCCGCAGTGAAGATCGAGTTGACCTGGTTGAACTGCTTGCCGTGGAAGCCGAGGTCTTCCTTCATGCCCGTGAGGTAGGCGTTGGAGAAGTTGGCGCGGTTCAGGTAGTTGGACAGGAACAGCAGCGTGCAGAACGTCATGACGACACAGTCGATCTTGAGCACCAGCCGCTGTTCGAGTTTTGTGGCTGGCTTTTCGCCCCACAGGAAGACGCGCACCTTGTGGAGAGCGCCCATGGTGAACGAGTCGGTAGCGAGCGAGGGTGGCAGTTGAGGAAGCACGAGAGCGGCGTTGTCGGCGAGCCTTCGAATGCGGTCGATGTCGACGAGGCGAGGAGGAGGGGATATCCAAGGTGCTTGCTTGCGAGGGGACAAGGAAAAGGGGAGGATGACGTTTCCGGTCCGGGAAGGGGGAAAAAGGTGGATGAGGTGGGAGGACAACCGGAAGAGGATGATGAAACCCGCAACCAAGAGGCTACATATATGAAGGGGGGACAAGCGACAGATGTCTACCAACACGGTGGGCGCGCGGCAACGGCGGGTGTTCCGGCAGCAACGAGCAGCAACAGCGACGCTCGAGTACGGTCCGTATGCGACGTTCGATAACGACGTATGAAGCCAACGCTCGTGTGATGCCACGCCACGTCGCGCAAGAACACGGAGGAGGTCACGCTGCTGAACCACACGAAGAACGGTAGGGAGCGCAAAGAGCAACGTCGGAGTGAGAGGGCAAGACTCGCAGTTATCTTGGAAGGGGAGGATGATAGGAGATAGGACCTTGCTCTCGTCTTGACCGGGAAATTTTGCGGGGTACAGTTACAGAGCCACACGCCGACTATCGTCCAAGCAGAACCGTGCTGATTGCAACCAGACGGTGCATGCGAACGAGCTCCACGCAGCAGTCGGTGAAGGTCAGGTGAGAGTGGAAGCCCTCTTTTCGCTTGCTGCTACAGTCCGAGCTGCGAGCGATGGGAAAATGAAGTTCGACGTCGCTGTCTGCTGCCTGCTGCTGTCGGGGACACAGGTCGAAGCTCGGCTACCCACGCCACCGCTCGAGTCAAAGTAGCCGCAGCCGCAAAGCATCTCGAGTCAGCCAGTCCGCCCGCCCGCCCAATGCCAAACCCAACCAACCGGTCAACTTTGCAGACCCTGAGAAAAAAACATTTTTCCCACTGAAAACTTTGTTTGACAGCCCACGGTCCAATCAGCGCCGTCTTCACCTTGCAGCACAGTGAAGAGACGAGTCATATCGACTCGATGCAATAGCGGTTGGGATCCCGAGCGCCATGTGCTAGCCTAGTACCTGCATGTCTGCATCTGTGCTTTCGTTGCAGATGCGCGCTCGGCAAGTCGGTTATCTCTGCCTATCTCTATAGAGTTTGAGATCGGATGCAGGGTCCTCTCGTCGGTCGATAACCAAACGCCCGTTTGCAAACAAGTCAAACCGTATCGGGACATGGTTGGCTGCGACACCGGCCAAACGACTTTGCTCAGCGAACAACGACATTACGAGTTCATATGACCCCTTCTCGACGCACAAAGATAATCGGGTTGAAGGCCGGACGGACGAACGCTGCGGCGCCTCGTGACCCAACGCGAGGATGGTCGGGATTAGGTTTGGGCGCGCTGTTACTGGAGAAGCAAGGTGGTTTTGGGTGAGTAGCTGGCCAAAATTTGCCGGTGTGTACAACTCCGCTTTCTGCGAGCTGGATCGGCCATATCTCCTCCGAACCCAGACCGGGATCGCCGCGGGCCATGTACCACTCTCCTTCTGTCCCCCCCTCTGGCCCTTCCCTGGGTCCAGAGGGTCAATGTCGACCGCAGTTGAGACGCACCATGTGGACCAGACAACGAAAGAAAGGGTCGGGATGCATGTTCTATAGCTCGAACAAGTGCCAACAGGAACGCAGGCTCGCCGCGAGTCAGTCACGAGATCGGGGTTGGGATTCTCGGTGCGAAGAACGCGGACTTGCGACCCATGCCCTGCTCTGTCCTGCTCCTCTTGTTCGGAGATGTATCACAACTTCGACCAACTCGCAGCGCATTCAAGTCCGACCTCCTCACCTTTGCCTCATGCCCGACGATCACGCTGACCCGCCAACCAACCGCTCTTGTAACCCCGATCATGTGGCTCGCACTGCTATCAAAGCAAAAAGACGCCGATTATCACGGGTTTGCGCACATTGCACAGCTGTTACCCCACACTCTTCGTTCCTGAGGGGACAGAGATATGCGAGGTGCGTGCGCGCGTGCAGTTCCGAACGATGCCATCGTGTGAGATAGCCCGTGTCGATGGCCAGCGTCATCATCGCCTCGTTTGATCTTTGCAGCTGACACGAATCGGCGATACGGCCCACTCATCACCGATTTTATGGAAATGTTAGAGTTCTTGATCCAACAAATTACCAAAATTCGTACGAAAGGACCGCCTCGTCTCGGCGGCACAGCATGACGTCAATCTCGCAAACTTTCGCCATGTTTGACATTTCATTTTAAGGCTCATCGGCGCGGCGCGAGCACAAGACGCCGTAAGGCACCGCACCGCACCGCGCCGCTGCTCATGTGAACAGCTCGCTCTTGATCGCCGCTCCGCAAATGAGTGATCTTCGTAGGTTAGAGAAGCGACGTTGACTCCCCAGTCAGAGTGGCTGCCAGGCTCTGCGTCAGTATGCTCGATCGTCGTTGGGGTGTGGAAGAACCAAATGTTCGTCAGCAGCGTGACTTGTGACGAGCACTGCCTATGTGCAAGGAGGACTGAACAACGGCGTCTTGCGACCACCGCGGGGCAAACCAGCTGTGCAGCGCTCAAAATGTCTCAGCATGAGTCGACATTCGGCAGCCACAGCGTCGCCGTCACTGGCGTAGTTCAGCGTCTGGTGCATAACCGGCAGACCTCCACGCCTCCCCGCAGTCCAACCCTCGCTCGTCAAGACAACTCTGACGTGCTCATCGCTGCGGCAGCGGCTGTGCGGCGTGTCTCACACACAACAGTATGAAGTTCGACTGAGCTGCAGGTCGTTTCCATCTTTAGCAAGCACTGAGCGCGGCTACCAGCAAAGTTTCTCACATGCCGATGGCGGTCTTGCTGCTCTGACGCGTGAGTTTCAAAATGACGTTTGGGGGATCACAACTGGGAGCGTCGACCTGTGCCGCTGAGCCGCTTTCAAATGTGCTGTTGCAGGTGCGGGCTGTGTCGTTCGATGCCGCTCGAAACCGCATGTCGCCGCGGGAGGTTGGGTGGAGGCGTCAAGGTGAGGCAGCATGTGTCGAGATTGGGACTCAGCTGCTTGTCACGCCTGCTCGGTTGCGCGGGGGGGCGCAGCGTGTACAGCTGAATGGCGTGCAGTAGATTCTTCTCGATCCATGCGGCTCCTCGTCAGTCAGAGACCTGAGTTTGAGCTGAGGATGCGGGAGAGTATATAGTCGATCAGCTTCATCACAATTCCTTCACTCAACTTCACACCACCACCAACTCAGCTACACCATGAAGCTCACCCTCTCGTTCGTTCTCGCTCTCGCCGCAGCCTCGTCGGCCACGGCATCGCCCCTCGTCCGTCGCCAGCAGTCGGCCACGTCGGCGCTAAGCAACCTGCCCACCCCCTCGGCCGTGCTCTCCTCCGCCGGCTCCATTGCCAGCATCCCCACCTCTGTAGCAACTCGCTCCGCGTCCTCCGCTTCGCCTGCAGCTCCCAGCACCACCGCAGCCCCCACTCCACCCACCTCTGCGCCAACCACGTTCAACGACACGCAGATCCTCCAGTACGTGCTGACGCTCGAGCACCTCGAGGCGACGTTCTACAACCAGTCGCTGTCCAAGCTCTCGGCGGCCGACTTTGAGGACGCGGGGTACAACGCCTCCGTGCGCAACCGGATCTACTCGATCGGACGCGATGAGGCGGCGCACGTCGAGCTGCTGACCAAGGCGCTGGGCAACGCATCGGTGCCGGCGTGCACGTACAACTTTTCCAGCGTCACGGACGTGCCGAGCTTCCTGACGACCGCACGCGTGCTCGAGGGCGTCGGCGTCAGCGCGTACCTCGGCGCTGCGCAGAATGTCACGGAAAAGTCGGCGCTCGAGACGGCGGGCAGTATCCTGGTGGTGGAGGGCCAGCACCAGGCGTACCTGATCGCACAGACGAACGATGGCGGTAATTCGATCCCGAGCCCGTTCGCTACGCCGCTCGACTTCAAGCAGATGTACTCGCTCGCCGCGCCGTTCATTGCGTCGTGCCCGCAGAACGCCAGCCTGCCCATCACTGCGTTCCCCACGCTCTCCCTCACGGGTGGCGCTGCCAACGGATCCTTCACCCCCGGTCAGCAGGTCACGGTCTCGTACAACGCCTCGAACACCACATCCACCGCAAACCAGACATACCTCGCCGTGATCCAGGGCGTGGCAGGCGCGCAGTTCGTGCCGCTCACCAGCGGCAGTGGCTCGCAGGTGTCGCTGCCGGCCAACCTGACCGGTGGACAGATGTACGCCGTCGTCACGTCGTCCAACCGCACGGTGATGGATGACAACACGCTGGCGGGTCCTGCCGTGGGCTATGTCAACGTTCCGCTGCCCCAGGCGCCCGATGCGACGAGCACCGGCTCGGCTTCGTCGAGTGCTGCAACCGCTGCGAGCGGAAGCGCTACGTCGACCGGCGGTGCAGGCGCTGGAGGTGCTCCTACGGGCTCGCCCAGTGTGACGAGCGCTGCGTCGGGCGTGGCGACCGCTACGGCTAGTGGAAGCGACTCGATCGTCTCGAGTGCTCCGGCTAGCTCGTCGACGGGAAGTGCTTCGAGTGCAGGTGCCTCGTCGACATCGCAGGGCCTCGCTCCCAGCCTCGCCAGCTTGGGCTCGGCGAACGTGCCCCAGCCCACCGCTTCCAACTGATGTTCCCGTGTCGCTCCTCTGATCTTCACATCCTTTCGAATTCGTATCCACTCATTTAGCTCAATGGAACAATCCTTACCCCCTCGCACACTCTGCAACCGTCTGCCGCATGAACGCCTTCGATTGAAAGTGAAGAAACCATGTCAGAACTCCAGATCCTCCATCCGCGCATTCGCGACCCTATTCTGCGCACGAGGTGTCTGTCTCGCGTGCGAGTGCTGCTGCGTATCGCTGCGGGCCGAATCCACCTCGACCGTGTACTCCCTCTGCTGCTGCTGGCCACTCGCCGCCGCAGCTGCAGCGAGCCCACGCTGGCGGAGCGACGCCAGCCCGGCGAACTTCTTCGGTGCAGCTGCTTGCGCTGGTGCCGAACGCGCTTCTGCCGGAACTGACGCCGCTGCGGGCAGTCTGCGGACGAACGAGCTCCCCCCCGCACTGTTCGGCTTTGCAACGCCTTGAGCAGCAGTCGTCGTCTTGGCCCCCGTGACTTCGCTCTTGGGCGGCTTGGTGCGCCTCTCGCTCACGCCGCCCTCGACGTCCAGATGCAGCGTCTCGATCACGAGCCTCTTGCGGCGCACTTTGAACGCCAGATTGTTCTCGCCGCCTCCCGCACCGCCTTCGCCACCACCACCGCTGCTGCCGGCACTGTTGCCCGCACCGGCACCCGTGCCCATGCCGCGCAGCACGGACGAGCGCACGGACGGGTTGGTCAGCGTGCCCACCGCGGGCGTCTTGAGCACCTTGAGTGCGCCTGTGTACGCCGAGAATGCGGCGCGCAGCGCAGACGACGACGCAAACGCACTCATCGCGATGGCGGCGTCGACGCTGTGCACCATCCGGTGTGCGAGGTTCGCCGCACCGGAGGGGGAAGAGAGGAGGAACGACGACACGCTGATCACCGCGATCGAGGGGATGGCGCGCGAAGAGGTCGCCGAGCTGTCCACGAGCGAGAGCGAGCGTAGGAGCCGCTTGAGGCGGTGCAGGAAGCGGATGGTTTCCGTGTGCTGCGATTGGCCGCGTGCGACCGTCCATGCAGGAGACCCGAGCGCGCGGATGGCGACGCGCAGCACGGGCGGCGCAGCTGTCGGTGTGGATGCGGCTTGGCGCCGACACCGCTCCGCTGCTGCTTCGATGTGTGTGTACGCCAGTTCGTAGGTGTTGGTTCCTTGTCTTGAGCTGGATGCTGATTGCGTGGCGGTGGAGATGTCGACCATGTCGAGCTTGCCCTGCTCGACGGCGTGCTGGACGATGCGGCTGTCGATGCGCTTGCTTAGGTCGAAAGTGTGGCAGAATGGAGAGGGTTCTGTAGAGGACGAGGAGGAGCTGCTGGGCTCGTTGACCGTGGTGTTGAACTGCTTCATGTTATGGTACCGCCATGCGATCTTCATTTCGCGTTCCCGCTGTGCGTCGGATGGCTTGCTTCTTGCAGTCTCCGTCCCATCGGCATCATCGTCATCACCAACAGCACCGAGCAGCTCGGACGGCCCCGCCTCCGCTTCCTCGCCCATTCCCCCAATCCTGGCCACCACGCGTTCATCCAGATCCCCCGCCCTAGCCATCAGCCCGCCCACCAGCCCCGTCACGTCCTCGCCAACCACCACCCCGACATGATCCGACGCCAGCCCCTGCGCAACCGAGTACCCCAGCAGCAGCTCGACGTACGGCTCGGCAGCCGCCCGCGCCGCATGGTCCGTCTCCGCCGAAGCAGCAGGCGTCGAGCTGGACGCGCCGATCTGCGCTGCCGACTGTGCGGCTGTGCCGGTGGCGGGGAGGATGAGCAGGTCGGAGCTCGACGAGAGGCCGCCGCCGGAGAGCAGGTCGTCGAGCGCGGGCACGCCCGTAGAGATGAGCGGGACGGGCGAGGAGAACGAGCAGGGCTTGACGCCTGCTGGGAGCGGAGCGGGGGGTGCGGCGCCGGAGGACGGGTGGACGCGCCGCTTGAAGGACGACATTGGTGTCGCTCGATGTGGATAGTATGCCGTGTTGGTGTAGAGGAGTGGAAGGGTTGGTGGGAGCACGAACGGCAAAAAGCTTCTTCTGTCCAAAACTCTCGAGGTGGAGGCACATGGTGTACAGTCAGCATTTGATAATTTCGAGCGAAAAATGTTAGACCGTCGAGGCGGATTGCCGTTGCCTAGAGCCGATGTATAGCCGACGAGGTGGCTCTGTTCGACACGATCATCTGTGGAGAGGAGCGCTTGGACCATGATCCGCGGACAAGCCAGTCCAGCGGCAGCGCTTCGACGGCGACCAACTCCACTCGGCTCAGCGTCTGTTTCCGATCGAGCACCGCGGACAACGTCGACTCCAACTCTGAACTCAGCCGTGCTCAGCCTTCCTCCTTCACCTCCACCAGCACCTCCACCTGGCACCAAAGACGACAACGACGCCGCTCAAAGGTATAAGTACCACCCTCATCCCAGCCGCCTCCAGCCATCGCAACAATCCACAGCACAATCCCAAACCCACCTCTACCGGTACCGCAAGCCAAAAATGACGAGCGCTTCCACCGCCGCCGCGTCACCCAAGACGAACATCAAGATCGTGTTTGGGTGCATGACGTTCGGCTCTGCGGGGGCGGAGCAGTCGCGCGTGCACGATCTCGCGGACTGTCGGGCGATCCTGGACATCTTCGCCGCGCATGGGCATACGGAGCTCGACACGGCGCGCATGTACGGTGCGGGCAGCTCTGAGGCGTACCTGCGCCAGCTTGGCTACACGGTGCCGTCTGCGCAGCACGGCTTTACGATTGCGACCAAGGCGTTCCCGAGTGCGCGCAGGCCGGACTTCCCCGCGAAGGACAAGTACACGTTCGAGCCTGCCGACATTGCGCGTGCGATCGACGACAGTTTGGCGACGTTGGGTACCGACAGGTTCGACCTGTTCTACCTGCATTCCCCTGACCGGCAGGTGCCGCTGGAGCGCACGCTCGAGGCCGTCAATGCTGCGTATGAGCAGGGCAAGTTCGCCCGGTTCGGGGTCAGCAACTACACCGCGACCGAGGTGCAGCAGATCATCGACATCACGAGCGCGCGCGGCTGGGTCAAGCCATCGGTCTACCAGGGCGTGTACAACGCCATCACGCGCTCGGCCGACGATTTGTTTCCGACGCTCCGCCGCAACCACATCGCCTTCTACGCCTTCAACCCGCTCGGCGGCGGCCTCTTTGTCGGCCACCACTCGGCGGATTCAAAGCCGGAGGAGGGAAGCCGCTTCGACCCCCAGCGCGCCCAGGGCCAGATGTACCGCAAGAGGTACTGGAACGACCACTACTTTGACGCGCTCGATCTGATCAGGGCGAGTGCCGAGAAGCACGGCCTGACCATGGCCGAGATCGCGCTCAGGTGGATGATGCACCACTCGCAGCTCAAGAGCGAGTTGGGCGATGCCGTCATCATCGGGGCCAGCTCGAAGAACCATATTGACGCCAACTTGGCCGACTTCGAGAAGGGTCCCCTGCCGAAAGAGGTCGTGGACAAGGTGGACGAGGCGTGGCAGATCGTCAAGCCCCACGCTCCTCCTTACCATCACTAGATGCGCTGAATGTCGGCTTCTCAATGTATTCTAGCGAGCAAGTGTGAGCCCACTCTGAATCCAACTCACGCCGTTCGATCGCAGACTGTTGGCCCTTGAGAACTCTATTGACTCTGCATTCAACAAAATCTAAGGCGAAAAGCGATGGCTCGCAGGCAAAGACGGAATCGGCCTCCTCGAAGGCGGACGCATCGTCCTATCTCTATCCCCCGCGTGCCCTTCCATCGCACCATCCTCGTCCAACCCATCCTTCCTAGCCCCGACATCCAACGACGCATGCAGCGAAGGCACTTTTTGCAGCTGCGCATCCTGCGATCCAGTCAAGTTGGCATACGCAGCCGCGCGCTTGATCTCGTTCGAGATGCTCCGCACGCGCGGACTCATCCCCCTTGACAGGCCCATGTGGCCGGCTGACGACTGCATCGCCATCTTCTTGTCGAACGCGTCTCGGCTGGACGACAGCGAGTCGGGCGAGCCAGCATCATGCCCACTCCTCGCTGAGCCCATCTGCGGCTGCGAGTTTTGGCGCAGCCTCACCGCCTCGCCCTGCGGTAGCGGCTCCATGGTCGTCAGCGGCGAGGTGCGGCTCGAGCCAAAGCCGCTCTGGCTCTGGCCCATGAGCTCGTGGTTCGGCGTGATGGACCGACGCGGCTGGCCGAGTCTGCCGACAAGATTGCGCATCGCTGCACTTCGCGCGGTGGAAGGCGTGCCCGTCGTCGACGGAGAAGACCCCGTCAGCGAACCAGAGACGGATCGCTCGTGGATGATAGAGTTGGCCACGCTGCTCGTCGACATGTCACCTGCATCGCCACTCGCGCCATTCGAGATCTTGCGACGGTAAGGAGCCGAAGCTCGCATACCCACCAGCTGGCCAAGCGCAGTGCTTGGCAGCGGTGGCGCCATCGAGCCGGGACTGCCCGAGCCACTAGAGGCAGCCATGTGTGTATCCGACAGCGTCCTTCTGACCGTCCTGCTCGCCTCGCGCTGGACATGGCGCTGGCTGAGAATGTCGCGGGCAAGTTCCTTGACCAGCACCGCGTTGTCCTTGCTGCTCAGCTTTTCCACCACGTCGTACACCTTGAGCTGCTCCACGAGCGGCGAATAGCCATCGCCTTTGAGATCGCAGATCATCTTGGTGATCCTGAGCAGATTGAGCCTGACCACCGCCTTGGGGTGCGACAGACGCTCGAGGAGGCGCTTGACAAAGAGCGTGTTGCGCGCCATGGCAGCAACCACCCCGCCCGAGAGTCGGCACACCTTGACAAAGGGCTCCAACAGGTTCTCGAACGAATTGGCCTTGCTCGTGGCAAAGACACACAGCAGCGACTCGATCGACGCAGGCTGCAGCAGCACCTCTTCGACGCGGGCCGTCTCGTCTTGCAGCCAGACGAGGACGCTTTCGAGCGCAGAAACTTGCCAGTAAGGATCCTCGAGCAACTTGAGGTAGAAATGCAGACCCCTGTGCTGCCAAAACATCTTGCGTGTCGCTTTGCCTGCATGGGCAAAGTCGCACAGGATCGGCAGCGCAAACTGCCGCAGCGGCGAGTTGGTGCGCGCCACACGCAGCAGCTGCGGGATGACGCCGGCCTGGGCAGCCTCTTCCTGGCGCGACTTGGACAGCCTGCAGAGGTTGTACATGGTGTTGAGCACCTGGTTCGACATCTCGGTGCCGTGTGGACCACTGTGATGCTGCGCAAGGATGTTGGTGAGGATCTCGATCGTGTTGGCGTTCTGCATCTCGTCGAGAATGGTGGGTGACATGGAGAGGTTCTTGACGATCTTGAGCATGAGCGTCAAGGACTCGGCGTCGAGTCGGGACGCGGAGCGCAAAATGCGTCGAAGGACGCTGCGGGTCGCCACCTGCTTCTTGAGGAAGTTGTCGGATTGCGAGTAGATGAGCAGGATCTGGAGGATGTTGGCGCGGGCCTCGGAGGCGTACTCGTCCTGATCGTCATCGATGACGCTCTGCAGCGCGGAAGACAGAGGCTCGAGCAGACCCTCCTGGGCCAGCATACGGCAAAAGTCGTTGCGGGAGGCAGGGCTCTGCAGTTCCAGCACGCTGCTGACGCAGCCGACGCCGATCCAGACGAGATCCTTCTGCTCGAGGTAGTCCTCGTCGATGAGGTTGACGAGCGTGCGCAGCCCACGGCAGCTGAGCACAAACTGCAGCGTGAGTCGCGAGGTGGAGCACATGGCAAAGACAAAGTGGGCCGCCTCGAGTCGGAGGTCGTGCGGCCATTTTTTCGTCGTGAAAGTCATGACGACCGGAATCGCACCGATCAGACACAAGCTCTCTTGGGCTTCGGGGTCCTCAAAGATGATAAGGTTGAGGATGCCGAGCAGACGGGTGGCCAGTTCGCGATCTGCCGCCGCTTCGAGCAGCTGAATGAGGGCTAGAGCACCGTGAGAGGCGAGCAGCTGCGCCTTCATCTCGGGCATGTCGGTGAGCACCTGGTCGATGTCCTCGCACACTTGGAGCAGCTCCTCGACGCCAGCACGTGTATCGAGAGACTCGACCAGCTCGGTGACAAAGGCACACATGCGCGCATGCTGGTCGCGCGCCACGTTGGCTTCGAGGTCCGCTTCGGCGTTGAGGCCTTCGTCGATCTCGGCAAAGGGATCGTCTTCATCAGCGTCATCGTCGCGCAACCAGGATCGGTTCGAGAGACGAGCGGTGAGTTGCAGCGTGTTGCCGCTGCCGATGGAATCGTCTTTGCTGTTGCCGGCTTCGTCTGGTTTGCCAAAGAGGTCCGAGTAGTCTTCGGCGGAGTGATCTTCCGAGTACTTGCCGAGGGTGCGGCGCATCTGCTTCCACTTTTCGTCCTTTTCGAGACGCAGGGTGGCCACCGGGCTGCTCGGGTTGGAAGGAGCTCGAGTGACGGAGGCGGCCAAAGAGCTGCGCAAAGCTTCGGACGAAGCCTGCCTGCGTCGATCGGAATGCCGCGATGGTGATGCGACGCCGAGGTCCGTGTGCGGTTGAGCTGAGTTCTTGCTGCCAGCAGCCGGGCTGGCCAGCCGAGCGAGGTCGTTGGGGTGGAAGAGACGCTTGCCGACGCTGTTCTTCATCTGCAGATCGCGGATGCGTCGGTTCAAGACATCCTCCTGGCCGTCTCCGACAAGGTCGGAATAGTCGTCACCGGCGTCGTCATCATTCGAGAAGCTCTCGAGAGGCGAGGAGGTCTCCTTGATGACATCTGCAGAGCCGCCAACTTGGGGAGAGGAAGCTACGTTGCGCAAGAGGGGACCGGCGACGGGCCGAATGGTACGCTGATCAAAGTCTGCTTCGGAACCTGCTTGGCGAGACGGTGATTGAGAGGTCGATTCTTGCGTGTCTGAGGGAGGAGAAGCAGTCAGACGCGATCCAGTCGGTTGGGCCTTGGCCGAGGCGTCCTTGCCTTCGGAGGAAGCCGTTCTCTCAAGAGCAGCGATCTTGGTGGTAGTAATATCCTCCTCGAAGTCGTCGTCCCAATTGTCGTCGGCGCTCTCTGGCTGCTGCAAATCCGCGAGCTTGACGCGGTGGTCCATGAGGGATGTTGCTGGAGCAGCGCCGGCAATTGGCGTTCGGAAGCCGGATGCATTGGCAGGAGAAGCGGGCTGTTTGGTGTTTGTGGCTGGCGAGAGGTTGGCAGTCGAGGGATGACTGGGTTCGTTGGAGCTGCCAAGCAACTTGGACGACGGGCGAGGTGCGCCCTCTGCAGCAGCGTCTTTGCGCGGAAGAGGCGGGGGAGGGCTAAAGTCGAGGGGCAGAGTGGGTCGGCTGGAGTGACGTGTCTTGCGACCGGGGAGGGACTTGGCAGTGCCGAGCTCAGCGGCGATGGCGTTGACACGGCGGAGGCTGGGCTGCATGGGAGCTCGAAGCGTTTCCGATTCGTGAAGGCGCTGGACGGCTTGTTTGGGCGGCTCGTTGAGCGCCTGGTTCCACTCTTGGACGCTCTTGACGGCCTCCTCGTGCGGAGTGTTGAGGGTGGCGCCTGCGCCTGCGCGAAGCGAGCCACCTGCCTGGAGCTGCTGGAGCTGCTTGCGAGCTGTAACCATCCAAGGATGCCGGAGGAGCTTGCGTGCCGAGACTCGGAGGTTGGCGTCCTTCTGGAAGCAGTGGAGGAGAAAGTCCTTGACGACGGGGGAAGCGCCCTCGGGGAGAGGTGGACAGTCGTCTTGGACGATGCGGAAGAGGGCAGGCATGGGTGCGAGAAAGTGGTAAGGCGGCTTGCCCTCGAGGAGTTCGACGACGACACAGCCTACGCTCCAAATATCGCTGGCAGTGGTGGCGCCGCTCTGGTCGATGACTTCGGGAGCCATCCAGTAGGGGCTGCCGACGACGGCGTTCTCGCCCATGGCGCCGGTCTTGGTGGCGACGCCAAAGTCGGCGAGCTTGACGGAGCCGTCCTTGGTGGTGAGGATGTTGGCGCCCTTGATGTCGCGGTGGATGACACCTTGGTCGTGCAAATAGATGAGACCTTCGAGGACTTGGGAGATGTAAACGCTGACGAGGCCTTCTGGGAACTTGCCGAAGCGCTTGCAGATGTGGTGGAGCGAGCCATTCTCGCAGTACTCGAGGATGATGTAGAGATAGTCCTTGGTCTTTTCGGAGCCCTTGTACTTGACAATGTTGGGATGGTGAAGGTTCTTGAGAAGATCGATCTCGGACATGATCTCGCCGAGTTCGGCTTTGGGTATGTTGCCGAGCTGGATCTGCTTGACGGCGACGGTCTCGCCGTTCATGTAGTTGAGACCTCGATAGACGGAGCCGAAAGCGCCACGGCCGAGGCAGTCGCCGAGCTGATAGTTGCCTAGCGTTGTTGTTGTTGTTGTTGTTGTTGCTGGGGCGACAGAGGCAGGTTTGGTAGGAGCAGCGGCTGGGGTATTTTGGGGCAAGGGTGCCTGGTCGAACGAGGGCTGGACGTGGTGAGGCGAAGACTTGCGTTGTGATTCATTCTGTGCGAGACTCTGACGACGACGGAGGTCAGCGTTGGTCGAGAGCGGGACCACACTGGGGTGGATGGGCGATGCCCTGCGACGCGCGTCTGGGGGCGGTGGAGCAGCTGAAGTGGATTGTGAGGGAAAGCGAAGAGTAGACTGTGATGGAGGCAGCATGTTGTTGTGAGCGGATGATGACAGTGATGGCGCCGACGTGTCGGAGAGGCGACTGGATGAAGGTGGGCTGGAACGGGTTCCGTCCAGAGACGGACGAGAGTTGTGCATGTTGCGCCCGTTTGTCGTCGGAGGGTAGTCTAATTTGGTCGAGGGTATGATCGATTATGGCGCTGAGCTGCTTTGCATGGTGCCTGCCAATGCAAAATCGTCTGGGGTATATGGACCCACGCTGTGATTGGGGCTGGTCGGTGGTGGTGGTGCGATGCAGCCTTGTCGCCGAGTGAATGCGGTGAATCTATTCTTGAGGAAACCAGGACTCGAAGGGCAGTGATGGTAGAGTCGAAGGAAGCTGTTCATGTGCTCGTTGCGTGTGACGTTTCGCTAGCAAAAGCACTCGGATCGCTCCTCTCCACAGTCACACTTGACACACGAAACCAACACTTTTTTGGGCGTGCATTTGCGGCTGCTTGATCTGTCACCGCATCAGCTGAGTCTCAAACACAACGCCGCCCGCAAAGACGCGTCCGGCGTGTCGATTTTCCGGGGGCTGGACTTTGTTAGAGCTGCTCAGCTAACAAACCGCCTTTTCCTCAAGTGCGTGGACAGTGCGCGTGGCTGCCGTGAGCTGCGAGCGGCGAAATGCAGAGTGACCGCACTGCGCCCGCGCCCGCCCCACAGTCAAGCACCGCTTTGCTGTCAGGCGATAAGCGATTCCTCTCCTGAACACCATCACATTCAGTACACACATACAACGACTCCTGTAGCAGGTCTACATTGCAGTCGCCTGCACGAGGAACAGCATCCAGCGTCATCTCCTCATTCTCCTGTGATGCTCTTCTAAAAGCCACAACGGCAGCTACTTGACGCTGTGCCTTCGCTCACCCATGCGATTCTCTCACCATGTCGTCTAACCAATCCCGTTCATCCACTCGCCCATCCAGCGAGGTCGAGCGAAACACCTATACCAATGGATCCACCACTCCTTCACGAAATGGCCATGCTGCCATTCAGCGGTCCAACACTGCCAGCTCCAACGGCGCCGTGCGCGCGCCTGTCGTATCCATGGACCATGACACCTCTCCCCTCGCCAAGATCGGCATCAAGGGCGATGGTCTCATGCTCTTTGTCACCTGCTTTGCCTCGCTCGGCGTTTTCCTTTTTGGATATGATCAAGGCGTCATGAGCGGAATCATCACCGGCCCGTACTTCAAGGCCTACTTCAACCACCCCACCGCCTACGAGATCGGCACCCTCGTCGCCTCGCTCGAGCTAGGAGCCCTCGTCACCAGTCTTGCCTGCGGTCGACTCGCCGACATCTTTGGCCGCAAGAGCACCCTCTTCTGGGGCGCAGTCATCTTTTCCGTCGGCGGCGCCATCCAAACCTTGACTTCCGGCTACGATACCATGCTCATCGGAAGGGTCATCTCAGGGCTCGGCGTGGGCGTGCTCAGCATGATCGTGCCCACCTACCAGTCCGAGATCTCCCCCGCAGAGAACCGCGGCAAGCTGGCATGCATCGAGTTCACCGGAAACATCATCGGCTATGCGAGCAGCGTATGGGTCGACTATTTCTCCTCATACATCGAGAGCGACCTCTCCTGGCGTCTGCCTCTCAGTCTCCAGGTCGTCATCGGCACTACGTTGGCCTTTGGATCCGTCCTGCTCCCCGAGTCTCCACGCTGGCTCCTCGACAAGGACATGGACCACGAAGGCATGCGCGTCCTCGCCGACCTGCACGGTGCCGGCGACCCCAACGAGCCGCGCGCCAAGCTCGAGTTCCGCGAGATCAAGGAAAACGTCCTCTTCCTCCGCAAGCAGGGCGACAGCTCGTACAAGCGCATGCTCACCCAGTACCGCTACCGCACGCTCATCGCCATGTCTTCGCAGATGTTTGCGCAGCTCGTCGGCATCAACACCGTGTGCTACTACCTGCCCATGATCCTCGAGTCCGCCGGCTGGATCGGACGCGATGCCCTCCTCATGACCGGCGTCAACGGCATCATCTACACGCTCGCCACCGTGCCCACCTGGTTCCTCGTCGACCTCTGGGGTCGGCGCATCATCCTGCTCTCGGGCGCCGTCGGCTGCGCCAGTGCACTCACCGCGTGCGGCTACTTTCTCTACCTCGACCGCGACTACACGCCGCAGGCCGTCGTCGCCTCCATCATCGTGTTTAATGCCGTTTTCGGATATAGTTGGGGCCCGATACCTTGGCTGTATCCGCCCGAGATCCTGCCCTTGGCGTTCAGGGCCAAGGGCGCGTCGCTGGCGACCGCGACCAACTGGTCGTTCAACTGGCTGGTGGGCGAGTTGACGCCCATCTTGATGGAGAAGATCGGCTGGCGGCTTTACATTGTACTCGCGTTCTTTGCCGTGCTGGCGTTCATCACCGTGTACTTTGGCTATCCAGAGACGTCGGGCGTGCCGCTCGAGGAGATCGGGGCGCTCTTTGGCGACGAGATCAATGTTCCGCAGGACGACGACGATGATGACGACGACGACGAGGAAGACGAAGGAGATGGAGCAAGACGACGCAGAAGCGCGAGCACCGACGGATCCGAAGGCGGCCGCTTCACGCCGCGACCCATCCGCCGGTCCATCTCGAGCCACCCGCGCCTGCAGTCGGAAGAGGAGCGTGCGGCTCGAGCCGCGGCCGCGCGCGTCGCAGCCGAGGAGCGCCGTGCTGCCCAGTCGTTCTTCGGGATGGGTGGCAGCGGCGGTGTGTTTGGCTGGGTCGGTCGTTTGCTGGGAGGCGGGAAGAGGGAAGCGCCGCCCGACCGCAGCCTGTACGAGGAGGTGAGGCGAGATGAACACTAGGAAGAAGGCCCTTTTGAAGTGGATCGTCGAGCCGTCCGCAGTGGTAGCAACAGAGGGAAAGCGGCGATCAGGGGCAAGGGCGACGAGGCGTCAGAGGTGCTTCTGCTGCACGACATGGGCCGTCGTGAGCGCGAAGATGTCTTTGTGGTGCGTGAGGATAAGGAGGATGACATCGAGTGGGAGCGATGACGCTTCGAAAGGGCCTTGCTGTGTTTTCCACTGTTTGCGAGGGGCGCCTTCTGACAGGTTGATCAATTGCATGTGTTACGGACTCGCTACGGTGGCATCGCCGAGTGTCTGTTGCTGGTGTCTGTGGATGGTGAGTGCGACATCTGGCATCAACTCAAATTCTTTCGGGACGACGAGAAGCACAGACGCAAGGGAGATGCAAAAGATTTACGTGCAGATGCAAAAACAGCGACGGGAAGCCCAGCGTGGTATAATACAGTGAGACGGAATGATCTTGAGATGCGAGGTGATCAAGCAGCGAGCGAGCCGTCGGGGTTGCGCGTGCCGTCCTTGAGCTGCTGCGCCGCCCTGTGCTTCGATCCCTTCAACTTGTTAAATCCATCAGGGCCGACGTCGATGGTCTCCTTGCGCTGGTCGCGGTCGTTGTGGCCGACGAACCACCAGCCGATGAAGGCAAGCATGAGCCCGACCGAGGGCACGAGCACGCGGATCGTGGAGCGTGTGCGCGCGACGTTGATTTCCGGCGAGGGGTGCGCGCCCGGGATTGGGCCGTGCGAGTGGTCCTCGCGGAAGCCGGACAGCGTGTCGGGTCGTGCAGAGGCGATGCGTGGGGTGGTGTGCAGCAGGCGAGCGGTAGGGGTGAGGAGCAGGCGCGCGAGGCCAACGCGTGTCAGGCGGGTGCTAGTGCTGGTCAACATTGTGCCAGGAGCGTGTTGTGTTTGTGTGGGTGAAGTTGCTCGTTGTGTTGAGGATGCTTGTGGTAGTAGTAAGAGTGTTGGTGAGAACGAAGCATGACCAAGTCGTTGAGAGCATTATATACACCCCTCGCCCAACCCCCAACTCGCAACGACCTACAAAAACCACCGAACAACCCTCGTACAGCTGACCACTGTGCACAGACACCCCTTCGCATCCTACACACAGTGTTGGTCAGCCAACCGCAGCTCCAACGTCACACCTGTCACAGTGCACATCGAAGCACCGCACCGCCAGTGCCGGACATGTGACGCCGCTCACATCACCCGAATATAGCAACACTCGCTCGCACGCCCACCCACACACCGCGGCGGCCTCTTGTGGTCGCTCGGCTAGCGGCACAGGCGACTTGCGAGGCGAGAGGCTGGCGCAAGCCGTCGAGCAGCGCCGTGCCGTCTTGCTTGTGTAACGTGTGGAGGCGTTGTGACTGCTGGCCCATTTTTTTTGCGGGGTTGATGTCTCGCCCTACATCACTCTGGAATTCGCCGAACACTCAACCACCAGCTAGCTCGCCAAGGGTCTCGCTCTCGCTCTCGCGCGCGCCTTCCTCAGCACAGTGTCTTCCTCCAGCACAGTGTCTTCCTCCAGCACACGCAGTCGAACCAGCACAACCCAACGTAAGTTAGTCGTGCCTTGGACCAAGACCGGCCACGCTCGCTTACGAGTTTTAGGTTTAGCCTGCGTCGCCTCTGACGTTGGACGGGCTCGAAACAATGCCGACGAGGGCGTGCCATTTGTCAGCCAGGTCTGCGGTATCTCTCGTACGGTTATCCACTTTGCTATCACTCTCCAGACTCGGCACCACTCGAAGATCAGCCTACAGAACAAAGCACATGAATCAAATTGCCAAACATTTCTCGACGAAAATCACTGAGAAAGAGCCTTGGGCGCAACAGGCGTGCCCATGTTGGCGGGGAAGGCGTAGTCCGGATCCATATCCTTGAGCCTCCTGCCGCCGACGAGCACGGGCCCGTTCTTCTCCTGGTACAGGCGCATCCTCTCCTCGATCTCGGGGCGGAACCAGCGCAGCAGGCCCTGGATGGGCCACGCCGCCGCATCGGCGAGCGCGCAGATCGTGTGGCCCTCCATCTGCTTGGTGAGCTCCTGGATCATGTCGATCTCGCGCAGGTTGCCGCGTCCCTCCTCGAAGCGCTCCATCATGTTGGCGAGCCACGTGGTGCCTTCACGGCACGGCGTGCACTGACCGCACGACTCGTGCTTGTAGAACTTGGCGAAGCGCGAGATGGCCTGCACCACGTCGGTGGTCTTGTCCATCACGATCACCGCACCCGTGCCGAGCGACGACTGGTTCTCGCGCAGCGAGTCAAAGTCCATGAGCACCTGCTCGCACTTGTGCTTGGGCAGGATGGGCACCGACGATCCACCGGGCACGATGCCCAGCAGGTTGTCCCAGCCACCGCGCACACCGCCGCAGTGGCGCTCGATGAGCTCCTGCAGCGGGATCGACATCTCCTCCTCGACGACACACGGCGTGTTGACGTGTCCCGAGATGGCGAACAGCTTGGTGCCCTGGTTCTTGTCGCGACCAAAGCCGGCGAACCACGCGGGACCACGGCGGATGATGGTGGGCGCAGCAGCGACCGTCTCGACGTTGGCGACGGTGGTGGGGCAACCAAACACACCGACGTCGGCGGGGAAGGGAGGCTTCAAACGCGGCTTGCCCTGCTTGCCCTCGAGCGACTCGATGAGCGCAGTCTCCTCGCCGCAAATGTAGGCACCGGCACCCTTGTGCACGTAGACGTCGAAATCGTAGCCGGAACCGCAGGCGTTCTTGCCGATGAGACCGTCGGCGTAGGCCTCCTTGATGGCGTGCTGGAGGTGGGCGACTTCGAGGTAGAACTCTCCTCGAACGTAGATGTAGGCGGCGTTGGCGTTCATGGCGCGGCCGGCGACGAGACAGCCCTCGATGAGCTTGTGCGGGTCACCGCGCATGATCTCACGGTCCTTGCAGGTACCCGGCTCGCCCTCGTCGGCGTTGATGACGAGGTAACGCGGGCGAGGGTCCTTCTCCCAACCAGGCTTGTTCATGAAGCTCCACTTGAGACCGGAGGGGAAACCGGCGCCACCACGGCCACGCATGCCGGACTCCTTCATCTGCGAGATGATCCAGTCGTGGCCCTTGAGCAGGATGTCCTTGGTGCGGTGCCAGTCGCCTCGTGCCTTGGCGCCCTTGAGGCCGTGGTCGTGGCGCATGTAGGCGTTCTGGAAGATGCGGTCCTGGTCGCGCAGGCCGCCGTGCGAGCGGACGGGAGTGTCGGTGACGGTGGCGAGGCCGCGCGCGTGCGAAGGCGTGGCGCAGGCGACCTTGGCCACGCTGTTGAGGCTCTTGGCCGAGCGAGCGGCGCTTCGAGCGACCAAACCTGTTGGTGTGGAGCATGGCGGGCGGGTAATGGTGGAGATGGAGATGCAGTGATGGCGATGATGATAGTATGTCGATGGCGGTGATGATGTCGATTTGGTGGTAAGAGTTGCAAGATACGTGGTGGTAGGTGCGATGCGATGCGAGGTGTAGCGATGTGGATGGTTAGTGGGTCCGCTCTACCAATCTGCGATGCTTGCCGTCAACACTTACTAGCTCTCTGCATGATGTATGATAGGGATAGTGATGAGATGGTGACTGTCAACGGCAATGATGCGATGGCGTTGACTGTGATTTGAGATTTCTCAGCGTTGGAGACGACGGCGCCTTGACACTGCGCTCTTTCTCAGCGTCTCTGAGCGTCGCTCGGTGGCCACTTTGGCAGATGTGCTAATCTGGAATTTCCACGCCTTGACCTGTACGTAGCGTAGAGCTGCTGCGAATTTCGTCCAAAAAAAAACGGCCTTGCTGACCAAAGCTTCGTCCTTTGACGCGCGACCTCGGGCGCCAATCAGCAGAGCTTGAATTCTCACCTTGGCATCCTCGGATCCGTTGAGAGTGTCCAAGATCAGGAGAATCGGGGAAACACCAAGCTACGAATCGCGATATACCACCGTTTGCCTTTGACACTCACACGGGAGGCCCTCGCAATGGCATTGCCTACACAGTGCATTCACTTGAAGACCATTCTTCCTCCATCTTCTTGTCTCGATTGCGTGGTATGCTGCAGAACAGTGGATATTCAAACTCGGTACGGATTGGGAAACGATCCGGCACGATTCAGGGAGCTGCTGTACGTGCTGCTCCGCGACACGGGGCTCAGGGCATCGGAAGACGTGTCCCCGTCCTCGCTGTGTACATACATGGAAGAGCAAGATGTCAGTTTCTGCTCATGTTAATGTCATGTCCGACGCGTTGGATACTTACGTCTCCTTGTGGTAGCCCTCCAAGTGTCCAAGAGCCGACCTTTGCTTTTGACCGTAGGCCCTTTGGCAGTAGCAAAAGTAGACCTGTTTGCAACCAAGGCAGTTCCGTCAGATACCCTCGCACTCCCATCATTCCACAATCAGCGACAACACTGGCACGAGCTACATACCTGAGTCAGAAACAGCATCACCACCAATCCGCCCATCGCAGCCACCTGCGCCCACATAAAGTAGCCGCAAATCTGCCGACCCGGCGCAAACGCATCGAGCGCATCAAACGACACGCCCGTCGACGAGTTGAGCGGCGGGTTGCCGTAGATACGCGTGCACACCTCCTGCGACTGCCTGTGCTTGCTCGCGATCACCACGGTCCCAATCGCCGCCACTGCCGTCGTAACGAGCACGAGAAGCGCATTGGTGCGGATGTAGAGCCGGTAGATGGTGCTCATCTCGATGCGCACCGTGATCAGGCCGATTACTTGCCACGCGAGCGTGATGATGGCTAGGACGAGCAGGGTGAGCGAGAAGATCCGGGGGAGCGTGTCGACTGCCGCAACGATCGTGGGGGTCGTGGTGGTGAGGACGATGATGCAGCCGGATACAAAGGCGAATTCCAGTGGGATCAGGTAGGCGCCGGCTTTGACGAGCGGGTATCTCAGGCAGCAGAACTCTACGCCTCTGCCTCTTTGATTCTCCTTTGTCTCGCCGTAGTCTGCCATCCTGATCTTGCCCAAGGAGGGCTGAAGACGGGCTGTCGAAGAGCGTGGTCGAGATCTTGAGCTCGAAGAAAACACTGTAGCAATACCAGATTGCACCGAACAACGACAAACGAAACAGAATCGATCTACCAGAGACCGATGCTTGACCCTGAACGTAATCGAGAAGATGGGATGAGGAGGAAGGGCGGAGACAAGAAGCAAGCAATGATCACTCCGAAGCACATCTGCACACATGCTTTGGGCGGTACAATCGCAACGACAGGGCCGTCGGTTAGCACACCTGTCTCTGAAGCTCCACTCGGCGCCATTCTGTGGTAGTGTGCGGTAAGCTCCTCTGGCTTAGAGAGCATGTTGCAGATGGAACCAAGAAAGAGTTCAACTCTACTCTCGCAGAAGAGGAACAAAGGCTAGAGAAAGCTTGACTGGAGCAACTGTCAAACTTGGCAAGCTGATGCTGCCATCTGCTGCCGTCAAAAATCAAATTTTACAAATCTGGTCGAGATTGAAACACCAACCTCGAGAGGCGAGGTATATCACCTCAACGGCATCTTTTTGGAAGATAGCAATCAGACGTCACTCTCAAGCCGAGCGACTCACACGGCTTGAGAGTCAGTATAAGAGCTTCAGCGCGCGCAACGTCGTAGATCCTCGCAGTCGCCGATGACGGCACACAAGATCCCGAATCAGGAAACAGGACGAGAAAGCGAAGCTCGCCGCACAAGTCGCCGTTGCCATCACCAACGCAGCCTCTTCTTCCCAACACAGCTCGCGAGACATTCTTCCGTCTGCGTTGCGGCCGCAGGACAGGGTTCTGCACCGTGTTCGCGCGACACTTCAGTTCCGGCCCAGCACTCGTTCTTGCATCTCATCATCTCGACACTCTGACCAGTTGCTCTTGTCGTTCGCGTTGGGATCTCGCTGTTGCGCGGACAGCCTGATGCACTTTGGTTTTGAAAGCAGTGGCGATGATTGCTGTATCAAGCTTTTGAAAGTATTGTTACACGGTGCCGCTTCTACGTGTGCTGCATCAGGACATCTGTCCACGCTGTTCTTGCAGCTTGTTGACCTGTCAATACCAATGCCGTAATGTCAAAGTCAGCAACCTACTTTTCCTCCAGCTAGTCAACCCCTGCGCATCGACACTTACAATGAACAAAGACGTATCGAGGAAGCGCTCGACGCAGTTGCTAAGGCAAGCCTCTTCGCCGCGACCGAAGCTCGAGCCGATCGACGACTTGATGCACTGGTCCCAGCATCGATCCGTAAAAGTGTGGATGGACGACTGGACGCGCGCCTTGGCCTGCTCTGCGTCGAGGAACGTCTGCAGCTCTGCATAAGGCGGAAGCCAAAAAAGGGTTCATGGGCCCAGGTCAGCAAATCATTCGCTTTCAATGTCGACTGTCAGCGCAGAGGTTGGGTGTACATTGAGGAGGGATGCTTACCCTTCTGATCGGCTTCTGCGAGTCCGGACATGGTGCGGTGTGTATACGGGGATGTGTTGGAGGTGATGAGGTCGAGGCAATGAGGATGAGGAGGATGTGGAGCAGTTGCGGCCACAACTTTCGATGCGGATCTTCTTGATTTTTATATTAGTCATGCTTAGCTTGCTCTAAACGTGGAGGTTGAGCTGGAAAATGTGAATTTTTGGCGTTCCGCCGCTCTGCTTTGGCTTCTCTTTCTTCGTGAGTTTTTTTTCCCTCTTGAACCCTGAATTTCCCCAGCTGTGCTTCCGCAGCTTTTGCTTCTGTGCATCCCTTCTTTCGCCACCATCTACAACCTCCAGCACCACCGGATCCTGCGAAATATGGCCGCAGAAAAGCTCACAAAGAAGCAGCAAAAGGCTGCGCACTTCAAGGCCGGAAAGAAGGGCAAGGCCGCCGCGATCGAAGACCACCCCGCGACCCCGGACGATGTTCCCGATGATACTCCTGCTTCTGCACCGGAGGCGTCCACCTCGGCTGCGGCCGCATCCAAGCCCGCATCCGAGCAAATCGAGGCAGCGGCTCCAGTAAAAGAAGAGAAGCGCAACAAGAAGCGCAAGCGTCTAGCAGCCGAAGCGGAAGCTCTGGCCAAGTCGCAAGCTGACGCCGGAATCACACCAGAAGTCAAGAAGGACGAGAGCAAGCCACGAAAGTCCAAAAGCGTACCAGCGGCAAAGGCGACAAAAGCCGATCCTGCGGCCAACGCGAAAAAGACCACGTTCGGCGACGACGGCGAAGTAGCGACCGAACAAGCGGTGCAGCCCGAGATCGCCACCACCACCGCCGCCGATGCCACGGCCAAGAGCAACAAGTTCATCCTGTTCGTCGGCAACATGGCGTTCACCACCACGGCCGACTACATCTCCAAGCACTTCGGCCAGGCATGTGGCGAAGTGCCCACCGTGCGCCTGCTCACGCGCAAGGCCGACCCAAACGCGCTCGCCGCGCTCCCGGCCTCGAAGCGCAAGTCGATCGCCAAGGGCAAGGCGCAAGACCCGTCCAAGCCGCAGTCGAAGGGATGTGCGTTTGTCGAGTTCAAGACGAGCGACGCGCTGCGCAAGGCGCTCAAGTTCCACCACACGCTGCTCGAGGGCCGGAAGATCAACGTCGAGCTCACCGCGGGCGGTGGAGGCAAGTCCGAGGCGAGGCAGGAGAAGATCAGGGCGAAAAATGCCGGGTTGGACAAGGAGAGGCAGAAGCTGCATGGCAAGTATGTCGCGCCCAAGAACGAGGCGAGGAAGCAGCAGCGCGGTGCGCAGGGCAAGGAGGGGGAGGAGAGGCCGAGCAAGCGGAGCAGGCGCGACGAGGAGGGCGAGGGCGCGGCGTCGTGGGGCAGAAGCGGTGGCCAGGAGAGGAAGATGCCGCGGTTCATGGCGACTGGGTCCAACGCTGTGCGTGTCGCGCCCACGTCGTAGATCTCACTGTGTTCTGCTTCTTTTCATCGATACCACGTTCGATCGCACACTCTTATGCACTCGACACGACGAAGCAGGACAAACGTCGATGCGTCTTTCTATCACACGAAGGAGCGTGAGCAGCTAGCAACAGAAACCCAAAAACGGGCAAGAGTCAAAAGGCAGCGAGAGCAAGCCCTGCGGCCACGCGTCGCGCTCAGCTGTCGGCGGCGGCATCGTCGACGTTCCACAGACACATGCCGTTGTGCGGGTCCTTGGGCTCGCCGCCCTTGGCAGTGCAGTCGTACTGGAACGCCTTGATGGCGTCGTCGCGCGCGCCGTCGTAGTCGAGCTGGCAGAAGCCGTACGTGTACGTGATGGCGTTGGTCCACATGGCGCTGCACTGCTGCTTGGTGTGGTCGTCGACGATGGCGTCGGCGTCGCCGCCGAGTGTCGAGTAGCCGGTCAGCTTCTTGGACCCGGTGATGGTGGGCAGCATCTTGGCGCACTGCGACATGAACACGCTCGAGGCCACTTTGCGCTGCGCGCAGCTGCATAGCTTCGGGCTGTCGGCTCGTGCGACGGGTTTGATGATGGGTTTGGTCGATGCCTTGCAGCACGCGAGCGAGCGCGTGATGGCATAGTCGACCAGCGCGTAGTGGAACGTGCCCTGCGTCTTGAAGCCGTCCTTGTCGTTGGTCGACTTACCACTGCCGTCAGGGACCGGGTTAGGTGCGGGAGGCGGCGCAGGGTCGGACGCCGCACCGGGCGCAGGCGCCGGCGCGGGCTTGACGTACTTGTCGTCGTAGTTGGGCCACCGCTGAGGACAGTAGCCCTTGTCGGTCGTCAGCACCTCGCCCGTAGCCTTGGTGCACATGTCCTTGAACGCCTGCGACGCCTCGTCCGGAGTCGACCCAGGCAGATGGTGGCAGTACTGCAGACCCAATCGTCGCGAGCCGGGCGCGGAACCCATCGCCATGTCCTGGTGCTCGAAGCACTGGAACTGCGGAGAAGTCGCAAACTCACCGGGCACACCCATGCAGCAGGTCAAGTCGCTCACTTTGGTGTTGTCCGTCAGGATGATGTTGAACGTCCGAATTACGGCCAGGTTCGGATTCGTGATCTGCGCGTCGTCGGCAGCGACGTGCGAGACGAGAGCAAGCGATACAGCGCCCAGAAGGGCGAGCCAGGTGCGCATCGTTAGGTCAGTCGTTGGAAGGTGGTGTCTGAAGGCAAGGGGGCAAGATGAGAGTAGGGTTAAAGTGGGAAGCACGAGTCCACGTCGCCTTTATACGAGGCAGCCGGGACAAGACAGCCCCACCAGAGCAAGCACGACTCTGTGACTGAACAGTGCCGCCCTGCGTCAAATCACACCCACCACCCACGCTGCCCTTATGAAGCGGAGCCTGGCCAGGCTAGACTGCAAAGCGTCGCTCGATCGTCAACAAGGCCAACCGAAATGAAGGTGGTGGTGGTGGTGGGTTTGCAGGAACTTGAACAACTCAACCTTGCGTCGATATGAAACCGTGATCGTGCCACAGACCGAGCGTGCTGCAAAAAGGACGAGGGTTGGCAATGGGTTGAAATTGAATTAGAGGGGCAGACCGCAGATCTCGCAGTCGGACGCACTTGGCTCATTGTGATACGTGCAGTGGGAGCACACCTTAACGCCTGCTGGACCGTCGTCAGCTGCTGCTGCTGCAATCGCCGCGGCTGTAGCAGCATCGGCGTCGCTCGTGTCGTTCCTGGCAGATGCTCGACGAACGTGCGAGACTCGAACATCGTCGTCGTCGTCATCGCCCTCGCCGTCGTCGTAAAAGTCCTCGTTGGCGTCATCGAAGCCCACATCGTCGTCCGAGTCCATGCCACCGTCGTAGGTGTAAGGGTCCTTGGGCGGCTCGGCTGCCTTGGCCTCGCTTGCCGGAGTGGGCGCATGCTCGCGAGCGAGGGCCATGAGCGTCTGCCAGCCAGGTCGGAGGAGGAGCGCATCGAGAGCAGCACCTGAGTCATGCGTCGTGGCCAGACGACAAAGTACAACCATGTCATCTTGATCGAGGAATCCGCTCGTGTCGAGGAAGGCGAGCAGGTGCCAGTCACTGAGAGCGCCCACGAGCTTTTGGCGCACCTGGTCGTCGTCGGCGCGTGACTTGCCCTTGGTGCTCTCGATGCCGTCTCCGATGGGGAAGAGCTCCTTCTGGCCGACGATCTTGCCGATGCTGGTGAGAGCAACGGTGAGATCCTGATCGTGAAGACCGGGGCGGTTCTCGATGGGGAATTTGGAGCTGAGGAACGTCGGGTTGGGCGCGTTGGGGAAACCGTGGGTGGCATTGACGATGAGATACTCAACGGGGAAGGTGGGCTTGGCGCTCTCCTTGACATCGATCTTGTACTCGTTGGTGTAGCGGTAAAAGACCTCGGGGACGTATCGTTCGCCCTCGCTGGGCTTGACGCGGATGATGTTGGGGTTGACGCTGGCCTCGATCATGTCGGCGTGGACCATGCCCATGCCCTGCTCGCTGATCTGGTACGCCGACACGTCGATGGCTCCGTCCTCGGTGCCGCTGAGGATGCAGGTGACGAATTTGGAGTTGAAGCGACCGGACGAGCTGAAGCGGGACGGATTGGGGTTGCCGAGTTGGAGCTGGGCAGCAAAGATGGTTTCGATGCCCGAAAGGAAGAAGCTGTCCTTGTGTCGTTTGCAGACGACCTTGCCCGCCAGCGAAGGGTCTTGGTGGGTGGGATCGGCAGGGCTCAGATCCGAGTAGATCATGCCGACGAACTCGAGTCCGCAGAGCTTGGCGAGCTTTTCGACGCGCGGCTGTTGCTCCCAGGGCACGCCGAGCGTCAAGCCGTCGAGCTCACCCTCCTGCGGCGGCTCGTGGATGGCTTCGACGACGGCTTTGATGCCCATGGGCACATCGGGATAGGCCTCGTAGCGTCCGAGGAGGAAGCCGAATCGCTGCGTGGCGGTGCTCCTCCAGAAGGTGAGGATGCTTTCGATGAGATCGGGATGCGCAAACTCGACGTGGTCGACCATGCGGTAGGGTTGACGCTGGAGAGTGATGGCCGAGGGCTGACATTTGGTGCAGATACCTGCAGGCCAGCTGGGATGGCTTGCGGAGGGACAAGGCTTCTTGACACTGTAGTCGACCTCTTCAAGCGGAGGGATGAAGGACTGCGTGGGCTTGTTGGTGGCGATGTCCTGCTTGCGCAAGAAGGCGTGGAAGGAGAGATGCTTGATGCTGTTCTCGGCATGATACTTGGAGTCGTAGGGCTCGAGCGGCATGCAGTAGTCGCACATGCCCTTGGGGCCGTGGCGGCAGAAGGTGGAGTCCTTTTTGCGCGTGATCTTTCCCTCCTGCGCCTCCCAGTAGGTGTCGACGCTATGTTCCTTGACGGACTCCCATGGCTTCTTCGGACGCGATGCTGCCGAGGCTGGCTGCGGTTGCGAGGATGATGATGATGATGCGCCAGCTGCAGGAGACGGCTCTGCTGTCGCCGTCGAAGAGCTCGCCGCATCCGTGCTGGCGGGAGGAGCAGCGGTGGAAGCGGCTTCCTTGTAGGCGGCAAAGAGCAGGTGGCCGTGAGCGATGCCTAGCTCTGCGAGGGAGCTGCCTTTGAGCGTGCTGGCTGCAAACTCGCCGCCTCGTGGCTGATTGGAAAAGGTGAGCGATTCTGGATCCGCCGTTGGCATGGTGCCGAGCACGTTTTGGATGAGCTTGGAGGCGTCATCGGTGGGCTGGAGGTCGAAGCGGAAGTTGCCATCCTTGGAGCGGACACGGACGATCATGATTGCGACGTCGAGGCTGCGCAGTCCAAGCCCGAATCGATGCGGGGTTCGATGTTCCTTCGGCTTGACGTGGGTGGGGTTCCGGAAGCGATGATGGTCCTGATGTGAGAGTGCTGGATGGAGTCGTTCGAAGTGTCCATGTCGTGGTTGATTGGAAGAAAGTGGAGGTTTGGCGTGTTTGAGCCAGTGCGCTGTGCTGTGCTGTGCTGCGCTTTCTCAGCGAGCTTCTGCGCCAGACTCGCAAAGGGTCCACGCGGAACCCGGTCGATCACAAAATTCGAGTTTGTTAGATCCAAGAAAGCTATCAATTTTGTCAATTGTGAGCTCTTCTACCCTAACAAATTTCCACCCAAAAATTCCAGATAGGTTGCCGAACGAGAAGCTCGGAAAGAGACACGTCCGTCGACCATATGCATGCTGCCCACGATGACCACCTGGCTCTTATTCTCGGTACAAAGACCGCCAAGCCGCGAGGAAGGAGCAGCTGTGGCGCTCCTCGGCGTTTGCCGTCCGAGAGGCGCCGAAGACAATTGACTATGATGAGATGGTGGCCGCCAGACGCCATTGGTGGCGACGACGACGACACGCGTTGCTGAACAGACTTGAAGGTTGTGCGATGGTCCTTCGAGAAGAGATACGAGGCCGTCGAGTCATCCTTCGAGGCGCTATCGACGACGTTCGCATCAGCCTGCTCCGAGACCATCGAGACACCTGGTTTGGGTGGATGCATGAACGCGGAACGGTCTACATGCCGACGCGCAAGTCCCAGTGAACCGAGGCGAGCGACGAGACGATCCTCAAAGCTGAGAGTCACATGGAAAGCAAGACCAGACGCAGACGAGACCAACGGAAATAGCGCGGCGCTGATTGGCAGGCTCGGAAATTGGGTGGTTGCACAGCGCTCTCGGTGCACACGACTCTTCATCGAAACCGCTCCGCGGACAAATGCTCTCGAGGCCCTGCATGCGGTTGATGGATTTTGGCCCTTTCTGACAGCGCTTTTGTTCAAAAACATTCGCTCAGAGCGCGGCCGGCTCAACCGAGGAAAAAGCAAGTTTCTCCCGAAATGAGCCTCGAAACTGGCAGAGTTGGACAGCAAGCACAACCCACTGTCGAGTTACAATATGGAAAGCATCGGTATCAAGCAGGACGCTCTGGCTCATCTCAGCCACTATCAGCGCTGAAGGCTCAGACGGAGGAGCGAATGGGATCGTTCAGGCATAGAGAAAGCACATGGTCATTTTTTGTGGGTTAGGCCAGGCCCGGCACAACCTGCCGCCGGGTGGCGCTAGAGCAGAGCAGAGAACGAAAATCAAATTTAGTTTTTCCCCATTTTTTTTCCCCCCTTTTGTTTGTGGTTTCCACGCTGAGCTGAGCCGCGATCGCGACGGCCTTTGCAGGCGCGAAAAACTCAATCACCTGAACCACAAATCCGCGCCACACCACCTTTAGACGGGATGAAGCAGCGGCAGACACATGACCCCAGTCCGGTTTGCGAGATACAGCAGTCAGCGGTGCAGAGAGCAATCAAGAAGCTGGGATTCGCAAGCGGGTCCAATGGCGACCTCGTGTGCGTGTCCCTCTCCCCGTGTTGGACTTTGCTTGTTCAGCAAAAAAAAAAAGAAACATGTGTGCTCCGCGGGATTCATCACTCTGCGCCTGCTCTACTCTCTGTCCGTCTTTGGCTGTGTCTGTCACTGTTGTGATACATTGCCGATGATCCTGCTGTGCGTCTGGCGCTTCTTCAGTCTGTCCTGTCCAAGAACCGTTTGTGACTTCGCTGAGTTGGCTTGGTTCGGTCGACCTCCTTCCTCGTCGTCACCTTCTACTGCTCCTCCCTTCCCGTCACCATCACCTTTGCCTCGTTTGTCCATATCTTGCAGTCACGGCCTTGCTGTCTCCAAGTCTCGTCTACATCCACACCTTCGATCGGCGAACGGTGTGCCGCACCTCCTTTCGCTTCTAGCACCGTCTTTCGTCCCCGCTTCGCCTCCATCGCCTTGGCTCAGTCGACTCAGCAACGCCTCTACCCACCTTCCGCCGGCTTATAGCACGTTCTCTACCACGACGCGATCCGTCGCATCCGCCGCCATATACTGTATCGTTGCCGCTTGGTATTCGCTGCGTACATGTCGTCTTGACTCTCACCATCCTCCACCACCGAGACCCACCACCCTAGGAGCCTGCTATACATAACTTCGTCGAAGCTATTTGCTGGCACTCATCCCAACCATGTCGGTCCCTGCATCCAGCATACCGCAGCCTGGCGCCAGGCCAGATCCTGCCTCTGCCTCTGTCGACACCACGACGCACTCCTCAACAACACCCGCCGGTCCCTCAGCGCCCTCTGCCATTATCGCAGACACAGAAGATGAGAGTCATAGCGAGTCTTCTAGAAGCGCTGCTCCCTCCAGCGAGAAAGCCGGTCCCGTCTCCACCGCTGGCGAAGAAAAGCCCGGCTACGAATACAATCCGGGCAATCGCAGTTTCGTCGGGGGCAAACACAAGGAGAAATGGTACCAGGTCTGGCGTCCCAAGAACCCCCCACCTGCTCCACCATCCAGCCTCGACGATGCCACCCTCCTCCCTCTCGCCAACGCCAACATCATCAGCCGCATCTTTTTCCAGTGGATGACCCCCATCATGGTCCTCGGCTACCAGCGACCCCTCGAAGCCACCGACCTCTGGGCTCTCTCCGACGATCTCAGCGCCAAGCAGCTCGGCGGCCAGCTCAACAAGGACTGGGAACGCCGCGTTCGCCAAGCCAAAGACTACAACGCCAAGCTCGTCTCCGGCGAGATCCGGCCCGGGTGGACGAGACGCGCCTCGTGGGCGCTCCGATCCACGCTCAATCCCAAGGGCGGCAGCCCCAAGCAGCGCGAGGCCAGCTGGAGAGCACCGCCTCGCCCGGCCCCCACCGCCGCTGCCGGACCTCCTGGTCCCCCCAAACCCGGCCAGCCCAAGCCCAAGTCCGTCAAAGATCCTTCGGGCCACAAGAAGCCATCGCTTGTCTGGGCCATGCACGACCAGCTCGTATGGAAGCTGTGGTCCGGTCTTCTCTTCAAGATCGTCGGTGACACTTCGCTCATCACGTCGCCACTCGTCCTCAAGGCCATCATCAAGTACGCCCAAGAGCTCTACGCGGCTCACGCACGCGGTGTCCCCGGTCCTCCCGTCGGACACGGCGTCGGCCTGTCGTTTGCGCTCTTCTTCATGCAGATCATCTCCTCTCTCGGCACCCACCAGTTCTTCTGGCGTTCCATGTCGTGCGGTGTCGAGTCGCGTGCGGCGCTCATCACCGCCATCTTCGAACGCGCCATGAAGATGAACGGAAAGGCAAGATCCAGCGGCAAGCTCATCAACCACATCTCCACCGACTGCAGTCGTATCGACTTTGCCTCGGCCTGGTTCTCTGTCGTCTTTGCCGCCCCTGTCCAGATGATCATCTGCATCATCATCCTCCTCACCCAGCTCGGTCCCTCTGCCCTCGCCGGGTTTGCCATCATGGTGCTCGCCGTTCCTCTGCAGCTGCAGGCCATGAAGGCGCTCTTCACCATCCGACGCGCTTCGATGAAGTGGACGGATGCACGCGCAAAGACCATCCAGGAGGTGCTCGGCGGCATGCGCATCGTCAAGTCGTTCTCGCACGAAGCCAAATTCCTCGAGCGCATCTACGACATCCGCAAGAACGAGCTCAACGGCATCCGCAAGATCCTCATCATCCGATCCGCCAACAACGCCATCGCCTTCAGTTTGCCCATCTTGGCCGCTGTGCTCGCCTTTGTCGTCTACAGCCTCACGGGCCACGACCTCAACCCCGCTGTCGTCTTCCCTTCGCTCACGCTGTTCCAGCTGCTGAGGATGCCGCTCATATTCTTGCCCCTCTCGCTCTCCGCCACCACGGACGCCAGGAATGCCTTTGATCGTCTCTACACGACCTTCACGGCAGAACAGCTCGAGGACACGGTCGAGCACAACCAGGACAGCAAGTACGCCCTCGTCGTGCGCGACGGCTCTTTCCGATGGGAAGCCATTGAGGCTGATGAGACTCTTCAGTCCAAGGCCAAACCCAAGGCGGGTAGCAAGGGTGCTGAAGGCGCCAAGAGCGCAGCCTCCACTTCTGGCATGTTTGGCAAGGCAAAGAAGCTGGTGAAAAAGTCGGCGGCTCCTCCCGCTGCCAACGAGCCCGGTCTTCCCGCGCCCGTATCGGCCAAGAAGGCCAACACGGACACCACGCGCCATCTGCAAGAGATCCAGGCCGAACAGGACGACATCGCCGCGGACGGTGACAACGAGGCGACCGTCACCGAGGCTCAACTCGAGCCCACGCTCGGCGAGGCCACCGATGCCGAAAAGACTGCCGAAGAAGCGCAGGAGCCTTTCTCCATGTCTCACATCAACCTCTCGATCCAGCGCGGCGAGCTCGTCGCCATCGTCGGCCCCGTCGGATCGGGCAAGTCGTCGTTCCTGCAGGCGTGCATTGGCGAGATGCGTCAGACGGGCGGCTCGGTCCAGTGGGGCAGCGAGCGTGTCGCCTACTGCTCTCAGAGCGCCTGGATCCAGAACGCCACTCTGCGCGACAACATCCTCTTCGGCCAGTCGTTCGACGAAGGGCGCTACTGGGAGGCTGTCAAGGTGTCGGAGCTCGAGGCGGATCTGGCGATCCTGCCTGCCGGCGACCTCACCGAGATCGGCGAGAAGGGTGTCAACCTGAGCGGTGGTCAGAAGCAGCGTGTCAACATCGCTCGTGCGCTCTACTACAACGCCGACATTGTCTGCCTCGACGACCCGCTCTCGGCCGTCGATGCGCATGTCGGCAAGGCGCTGTTCTACAACGCCATCATGGGTCTGCGTGCCCGAGGCGCCACCGTCCTACTCGTCACCCACGCGCTCCACTTCCTCCCGGACGTCGACCGCATCATCACGCTCGAAGACGGCCGCATCGTCGAGATGGGCACGTACGACGAGCTCAACACGGCCAACGGGCCCTTCCAGCGCCTCGTGGTCGAGTTCGGTGGCGAAAAGGAGAAGGACGAAGAGCAGCACAAGGAAGACGAGGCCGAAGCCATCGAAGAGACCGAGGGAGACAGCAGCAAGGCCAAGAAGCCCGACCGTGCCAACCTCTCCGGCGGCAAGGCCGGCGACAAGGCCGGCGCGCTCATGCAGGCCGAGGAGCGCAACACGGGCTCCGTATCGCTGCGCGTCTACCTCACGTACCTCAAGTACGGCCGCGGCGTGTACATGGTGCCGATCTGCGTGGGCAGCATCGTGCTCATGCAGGTGGCCAACATCCTCAACTCGTACTGGCTCATCTGGTGGCAGAAGGACCACTTCCACGAGCCGATCGGCTTCTACATGGGAATTTACGCGATGCTCGGCGTGGTGATGACGATCTTCACGTTCATCATGGGCTGCACCATGGGCTTCCTCAGCTACTACGCGTGCAAGCGCGTGCACCACGAGGCGATCCAGCGCGTGGTGTATGCGCCCATGGCGTGGCTCGACGTGACGCCGATCGGGCGCATCATGAACCGCTTCGCCAAGGACGTGGATGTGGTGGACAACCAGCTGGCCGACGCGGTGCGCATGGCGGCCAACACGCTGGCGTCCGTCGCGGGCGCCGTGATCCTGATCACCATCCTCACGCACTACTTTGTCATCGCCGTCGCTGTCGTGCTCGTCTTCTACTTCTACGGTGCGCTGTTCTACCGATCCTCGGCGCGCGAGGTCAAGCGACTCGATGCGATCCTGCGATCGAGCCTCTACTCGCACTTTTCCGAGACGCTGTCCGGCCTGACCACCATCCGCGCCTACCGCGAAACGGACACGTTCATCACGGAAAACCAGAAACGCATGGACGTCGAGAACCGCGCCTACTACCTCAGCATCACGAACCAGCGCTGGCTCGGTGTGCGCCTCGACATGCTCGGAGCGCTGCTCGTGCTCATCGTCGCGCTGCTCACCACGGCGAGCTCGACGCCCATCACGGGCGGCAACGCGGGCATTGCGCTCACGTACATGCTGACGGTCTCGCAGGCGTTTTCGTGGATGACGCGCCAGATCGCCGAGGTGGAGAACGACTCGGCGTCGGTCGAGCGCCTGCTGTACTACGCCGAGGAGCTCGAGCAGGAGAAGGCGCAGACGCGTGCCGACAACCCGACGCGCGCGTCGTGGCCCGAAGACGGCCGCATCTCGTTCAAGGACATCTGGCTCAGCTACCGCCCGGGGCTGCCGTCGGTGCTCAAGGGCATCTCGTTCGACGTGGGCAGCGGCGAGAAGGTGGGCATCGTGGGACGCACGGGTGCGGGCAAGAGTTCGCTGCTGACGGCGCTGCTGCGGCTGGTGGAGCTGAGCAAGGGCTCGATCGAGATCGACGGCGTCGACGTGGGCGAGATTGGGCTGGAGGACTTGAGGCGCAAGCTGGCCATCCTGCCGCAGGAGCCGCTGCTGTTCAGCGGAACGCTGCGAACCAACCTGGACCCTTTTGGCATCTACGACGATGCGCGACTCAACGACGCGCTCAAGCGCGCCTGCCTCATCGGCGACGACACGCACACGCACGGCGCCGCGACACCCGTGATGCCCGCCATCGAGGCCAGCAGCGACACCGCCTCGCTCTCAGACGACGAGAAGAAAGCGCTCGCGGCATCAGGCGACTCGACGCCCGGCCGCTCCGTGTCGCGCATCAACCTCGACGCGGTGATCGAGGAGGAGGGCGCCAACCTGTCCGTGGGGCAGCGCTCGCTCGTGTCGCTCGCCCGCGCGCTGGTCAAGAACTCCAAGATCATCCTGCTCGACGAAGCGACCGCGTCGGTCGACCTCGAGACCGACGCCAAGATCCAGCAGACGATCCGCGAGGAGTTTGCCAACCGCACGATCTTGTGCATCGCGCACCGGCTGCGCACGATCCTGTCGTACGACCGCATCGCCGTGTTCGACCAGGGCGAGCTCGCCGAGTACGCGAGCCCGCTCGAGCTGTTTGATCGGCCCGAGGGCATCTTCCACAGCATGTGTGAGCGGAGCAACATCACGCGCGACGAGATCGTGCGCAATGCTGCCAAGCCGTCGTCTGCGGCTGCTTTCTAACGCGGCCCCTTTAGAACTGACACATCATTCGCATGCACCAGCACTTGTAGATCATACACAGCACACGCACACACATGGAATCGTTCACATTTTGGAATCGTTGTCTCATTTCACACTTTGCCCATGACTGTCATTCACGAGAGACTTGCTGTTCGTTGCCACTGAGTGCATGAGTCGGCAAAGAGTACAAGTACAGATGTGTGCATTTGTCCCTCAACCGTACGACCCCATCTGATTCCCGCTCTTGGGCTTGCTGATCTTGGCGATGTTCTTCTTCAAAATATCAAACACCACCGCATACATGTTCCGCATGTCGGTCAGGTGCATCTTCAAGCAATACACCGTCTTGCGGTCGTGCTCCCTGATCGCCTCGGCATAGTCTTCCACTCCGGGGAACCTGACGAGCTTAGCCGCGAGGTCTCCTCTCGCCGAATGGAAAGTGAACGGCGTGGCGAGCAGGTTGTACGCCGAGTCCTGGGTGCGCGCGATCTCGTTGAGCGCCTCTTCCTGGATCGAGACGCCAAACGTGTCGCCGTCCTCGATCTGGGGCATCTGCAGGTTGATGTACATCTTGAGTGCGTCCATGAGCTCGATGAGCGTGTCCCACTCGGCACGGAGGTCCGCAAAGGCGGCGGTGAGGTACGCCGAGGTGCGCAGGGTGCCCGTGTAGACGTGTGCGGCGTCGTGGTGCGCGGACGGCGTGGCGTCGCCGTTGACCGCTGCGTCGGCCGTCTTGCGCTTCTTGCTGCTCGAAGCCTCATTGTGGGGAGGATAGACGGTGACGTCGGTTCCGATGGTGCTAGGGTCAAAGTAGCGCGACTTGGAAAAGAGGTGCTCCTTGTCGCTGTCCACCTGTGCGATCTTGGCGTTGAGCGAGAGGATCTTTTCGGGCAGCGTCTTTTGAATGATGTTGATCGCGGTGTCGCGGATGCTCTGCTGCCACGCTTCGAGCGCGTCCGTCGTGGACTGCTCGAATTGCAGTTTCACTGCCACCGACATTGTGACGGCGCAAAGACGGGGTGGGCGACGAGTGCTGATGTCGTCGTGGTGAGGTGGAAGGGAAGAAGCAAGGACAGAGCTGTCAAACAAGGCTCCTCGCACAAAAACTTCTGTTCCACTCCACTTTTCGGAATCTAACAAATTCAAAAGAGCCGCGCACCAACCAACACGTCGACTTGCCACTTTCTTGACATGCATGTCCCTCACACCATCATCGCTCTCATCTCACCCCATCTCGAGCTCAGCCAATACAGAGCCATCGCGCTGCGACATCGCCCATCGAATGAGATCGTAGTCAGCTCGGCTTTTGCCTGCCTCTGCACTCGGTGGCGCTCGAGCTTCGCTGCTGCAGCTCGCAACCATGGCTCTGCAAATCGACGAAGCCGAGCTGCTCAAGGCTTACCACCTCGACTCGCTAGAACCAGCAGCATGGCACACGACCGAGATTGAGGCCGACGACAAGGGCACGGCCTCCTCCACCGCCGTAGCCGACGAACCGGATCCGCTCGGCCTCCGCTCGTCCATGGCCACGTTCCGCGGGCTGCCCAAGGACGTCAAGACGCAGACTTCTCTTTCGTCCAAAGCGTTTGACGCCAAAGTGTTTCTCTCGACCATCCACCCCGATGCTACGTTTGCCGACCTGTCGCATGGCATCCAGCACCTCAAGAACAGCATCGACCAGCGATCCGAGGCGCTCAAAGTGCTCGTCGAGGACAACTTTGACCGCTTCGTCGCCGTCAAGGCGACCACGGACGGCGTCTATCGCGAGATGCGCGATACCGAATCTGGCCCCTTGCAGCCACAGGCCGACTACGGCGTCGCATCGCTCAACACCATCCTCGCCAACGCCTCCGCGAAAGCAGACCAAGTCTTCATGCCCGTTCTCGAGAACAACCTCAAGACGATCAAGCTCCGCTCGACGCTCAACGTGTTCGAGCGCTCCAAGTTCTTCTTCAACCTGCCCGGCTCGCTGTCCGAGTCCGTCGAGATGGGCAGATACGACGTGGCGCGGCGCGACTACAAGAAGGGCAAGTACCTGCTCGACAGCCGGCCCGGCCAGCTGCTCGCCGTCGGCAACGCCAAGCCGCCCGACTCGGCCAGCGGAGCGCGCAACGACATCCAGCAGAAACGCGTGTTCGCCAAGGTGTGGGACGCGGTCGAAGTCACGATGAAGGACATGCAGGGCCGACTCACCGCGCAGCTGCGCGAACCGCGACGCAGCGTCGACGAGCAGGAAAAGACGATCGAGATCCTGCTCGAGCTCGACCCCACCGACGACCCCGTGTCGATCTTCCTCGAGGCGCAGCACCACCACCTGCGCAGCGTGATGCGCAACACGTTTGATGCGGGCGTGGCGCGCATCAAGGCGGCGCGCTCGGCGCGGCGGCCGTCGAGCAGTTCGGCGGACCGCGAGCGTGCCAAGGATCTGCAGAAGAGCATGCGGCTGACGGGGACGCTGGATGCGTCGTTCGACAAGTGCACGGGCGCCGATGGCTGGAAGGCCATGTACGATCTGGTCAAGGCGCTGTCGGAAACCATCATGGGCTCGCTGCCGAGCTTCTGGCGCGTAGCCAAGAACCACGCAGAGGGCAAGTTCACCAAGAGCAAGACACGGCTCGGCGGCTCATCCTCAACAGCACCACCAACACAGGGCACGCCCATGTCAGCCCAGAACAAGGCCTGGGCCGTCGAAGCGCTCGACGCATACATCAGCCTCGTCTCGCACCTCTTCGCGCTCACAGACATGTCGATCCTCGTGCGGCAGCCGCTGCCCACCCAGCTCCCCGACTGGGTGCCCGCGGGCACGAGCTCGCCCACAGCGGCCCACTACATGCGCGAGATGCTCACGCAGCTCGTCGAGGCGTGCAACGACCTGGCGTCGCTCGGCATCGCCTCTGCGGGTTCACTGCGCGGCCTGCTGACCAACGCGCGCTTCAGCTTTGTGCAGGTGCTGTGCGTGCTGTGGCAGCAGGATGCCAAGCTGTTCCACATGCTCGAGGACTGGACGCTGAATGCGGACGAGCAGGCGACGACGCTGCATCTGCGCGAGCTCGCCGCGTTCCACAAGAGCAATGCGCGGCAGGCGTTCCACCTCGCGGGGGGCCGATCGCCCTCGACACCCGTCTCAGCACTGGAAGCGAGTCGCAAGAACCGGCACGGCGAGCAGCCGGTCGCGCCCGAGTTTACGGCACGCATCAAGGGCGCGTTTCTGGATGCGCTCTACGCTTTCCTGGACGGACTCGTCCACCTGGCCTTTTCAGACTACAGCCCGCTCGAGCCACGCACTGCGCTGTCCGTCCAGACGGTGCCCGGCCATCCGGGCAGCGCCGCCGACGTGCGCGACCTCGACACGCGCGTGCTGCTCAGCGTGACCAACCTGGCGCACCTCTCGCGCGCCGTCACCCCCAACCTCGTGAAACAGTTCGCCGACGCATACGCCGTGCCGATGGACGAGGACCTGGCGACGCTCACCGAAGTATCGACACAGCTCGACGGCATTCTGTTCAGCGACTACATCAAGCGCAAGTCGGCCGTGGTGTGCGAGATCGTCACGCACGGCATCCTGGGCGCGGGCATTGACTGGGCGCGCATCCCCAAGCCGTCCGCGGTGCATCCGTTTGTGTACCAGGCGCTGCTCGCGCTCGTGCAGGTGCACGCGCACGTGCGCAGCATCGCGCCGCCGCTCGTGGCGCGCACGCTGAGCACGCTCGTCGACGACGTCGCCGCCACGACGCTGCGCGCCTTCGAGCGCGTCGAGCGCTTCGGCATGGGCGGCATGCTGCAGGCGACGCTCGAGATCGAGTTCCTCCACCAGACGCTGAGCGCGTTCATCAGCGCGCGCGCTGAGCAGGCGCTCAAGCAGGTGTACGAGACCATCTCGCACCGGTACACGCGCGCCGATGCGCGCGAGAAGGAGCAGCTGCAGCACGAGCTCGAGCGCGTCAAGCTGATCCTGGTGCAGAGCAGGAAGGCGACCGCGCTCGAGTTTCTGTGCTTCCGCCGGCCGAGGAAGGAGCGCGACGAGGCGTTGACGTAGACGGGGCGGTGAGTTCAGGGTGCGTGCGTAGGGACGAGTGGTTCAGTGGTGTGGCGGAGAAGCGGAAAAAGAAAGGGGAAAGTGCATTAGGACCCGAACGTGCAAGAAAAGAGACAACCGCTGCGTGTGCGCTCGAGGCGACAAGCCGTATAGAGAAAAGTGGTGGTGCTGGATGCTGTAGCCCTTTTGAGCGATGCTGTGTACATTTTTGTGAGAGTCGGGTCTACGCGCTGGGCAACGAGCCGGGCGGTGCACTGCCAGGCAACGTATCTGGGATGATGGGCGCGACCTGTTTATTCCCCTCAGCCATCATGCGCTGCATGAGCACGCCGACGCCCTCGAAGACGCCGAGGAGGATGCCGCACATGATGCCGGAGCCGATGGCGGTTTTGGGGCCGGAGCGGATGGCGAGGCCGCCGCCGGTCATGAAGCCGGCGATGATGGCGTTCCACGGGTCCTCCTTCTGGCGGATGCCCTTGACGGCGCAGTCGAACGACGAGAACATGCCGCCCCACACGCCAAAGTTGCCGCCGAGCACGGGCGCGCGTGCTTTGATCGCGGAGAGCGAGCCGGGCAGACGTTCGCCACGCGGCGAGTTGCGTGCGCCCTTGATGCCATGCCAGATGGTGCCGCCGACGGCGCCCATCGCGAATGCGCCGCCAAAGTCGTTGAGGATCACCCAGGGACAGGGGTCGCGTGTGTGGTCTGCGTGCGCCATGGTTGTGCGTCGCGGTTATGGGGCGATGGTGGAGATGCAGGTGATGCGCAGCGGGGCGATACACACGGGCTGTGGTGGTGGTGGTTGCTGTGCTGCTGTAGCGGTCGCCGGTGCTATCAGCAATCGTCGATGCGAGTGCTGAGCTTTGATCAAGACTTCCGTCGACAATGAGCCTCGATTCTCTGCTGATCCTGCAAGCCGCTTTCCGATGTAGCAGCGCCGTGTGACCGCTTGTACGTCTGAGATCAGAACTCCGCCGTGCTTGAAAGTGCGAGTGCGAATGAATCCTAGATGCGCGCCCAAAGATCCGAGGTCGTAGACTGTTTTGCGTCGGGTAAACGTCCGTTTGAGCTGATCAGCCAGTCGCAAGGGTGCAGAAGACGTCGAGGAGTACGAAAGGAAGGGTGACGATGAGAAGCTCGACATCACTCCACCGTCAAAATTATTGGCTCCGAGTTCCATTTCTCTGCGACTTGCCGGGAAGGACGAAGAAGGCTGAGCCAAGAATATTCACCAGATTTTTTTGCACAAAGGAAGAGCGGCGGGAGGAAGAAATCGGGGCTTTCCCAAAAACCGAGCTTCTTCTGACGGTGTTGCCCGATTCGATGGGCAAATTACGCGCGAGAAACCAAGTTGTGCAGATGTAACATGCTACAAATTCCCGCTGTCATGCTGCTGCTGCTCGACACAGCGACATCTCTCTCACAGACGAGCTCGGTCCAGCCACGCTCACTCGCAAGCATCATCTGTCCAACAAGGTCTGTGTATAGCATTCTTCAGAGAAAGGAGCACCCCCTCACGCATCCATAGCAGCCCTGTTGATCTGCGGCGTCTCCTTCGGATCCACATACCTCACGTGTCCCAACCCAAGCCAGTCTCCCCACACCTTCCACCACGGCACGCCCTCCGGCACCTTGCTGCCCGCCTTGAGCCCCGTATACCTGAAATCGTCCCACTTGGGGAAGTGTGCGCGCAGCATGTAGTTGACCTGCCAGTCGGGCTGCATGCTCGTGACCCTACCACTCTTGGCGTCGATGTACCAGCTCTTGCAGCCGCTGGTGAACACGAGCTTGGACATGGCCTTGGCGATCCAGTGCTGTTCGTCGAGCTCTGCCTTCAGCTTGACCTCGAACGTGGGGATTTTGTACGTGTCGAGCTTGGGGTCGTTGGTGAGTTCCGGAGAGGGCATGTGGTCGATGGCGAACTGCGGCGGTTTGGCCGCGGCGAGCACGGGCTTGGCGATTTCGAGGAGGAAGTTGACCGTGCACTCGGAGGCGAAGATGAGCGACTGGTTGCCCGTGCCCGTGTTGGCGGCGTTGATCTGGCCCATGTTGGGGAAGCCCGCGTTGAGCGACGAGCGGTACGCCACCATGCCGCCCTCGCCGTACTTGGCCCAGTGCTCGTGCAGCGTCCGGTTGGCGCCGACGATCGTCATGGGCGCGCCCGCCGCGGTCGGCTCGAACCCGTTCGCCATGACTATCACGTCCGCCTTGATCCGGCGTCCGTCGGCCAGCACGACGTGGTGCGGCTCGATGCGCGCCAGCCGGACGTCCGTCACGCTGACGTGCGGCTGGCGCAGCGTGGGCAGGTAGTCGTCGTCGATGATGCGCCGCTTGCAGCCCACCATCAGCTCGTCCTTGCGCGGCAGCAGCATGTCCCAGTACTCGCGCGGTGCGTTCTTCTTCATGTGCGCCTCGCACTTGCGCCGCCAGTTCCAGCGGAACAGCCTACCCAGCGGATTCTGCAGGATCATGATAAAGTGCGATTCGAGCACCAGCCAGATGAGCAAGCGCTGGAACTTGCGCACAAACACGCTCTTCTTGAGCAGCCACTTGAAGCCGGGGATCGAGTCGAACGGCTGGTGCGGGTGCGGCGCGATCCAGTGCTTCGAACGCACAAACTGCGTCAGGCTCTTCGCGTGCTGCGCCAGGTACGGCACGCACTGCGTCGCCGAACAGCCGTTGCCCACCAGCACCACGTCCTTGCCGCGCAGGTTCACCGAATGGTCCCACGCCGCCGTGTGGAAGATGGGCCCGGCAAACGACTCGTGTCCCTCGATGTCGCACGGCTTGGGCTGCGACAGACCGCCGACCGCGCTGACGAAGAACTTGCACACAAAGTGGTGCTTCTCGCCCTCGCTCTGGCCCTTGCTCCAGTCCTGACTCCAAACATGCCACAGCCCCGTCTCCCTGTCGTACCGCGCCTCCTGCACCGTCGTCTGGAAGTGGAAATTCTTGTGCAGGCCGTGCTCGGCAGCGACAGTGCCAAAGTACTTCTTCAACTCCTTCTGCTGCGGATAGAACGTCGACCAGTCGCCCTTGGTCGCAAACGAAAACGAGTAGACGGGCGCAGGCACGTCGCATGCACACCCGGGGTACGAGTTGTTGGTCCACGTGCCCGAAGGGTCCGGACTGCGCTCGAGGATCTTGATGTCGTGGATGTTGAGCTTTCGCTTGAGTTGACACGCCATGGCGATGCCCGAGATGCCGGCGCCGACGATGACCACATCGTGGTACTCGGGCGTCAGCTTTGGCTGGTCGAGCGGCGACAGTGTGTTGGCCATCTTTGTTCGAGTGGACGCTTGCGCAGCGAGCAAACAAGGAGGAATGGATGGATGGATGACAAGAAGGACGGGAGAGACGAGCGCAAACGCCCTTTTGTGCACAACCGCCGAACAGCAGCACGACAGGCGGACTTGGACACAGGCCAAAATGCGGGGTTTTGCAGCCAAAAAAAAAAAAAGGTGTCCACCCACTCTGACAGGTTTCCGCCCACAGCCCCTCTTTCACACGCGCTCGCTCTCTCACCAACTCGCGCTTCAAACTTCGCACGAGACGACTTACCTGATACACACCGCAGCGAAGTCGCTCTTACTCCTCTTTGGCAGGCGAGGCGATTCTAAACCTTCTTGTTGTGGCGATTCTTGAGTTCTGACTTCATTCCCCCACGCTCACGCTGGCTGATCCAAAAAACTCACAGTTGAGCAAGAAAGCTTGCTCTCGACCCTACTTGAACCGCACAACCTTCTCGATGCACCCTGAGCCACTTGCGACTCGGAGCATCGATCGCCGCACACAAACAACGTCCACAGATGCACGAAAAAGGACAGTGATTGCAGTCGAGCTAGATCACGGATACAAAAGAGAGTGTTCGATTTGCGCGGCCCAGCTAGCTAGCAAGCCACGGCCAAGAATGGACCGGATCAAGATCAACGAGAGAGAAAGAAAGAACAAGAGACAAGACTGGCGATTCGACCGCTCCTGAAGCGTAAGGCGGGAAAGCGTGCAGGTCAAGAGAATGTCCGTGTAACGAGTCTGAATAACGATAAAGCGCCGGGGCAGGTTGCGGTTTCCGAGCCCTCTTCTCATTCTCGAGAGCGAGGCTTTTTTTGTGTGACACACATGCACGCTCTAGTTGTGCGAGGTGAGCGTCCACTGGCTGAGCGGGACCGACTTGGGCGTAGCCTGGTCGGCAGCCGAAAGCGAGTCCCACTGGGGCTGCCACAGCACCTGCACCGTCTGCGAGCCAGACTGAGTGCCGCCGAGCTTGATCTGCAGCGCGGTAGCACCCGTGTTGGCAATGTCCGAGTCCTCGGGTGGCGCACTGGACACGGCGGTGCCGTAGATGCGCGTGGCGGGAGGGCCGTCCTGGGTGAAGACGGCGTTCGAGGGGCTCAGAATCTGCACCTTCATCGTCTTGGTGCCGCCGAGGCCCACCTTGAGGCCCGTGGCGGCGTTGGGGTCGGTGAGCGAGCTCTGCGTCAGCGTAGCCGTCTTGCCGTCCGGCGAGATGGTGACGGTGCCGTTGGTCTGCACACGCCACTGGACGTCCGTGATCTGGCTCGACTGAGCGATCTCGTCCTGGACGAGCACCTGTCGGCGGCCGTTGAGCATGCGGATACCGCGCTGCACCGTGCCGGCGGGCTGGCTGTAGCAGCTGCTCAAGTCGCTGATGAACTGCACGGCGTCGGTGGTGGCGGGCTTGAAGCTGAGGTCGCCCGTCTGCGCCACACCGGTCGAGTTGAACTGGTTGATGGGGCGGCAGTTGACGTCCTGGTTCTGCATGTTGATGGTCAGCGTGTTCTGGCCGTCGGTGGCCTTGCGGTAGTAGGTCCAGCGAGCCGAGCCCTGCGTCTCGTTGGAAAAGTAGTCGGTGGAGAGGTAGTTGCCGCTGCCGTACTCGCCAGCCCATCGCGTTCCTAGCGCATCGAGCACAAAGTCGCCGGCGTCGAGATCGCCGTGCGTCTGGTGTCCCGTGAGGTTCGAGGCCTTGACGCCGACGTAGACAGCGCTAGGGTCGGTCCACGAGCTGCGCATGCTCGCCCACGATCCACGCGTGTCGTCAAAGTAGCGGTCGAGCGGAAGGCCGTTCCAGAAGGCACCCTTGGCGGTGGGCTCGTACCAGAACATGCTGAGCGGGTCGAACGAGGCGTCGGCGCGGTCACGCTGGTAGACGGCGGGGCGCGCATCGCCCGAGAGCTTCGAGTAGAGCATGAGCTGGTTGGCGGTGGTGGCAAACTTGTTGGGACCGTTGTCGCCGTAGGCAAACAGACCGCCGGGACCGGAGACGTACATGTGGAAGTCGGACGTCTTGTACCAGTTGGGGTTCTGCGCCATCATGCCCTGGTCGGTGCCGGTGGCCGAGATGAGGGTGGAGAGGGCACGGCCCTGCGCATTTGTGCCAAAGTACCAATAGTTGGCGGTCTCGGTCCAGGTGCCGTCGTCATAGACGCCGTTCATGCAGTTGGCCTTCATGTTGGTGAGCGCCGAGTTGATGATGCTGTCTGCGGTGGCGGTGGCGTTGGCGTCGCCGTCGCCGCGGATGGCGAGGGCACCGGTGAGGAGGCCGCCGTTGCAGACGCAGTTCCAGTTGCCGTCGCCGTTGGCGGTCTCCTTCCACCAGCCGTCGGGGGTGGCGTACTGGTTGAGGCCGGGCACGAGACCGTACTGGACGATGGCGTTGCGGATCATGGTGCGCTGGGTGGAGTTCCAGTCGTTGTAGAGCCAGTCGTAGGCCATGGCGAAGGCCGAGGTCATCTCGGCGACGTCGAGGAAGTGGGCGGCGTTCCAGCGGGTGCCGTTCTGGCCGAAGAAGTTGTTGGTGTTGCCGGCGGCGTTGTTGAGCTCGGCGTAGAGGCGGTCCTTCCACATGGTGTTGTTCGAGAGCTTGTAAGCATAGGCCCACGACTTGACACGCATCTGGATGGCACGGCTGACGTCGAGGATACCGGAGCCGGTGAAGCCACCGTCGGCAACGTAGGCAACAAAAGGCTGTGCGGCCCAGTTGGTGGCGTTGGTGAAGATGGTGGCGTTCCACACGGTGAGGTAGGCGTCGTTGGCGATCTTGGTGGGGAGGCAGTCCCACTCGGCCTGGGTGGTCATGATGCGCGGGTGGGGGCGCAGGTTGGTGAGGCTGTTGGTGGCGGTCCACGAGTCGGAGCACGACTGGTTGTGGGCGACGCCGCTGTACGAGGGGGACGAGGTGTCGACGTTGCTCGAGACAAAGGCAGGGTTTCCGTAGGCGTCGGTGCCCTGGTAGAAGAGCATGTTGTTGCCGCCGTTCTTGGCGGCCTGCTGTGCGGCGGTGAGGGTGGAACCCTGGACGTTGGGTGTGGAGCCGGTGCCGGTGCTGCCACTGCCGCTGCTGCTGCTGCCGCTGGACGAGTTGTTGTTGTTGTTGTTGTTCTTGGAGGCGCGCGAGCCAAAGATACCGCCTAGAACGGCACCAGCAATGATGAGGATGAGGAGAGGGATACCGAACTTGATCCACTTGGAGACGCCGCGCTTGGGCTTGGCATACGAGTAGGTGGCAGCGGCGTTGGTGGCAGCGTTGCGCTGCTGGCCGTAACCGGCACCGGCACCGGCACCGGCACCAGCGCCGTAGCCGCCCGCGGCCTGGCTGTTGTAGAGACCCTCGGAGGACTCCTTGTAGGAGCCCTGGTAACCCGAGGCATGGTCGGGGTAGTCGCGGTAGCCGCTAGCAGTCTGGTTGCCGTAGCCCTGCTGCTGGTAGGCACCCTGCTGGTAGGACTGCTGGTAACGCTCATCGTACTGAGAGGCGTTGGAGTGGATGTAGGGATCCTGAGGTCGTTGGTAGGACATGATGGGCGAGTGTGGGGGACCTGCCGCCTGAAGGAATTCGCTTGCTGCAGAGGTGACAAGAGACGCCAGGGGTGAGTGAGTTTTTCGAGGTACGACGACGGTGGCACCAAGGTGGAAAGCTTACCTGCAAAGGACGAGCGAGCGAATGAACGAACAAGGTTGGTAGGTAGGGTTGTTGTGGTGGTGGTGGTGGTGGTGGTGGTGGTGGTGAAGGGAGAAAGGCAAAGGGTTACGAGGATTGCAGCGGTCTCTCAGCGAAAGGGTTCGAAAGAGGCGGTGTCAGACAGACGAGAAAGATGAGTGAGTGAGAGCCAAACGCGCGCGCCGCCGCCGCCGCCGCCTTGATCGAGTCGACCGCAGCTCACTTTGGCTTCCGCAGCGTACTCCGAGACACATCAGCAGCAGCGGAGAGACGCACAGAAAGGCGTGCTCGGCGGCACAACAAAAAAGTTTTTTATTTTTATTTTTATTTATTTTTAAACGCTCTTGCATCTTTGGCTTGTGGGCCCAAGTGGGCGAACAGCAGAGTGCTGCAAATGAAGCATCGGCTTGAGTGTGCTTTGTGTTTGCTCCAGCCCGGCTTGGCAGGTGCAGGTGCCATGCTGTCGGCGCGCACGACCGAGTCTGGCTCGCCAGCAAGTGGGATTCGAGACGGCGGCCAAGAAGAAAAATGTCGCTGCAGCAGCTCACACGCCAGCGTCGGCAGGTCGGCAGGCAAAAGGGGGCCAGTGATGGCACTGCATTTTTTTTGTTTTGGCTCAAAACAAACACCGCTTGAGGAAGCGTGTGCGCTGACGGCAGCGTCGATGGCGTCGTGCATTTCGCCAGCACTTTGCGGCTTGGCAGTCGATTTTTGCTCGCCGAGAGAGAGAAGAGCAGCCATTGCCGAACCGCCTCTCTTTTCCTCTGCCCCTCCGAATCCAACGTTGGCCTCGGACTTGCGACGCATCGCCTTCGATTCACGGTCTTGCTGCTCGGAAGAATTGGCCGTCCGACTGCCATTGCTTCTTGGCTTGGCTTTTCCACTTGGCTCTCGCTCTCTCTCTCTCTCTCTCTCTCTTCCTATCTCGGCTGCAACGTCGATCGATCCTTTTGTTCGAAGGTGCTGCTAACTAGGCCTCGCCTCGACGACGGCACGGCACGGCATCTTCAATGCGCGCTACTGCACTGAGGACCCTTGTCTGCTGCAGGATTGCTGCCGTGTCGGCACTCAAGGAAACGACGATCATCGACGTTGCTTGTTCCTCAGCCGCCGCCGCCGCCGCTGGATGCCGAGATATGCGCCAGGCCATGATCACTCGCAGCACACAGCCTTGAACGAGATCTGATCGAGTAACTTCTCGTACTAGTACATGTTATATCTTTGCTGTGTGCGTGTGAGTGTGTGCTCATCGACGCGAAAACACCCGATTCGAACCCGACAGCATGCTCGGGTCCACCGAGGCTGGCATCACATCGTCTTCAACAACAGGCGAACGGATGAACGGGCTGGGGCTCGACGAGCCACGGTTCAGATGGCTCGAGCCGAAATCCATCCCTCCTTTGCCCTCCGAAGTCAGCGAGAACGGATCGCCAAACGCCGCCGCTCCCACCAGCCCGCTCGACGCCATGACCGTGTAGCTGCCGTCGTCGGCGCTCGAGCTCTGCGGGATCACCAGCGCGTTGCTGCCGTGCATCGACGCCTGCGCCTCGTCCTCCTTGCGTGCCTCGTCCTCCTTGCGATTCTCCTCCTCCGCCTCGATGATCGGTGGCGGCGCAACCTCGGGCACCACCAGCCGCCCGGCCTTCCATCGAGCGCCGCACGCGTTGCACAGCTGCGAAGGGCCCTTGGGTCCACGCCGCCACATGGGCGTCTTGGTCTTGCCGCACGCGCCGCAGCTCTTGATCGAGCCGTCCGGGTTGTGCGTCGCAACGTGGCGCTTGCGCTTGGGCGGCTTGGGCGGCGAAGCGCCAGGCTCCGTCTTGACGCCGTTGGGCCCGATCACCGTGAGCCCGATGCCTTCGTACGAGAAGCTCACGTCGTCTTCGCGTGCACCTGCTTTGCGCTTCACCATCGGTCGGCCCTGCACGCACTGCGGTCGCACCGCGAACCGGTCCTGCAGGTGGTCCTCCAGTCCCTGCGGCAAGAGCGCAGGGGCGACGCGCGGAAGAATGAAACGTCGATCCGGCATCTGGCTGTACAGATCCACAAACGTCTCGGTCGTCTCCTTTTGGATCTTGATCTCCTCCATCGGCAGGTCCAGCAGGTGATACCGAATCTCGGGCACCAGGAACTCGGCCACGTCCGGCTCCAGCTCGATCTCGGGCTCGCGCTTCACCGGCTGGCACGTCATCGTTCCTGGCACGCGTCCGAACGCCTCCCAGAGACTCTCCGTGACGCCGCCCTTGATGCTCCACGTGAGCGGATACACTTCGTGCTTCTTGCTCTGCGACGCGTCCGACGACATGTTGACATCTTGCGCTTCCTGCTTGATCGCTTTGCTGCTGCCCTTTTTGCTGCTGCCAGCGCTGGCTCCACCCTTCTTCTTCTTGCCCTGCGATGCTGATGCAGCATCTTCGGTGGCGCTCTTGTCGCCGCTCGCCGGTTGAGATGCAGCTTCGGGTGAGGCGGTCGAGCAAGATGCGCCATTGGCTCCATTCAGCCTGGCCTCTTCGGCCGCCTTGCGTTTCAGCTCCTCCTCGAGCTCGCGCAGTCCGCTGCCGTCGGCTGCGTCCGAGCCGAGCGAAGGAGCAAAGAAGCTCAACTTCAACTCGGGCTCGATCCGCTGGCTCTCGTCGTCCTCCGAGTCATTGTCAAAGAAGCTGCGCCTCTCCTTCTTGACCTTGGGCAGCGACGGTCGCTCGATGCCCTCGGTGCGCTCCACCAGACACTTCCACAACGGAAGGATAAAGCGCATGCTCGGATTCTCGCGGAACTCGACGATGATCACGGGCGGCTTGGGAGGTGCGTCGGTGGGCCAGCCAGGAGGAGGGTGTCGCAGCTTGTTCGAGATCGGTGGCTGGTGCGGGTTGTGCTGCTGCTGCTGGTGGAGGTGGTGCTGCTGTTGCTGCTGAAGCATCTGCTGCTTTTCCTTTTGCTGCTTCTGTGCCAGCTGCTTGTCCGCCTGCGCTTTCGCCTTGGCCTCGGCCTTGGCCTTCTTCTTGGCTTCGCGCTCTTCGATCTTGGCCTGCTTCTTGCTGGCCTTCGCAGCCTCGTCCACCTTGGTCTTTTTCGACTTTTTGCCTTCTGCTGTGGTCGATGCTGCGTTGCCAGCACGAGAGCCCGACGCTCCGGCGGCATTGTTGGCTGCCGCTGCGTTGCGCGCCTCGTCCTGCCTGAGCTGAGCCGTGATGGCCTGGATCCACACGCCGAGCGCTTTCAGCTGGTTTGGGTTGGCCTTGCCTGAGGCAGCAATGTGCAGAAGCTCCTGCAGCTCCGGATTGAGCGCTGCGGTGGCATTCACTCGCGACACGAGCACAGCATCGATGGCTGGCGGAGGAGGAACACCCGCTGGTCGTGGCGGTGCCTGTGGCGCGGATGTGCTTGCATTGGCGTTGGCAGGAGCTGCTGGCTTTGCTGCCGCTGCAGAGACACCCGTGGACTTCGCTGCAGGAGCCGCAGCGGATGGTGTACTTGCGTTCGAAGCAGGAGCGGACGCTGCGGGTGCGGTCGCTGTGGGTGCAGTCGCGCTAGCAGCTGACGCATTTGCCGGCAAAGGCGTCTTCTGAGGTGCGGATGGCTGGGCGGCCGCATTGCCGGAGCTGGAGCTGGACGCTGCGGATGCACTGGACGAAGAATGGTTCTGGTTGATGCTAGGCGGTCGCGGAAGAGAGACAGGCACCGTGATGGGCTTGGGCGCCAGAGTGACGGGTGCTGGCGAAGGTGCCGGAGCAGCTGCAGCCTGTTTGCCGTCGGTAATTGAAGCAGATGGAGTGCTCGCCCCAGATCCGGACGTCGAAGCTGGTGCAGGAGTCGCGGGCTTGGCCGCTGTCGGTGGAATTTGAGAAGCGGCAGCTGGCGTTGCTGTAGCAGGAGCGGCCACTGGCTTGGCCACTGGAGTCGCTGCTGCCACGGCTGGCGTGGATGCTGTCGTTACTGCAGCGGAAGAGATGGGTGTGGCTGCAAAAGCAGGAGCCGGGGTCGCGACCGACGCTGCAGGCTTTGGCGTGACCGCAGGTCGAGCTGCCAAACCGCTCTGAATGGGTGTTGCAGGCAAAGTCGGCGTCGGCAACGCGGGCAAGGTCGTCGCGCCGGTTGGCTTGGACGTAGCGAGACTCGATGCGACGGGCGTCGTCGCACTGCTTGCGTTGCCAGTTGCCGGACGCGCTACCGGAGACTTGTTGGCGGTCGTCGGCGTTGGAGCCAGAGGCATGCTGGGCTGGGGCAAGGCGGGAGCCGATGTGGGTGCTGGGACTGCACGTGGCGAGGGCAGCTTGGGCGGCTGCGGCTGTGGCAGAGGCAACTGCGGTGGAATCGACTGCGGGATGGCCATGCGCGGATAGACCGGGGGACCACCAAACGAGCCTGGTGCACGCATGCCGCCCATCGGTGTCAGAACGGGCGGCATCTCGTAGTCGGGACGCACCTCCCAGAACTTGGTCTTGAGGAAGACGTGCGGACCGACGTGGATGTCGGCGCGTCCGAGCTGGATGAGCACGTGAGGATCTCGCGGGTTGAGGCCGTGAAGCAGACTGAGAGGCAGCACGTTGGGGTAGATCATACCGGATCTGACGCGTTGACTGAAGGGCGTGAGCAACGACGAGAGGTGCGAGAGACGAGACTGTCGCAGCGACTGGAGCAGCACGAGGCTCTCCTCGATGGTCGCAGGCTCTCGTCGGCGCCTACGCGCCTCTCTGCGGCTCTCTTCGGCTTCGCTGTCGAGATCCGAGTCGTCGGAAAGCACCGAGTAGTCGTCGCTGTCGCTGCCCGTGTCGAGGGAAGACGTCTCTGAGGCGCCCATGGCCATGGCGGCGTGCACGCTGGCATTGTCCAGGATGGGCATCTCGGGGCGGATCTCGGCGAAAGGCAGCTGGAAAGGCAGGACGAGCTCGGGCAAGGCTTTGCGACCGCCACCAGCGGCTGTGAGCATGGCTGGGAAGGTGGAGTCTGGCGCAGCTCCGATGGTGCCGCCAGCGGTGCTGGGCCCTGGACGGTAGACGAGCTCATCGTTGGCGCCGGTCTGGTTCGCTTTGCGCTTCCGCTTGGGTTTGGCAGTGCCTGGCGCCTTGTTGGTTTTGGGTTTGGCTTGCTTCTTGGGTGGAGCAGCGCCCGTGGACGTGGCTGATGGAGTGGCCTGTGTTTGAGAAGACGAAGGTGCCTGAGCTGAGGGCTTGGGGGCTATGGGAGGCGCGGATTTTGCGTCGGTGGCCTGAGCAGCATTCTGTTGCTTGTTCGCTGCAGCGGCAGCAGCATGAAGGCTGACTGCGCTGGCAGGAGGCGGCGGACGAGGTGGTGGTTGAGATGCTGTCGCTAGTGGTGTAGGGGCTGCAGCCTTTGGCGCGGTGGTCACGTTGCTGTTGGAGGTTTGAGAAGCATTTTGGGATGCTTGTGCTTGTTGATGCTGCTGAATCTGTTGTTGCTGGGACTGTGCTTGCGAGCTCGGCTGGGGTGTGGCAGGGAGCGGTGGTGGAGTGGGTGTTCGAGGGAGCGCTTCCGGATTGGTGGTGGTGGTGGTGGAAGGAGCAGAAGGGCTAGATCCGGCCGCAGCAGGGCCAGGACGAGCCTGGATGCCAAGTGAGCTGGGCTCGTCTGACCCGATGCTCATGATCCCGCTGAGCGACGCAAGCTCAGCCCAGATGGTCCGGTGGGATGAGGTTGCGTTATTGAGAGGAGGCAGCCATGCAGAGGCAGAGAGAACGGATCGAGGAGGCAGGCCAGCTTGCAGTGATACGGATCACGCTCGAAGGATCGTTAGAATGAATGCGGTGTGCGTCCAGATTGACTCGTTGCGACGGTATCGGTGACAAGAAAAACGAGGGCGAAACTGGCGATGCGCATGAAGGTCGTGCAATGGTGGTGAGTTGGGCGCAAAGCAGGAGGTCTTTCCGTCCGCAGTCAGAGATCGTA
>LT795054.1:2018319-2072053 GCA_900162835.1 Sporisorium reilianum f. sp. reilianum | reverse complement strand
TTTTTTTTTTTTAAAAAAAAAAGGAGCCACAGAGGCTGCTTCACCACGCTGCGCAGCGCAGAGCAGAGCGCAGAGCAGGCCAAAACGCTCAAAGCGGTCCGTTCGCCTCCTGTTGGAAGGCAACGTCGACATTCTCTCAAGGCGAAAATCCTGCAAATGCAAAGAAGCGTTGTCGTCGGTCGGCCTCGTCGGTGATTCGCTGCGAGACAAAAGAGGAGCACGGCAGGGTCGTGTGTCAAAAGGTGCTTCTGCAGCGAGGAGGCGTTGGCGGAGAGAGGGGCATGCCGTGGGAAGGAGAGCGGGGCGACCGTCGGCTTCAGACGTCAAGTGCATCGAACTGACCACAGCAGTGAGGAAGTACTCAGCTCTCCTTGGCTCTCTCTCCTCTTTGAATATGGTCTGGGACGCATGCCTTTGTGAAGAGTGTGAGCAAAGACGCGGCCGATGCGGGCGAAAAGCTTTCGTCATGTCAAGGCGTCCATCCAATCCTGGGAAGGCGGCCTGCAGCTTCTCCTGTGCAGGTTGCATTGAGTCACAGTAAGTTAGCGCTGCTGCCGACGTGTAAGCCGTGCTGCCAGTTTGGCTTGTCGCTCCTCCCCTAGAATGCGCACGCTTTCGCCTTTGGAGATGGAGCTCTCATCGTCGGGTGGCATCCGAGCTGGATTGGATCCGACGGCAGCTGCGTCTTTTCATGTGAGGAAGAAGCCACTCTCGGATGCGGTTGGCGTGACCGATTCAATGTGCCCAAAAGCGACTGTTGAGCAGCAAGCACATCGGGGCCATCATGACGCGATACTTCCGATTCGGGTCGCTGTACTGCATGCGTGAGCTCTAACATCACTCGGATTTTTCTTTTCCTCCACAGCGTCACGGCTCTCGCGAGTCTGGCTGGTGCGCAAACTTGGAGCGCCTGTGTGACTTCGCAAAAAAAGTCGTGGCAGCAGAGCGCAGTCTTGCGGATGCGTGTGACTTCTGTCGACGCGGTGGGCGCAGATGTGAGTGAAATGCGAAATCATAGAGAGGCGGCCATCCAGACCGTCACCACCACCTCAACCAACTCATCCTCAACCAACACCTCTCTCAGCCCATTCCCACGGCAGGCTTATCGCACAGTCACTTGCACCGCTGGGCGATCTCAGAACGACTCGACGCCTGAAATCACAAGAATCCATCCCACCGTCCCGACATGGCTACGACTGCATAGCTTCCTCCTCTGCCGTGTATAAAGCCCTCGCCGCTGGAGGGTCAGCTGGTGTCCGCACAGCTAGCATCTGCGACTCGAAGCAATGATGCCTTCTGGAGCGCCATTCGCCCAGCCGCAGCGGCCGCAACAGCGTCCACACTACGTGCCATTCTCCGCTGTCCAAGACCATCCGAGCAAAGCATCTTCCACCCCGACTCGGCCCACAAGACCTTCATCCGGCTTGCATAGCGCATCACCATCCACGCCTTTTGCGCTGCCGTCCAACAATGTCGAGGAAACTCCCCTCGCCTCTGCCAACGCCACTCGTCGTCTTTCTCACGGCTCACCCTCCGCCTACGACCGCTTCAACGAGGTGGATTGGATCATCGACTTGAGCTCTCGCATCGGCAATGCTCTCCAGTCTCCTTCTCGTGCCGCGGCGGCTGCTTCCCCGTCATCCTCGTCACAAGCCCTCGTCCGCTCTCGAAGCCGCGTACGTCTGCCTCGACCCAGTAGGGACTTTCGAGAGCTGCAGCGCAGAGTACAACTCGATCAGGGCTCATCCTCGACTTCGACCGCTCTTGACACTAGCCTTGACTCCACAACACCACTCGTATCCGAAGATCTCGATTCATCGGCTATTCACTGGGCGCAGCATGCTCAGCAAGACTTTGAGCGTCGTCGCGCCGATCTGCAAACCTCACGCCAGGGCGTCTTGAGACATTTGCAAGATGATCGAATCGACAGCGAAACGAACGGACACGACGACAATGACTCGGTGGAGCAAGCCGTGGATCCGGCAGTCGAACGCAGCATGCTCACCGCAAGGTCTCTCCAAGAGTTGATGCGCAGTGGTGGTCTCCAGTCTCAAGACGATGACCAACAAGACGCCGAATTCTCGAATCTGCTCGCCAGCGCCGAAGCCCTGCCCGCTGCAGCAGCCGCACAACTCGGTCCATCTTCGCTCTTTGAAGCTCATCGAGCATCAGACGGTTCGCTCGACATCGAATCCATCCTTCAGCAGCGCGCACGGATGGCAGCCATCGAGGATCACAACCAAGCCGGTCCATCCGAATCTGCAGCCAGCATGCTGGATCTCTCCAGAGCTGCTCCCAAGCCTCTCAAGAGACCAGTGATCCAAGTGCTGGACGGTGCACAATCTCTTGATGCGTCCGAGGCTGGACAAGCCGCTGACACAGCTTCCAGATCCTCCGACAACGGCTCGTCGCAATCCTCCACCGACTCTGACGCATCCAGCAGCTCGAAAGACTCAGAGGAGGCAGCAAGTGATCACCGTGAGCAAGCCGTAGAGGAGAGCCTTCAGGTCCCCTCCCTCGATACGCAACCAAGGATCCCAACACCGATGGATCAGATTGCCATTGTCGATGGTGTCTTCCAAATCATCCCCGCTCAGTCGCACCTCGAAGGCGACCAAGCCCTCGACGGCACCGAAGACGAGCGCGTGGATGACGCATCCGATGCCAACCAGTCTGATGATGCCGATACTTCCGACGACGATGATCTTGACGGAGAAGAGGATGAAGAAGCAGATAGTGGTGATGAACAGTCGCACGATAGCGAACACGATCACGCAAGCCATCCGACATCTCAACGTTATCACGACGGCTTCGGAGGCGTCGGTACTCGTGATCTCCTCTATGAGGGTCCCACCGGTGATGCCGACGAGCCCATCGTACTGTCTGACTCGGATGACGACGACGACGATCAAGACGCAGGAAAAGATGATGCATCGAGCGATCATGGCCGTGACAGCGAAGAAGAAGACGAGGACGAAGAGGAAGCGGAAGACGAGCTCGACCAAGATTCGATCGACTCGGAGGGTAGCAAGCAAGACATGGCTGTTCTCCCACAGCTCAACCATGCACTACAGCAGCATGCACCAGTGCGCAAAGAGGCTGTCGAAGAGCAGCAGGAGCAGCAAGGCAGCGATGCGCAGCAACAAGACGCTGCTCTCATTGAGCGCAGCGATGCCATCCGTGACCATGCCGTAGACGCCGAGCGATCAGGTCTCGACCGTCACCAGCCTGGTGGACACGGACGCGGGACAAACGAGGCGGAAGACGACCAAAGAGCTGCTTCTGGCTTGCAAGACATTCCAACTCGCGAACCCAGCACTCAGCAGCGCTTTGAACCTGGGGCCGAAGGCGATGGCATGCCCGACAGCGAGATCGAGCCCGAAGAGGTCGACGAGGACCTGCGCTGGTCTGATGTCGAGGCCGACCAATCCGACGACGCCGCTTCTGCCCATGCTGGCGACGCGGCCCAGCTTGCGCCCGCAGATGCCGCCTTTCGCGCCATCCAAGGGTCACAGGCGATGCCCGGCTTCGTTAGCGCCGCTCAGATCTTTGCTGATATTCAGGCTGCCGCTGCCGCTGCCGATGCCGAGTCGACAGCCCACGACACACAGCCAGACGGTATTGTCAACGAGGACGCTGGACGGATCGACCCTCAACTGCTTGCACAATTTGCTGGTGCAGAGCGCGCTGAGGATGAGCATCTGCCATCATCTGCAGACGCGACCACTGGCGCTGCCGTTGCAGAACCGGAGCCATCAAACAGCCAAACCGAGGCTTACATTTTCGACGCATTCACACGCCAGGATGCATCCTCGGACACACACAACTCTGTCGATGAACACCAAATCGAGGTCGACGAGCCATCGCTGGCTGCGCCCGAAGCCGAAACGGATGTTGATGGAGCCGCAGCGGAGCAGAGCGACCCGCCGACGGAATCGCAGCCCCTGCCGCAGGAGGATGCCGCGCCTCGAGAAGGCTCAGCTGATCAAGACGTGCCACAGGCTGAGAAGGAAGGTGAAGCAATGGCAAAGATCAGCAATGATGCTGCGGCGGAGGACGAGTCATCTGCCATCCCGGATCAAGACGAGGTGCAGGAAAGCGAGGCCGATCAGCACATCGACACGGTCCCTGATGCTCTCGCTGCTGATGGCGACGCAGACGAGCCTTCCGTCAACGATGAGGGGGACAACCTTGCTCCGACTCGTCAGGAAGAGCACGAAGAGGCACCTGCCTCACCCACTTCGCCCGTGGACACGGCCGAGCGCATGGACGTGATCGTCGAGACGACTATGCCCAAGCTGACCCGAGTCGAGAGCACAGATGTTCTGGAGGCAGATGTTGAAGACAACAGCGAGGAGGAGGCAATCATCGACGAAGCCACTGTCGAGATCGGCAGCGTGTCCGCGCTTCCACCGATTGCGGCCACCGCCTCATCCGAGTCGGATGCATTCGAGACCAGCAGCATCGCCCATGTCCCAACCGATGTGCCAATGCCCGCTGTTGCACAGGACGCCAACAGATCCATGTTGGAAGATGGCTCCAGGCCTCGAATCTCTGTCCAGGCGCAAGTGGAAGACGAAGAGGGTATCCTCAGCGGCGATCTCGCCGATCGAGACACCAGCGTTGAGCGACAAGATGGCCCTGAAGCCATTGCAACCCCCATCGACGATCAAAAGGACGATGATCAACAGCAGAGCGATGCGGAGCATGACGCAGAACGTGCCATTCTGGTCGCTACCCCTGCCGCAAGCAAAGATGCCGGACACGAGCCTCAAGACGCTCCGCTTGCGAGCGAGCAAGATGTTCAGCTACCAGAAGAGAAGAGTCTAAGCGAGAAGGACCCAGGAAGCGATGGCAAAGGCCATCTAGACGCCGTCGCTGGCGGCTCCGTCACGAGCATCACTGTCACCCAGCCGGAGACATCCGAGCCCAAGGAGGAAGATCAAGACGCTGGGGTGACCTTGCCCATCCCTGTCAATGCCCGGACGCCGACCCGTGTCCCGCCATCGCCAGCATCGTCGGACCGCCGATCGACGTCGAGCTTTACGCCCTCAGCCAATCGTCAGGGCAATCGCCATCTGCACGGAGCGACTAAACGCAGCTTCTTTGCGCAGGTCACCGAAGCTGCGTCCGGTCTCGCCAGCAACCTGACCGCTCCCCTTCGCGCCATCCCGTCCCTGCTCCCCATCAACGAGAGACGTGCAGAGGAGACGCCGGAAGAGCCTGCCGCTTCGGAAGCGACCGTGGCGGGAGAGGTTGGCGTGAAAGACGACGACAAGGAAGCAGGTCAGCAGCAATCATCGCGCCCGGGCAAGGCAGGCGAGGCGACCAGCTCGCCAATGACCACACGATCTCACTGCATTTGCCGCAAGCTCCGTCTGAGCAAGGTCGAGGGCGCACCGGTCTTCATCGTTCCAGGCTGCTCGATCAACTACGAGCAGGCTCGCAAGGAGGGCGCAGATGATCTGGGCCCTACAGATGAGAGCTTGTCGGACGACTGGATCACGGTGGACCCCGACTTCATCCCCAATGACCTACACCACATGCTAAGCCGCATCATCGGTCTCCAGTTCCTCAACGAGGGCATCTGTGTGGAGCCAGATTCTACAGCCGCCGAGCTTGTCTATCCCAGCTACGATCTCGATGAGGAGCTCTTCCCTCCTCTCGGCGAGGACCAAACGCGCCAAATTGGCGGCTCGGACGGCAAAGCAGAAGCAGAGGAGCAGGTGCCCTCAGCGAAAGAGAAGCCTGCTGAAGTCGACGCGAAGGATCAAGCTACTGCGGCCACAGCAGATGCAGAGGTGATTGATGACGACGCTCAGCAGCAAGACCCAGCGACGCCTTCGCGTCCGACGAGACGGAGCACTCGACACCGACGAACCAGCAGCGCAGCCTCGACGTCGTCGCCCCATCGTTCGCCTCGTCACCCTGACCCGAAGAGCCCCAACGCCGACTATCTTCCTGACGAAGAGAGGCGCCGTCTGCTCAAGGACAGGCACCCACCGGCAAGCGTCGCTGGCAACGTCTCCATCGCATCTCTCGAACAACAAGTCAAAGACGAAGAGGCGGAGGCCGTCGATGGAGAGACGAAGATCTTGGCAGGCATGGAGGATGGAGCTGCAGACACGCTAGCCGCATCTGCTACGATGGCCTCTTCCTCGCCTCAAGCAAAGAGGAAGCGTGGCCGAGCTCGCAGGAGTGCGGCACCGAGCACGCAGGACACATCGACGGCGCAAGACGGCGTCAAGACTGAGGAAGGCGATGCGGAGCTGGCATCGGAGCCTCAACCGAAAAAGCGACGCGGCCGCAAGTCTTCAGCCTCTGGTGCGCTAGCGGACTCTAAGGATGTGCAAGATGCTGCCGCCGTCGAGAGTGCCCTTGACATGGCTCCTTTGCAGTCCAGAAAAGCTTGCCGCGGTCGCAAGTCTCAGGTGGATGCTGCGCTTGATCCCAAGCAGGAAGAGGCCAAGACGGACGAGCAAGATGCTCAGGACCAAGCAGAAGGCAGCTCTGTGACACCACATGCGTCAAAGGCCGAGAGCCAGGTATCGCAGCAGGACGATGTGGATCACGGCGATCGCAGCGCGTCCGAGGCACAGCAGAACGGTAAGGCGAAACGAGGCGGCAGAGGCGGCAAGAAACGCAAGCAGAAACCCGAGGAGGACTCATCCAGCTCGGCAGAGGCAGCTGCACCAGCGGCCGAAAAGGTGCCCAAGGTCGATCAGCAGGAGAGTGTAAAATCGCCGCCGCGCAGGAGCGGCCGATCTCAGCGTGGAGCCCTGGCCCAGAGTCCGAGCCCAAGCAAGGCGCCTTCGCGCAAATCGCCAAAGCGCAAGGTCCTGAAGCTGAATTGATCTGTATGTCGAGCAAAGAGAACACCTCATCACTCATTAATACAGTATCACGCTATCGAATGCGCTGCTTGATTGCATCCGAATGCAAACTCGGGAGAGCGGTGGCTCATAATGCCCTTTCGATGAGTGCGCCGCATCACCGCGATCTGATCTTGTGTCTTGGATGCAAGCCGTTGATCATGGCGAGGGGCTACAGGAAGGTGAGCCACAGTGCAGCGGATGTGTGAAGCTATCGCTTGGCCATATCGAGACACGAGCGAGCAAATCGGAGCTTGGCAGACCTGCAAGCCAAGCGGATGGCTAAAAGGGAAGGAGCAGCGTGCTCTGCTACGGTTTCAAATCGGCGCTCTCAACGTCATTTATTCGCCACGATGGTGACGAGTCGGGGAGGATCGAAAGCGGATAAATCACAGGCTCGAGGTGATAACACGAAGAACAACCGGCTGAAGGGCAAGCAAGAAGTGCCAGAGAGACGAATTTTGGCGTTCGGAGAAAGCAAGCACCTCCATTGGGAGATCACGTCGTCATGTGGTCTGCGACGCCCATGGCTACAGTCTTGTCGTTCTCACGATAAAGTCACAACAGAAAAGATGGCATTCGACACTCTTCAAACCAATCGCCTTCAGATCGCGATGTGACCGCTCAGAGCTACAACCTTTACCCCGCACCACGACGGACTTGCCAAAGATGCCTTTTCGCCACTGCGGCCAGGGCGGCTAGGATCAGGGCGTAGTGGGACGGCGGGGTAGAGCGGCAGAGTGAGGGCTTGATGCGAAGGTACGCAGCAACAAGGAGTTAGTCACACAGCGATGGTGCCTGGCGCATTCGGAGTCGTTGTCCGACTGAGAGCGGGACGTCGCCTCTGTTCAGAGACGAGTCTACCTGGTACGATCTCGGTCGCTTGCAATCACAGGCACGGATCGAAGATATAAACCCGACTCGGTCTGAGATCTTTGCTCAGCCGCATCTGATCACATCAACGCCATCATTCAACAGCACTGTCGACGGCGATGGTGCCCCAAGTCTAGCTGAACGCGCCCACGGACACCAGCCCTCTGGCAACATCGAGCACACACTTTTCTCATCCCTTTTCATGGATTGCGACCCTACCCTGTGGCCTGGAGGAGACAGGCTGAGCGATGCAGCCGGCAGTCTATCGGCTCGATCGAGCTCGGCACCACCAAATCGCTCCTTTGGCTTTACCCAGATCGGAAGGTCGGACTTTGCAGGCACCGCAGATGCTATCACGAGCACAAATTTGGATGCACTGTGTGCTGACGAATGGGACGGATCGCATGTCTCTGTTGGAAGCTATGGAAACTCCGAGACGACCTCAACTGGCGGAGAGCAGCTCTTCATGGTTCCAAATCAATTCAGCTCCGGCGGCCATCATCTAGCGCAAGGCGAGCTAGTGCAGTCCAATTCAGGTAAGTCGATTGTGCGACCTGCACACCAACCCAGTAACTCACATGTGCTGACCCCCTCTTTTGTCCATCTCGACTGCGGTCATGCTGTAGAGGGAAATCGAACGCACGGTCTGCCCAGCCTGACCGTTTCTTACGGCACGGATCTAACGACGAATCTTGAACCACCTTTCGATACCAGGTTTCCCAATGCTAACTACTTCAACCCAACCGCCGAGCAGCCCATGCTTTCCTATCCATCCTTGGCAGGCAATCGCGGTTTCGGCTTGACTCGCTCCACAGATGCAGGCTATCGTGGTGACGAGCAGACCGCTCTGGACCATCACCATTCCGCCAGCATCGCAAGTCAAGAGGCAGCGCATTATCATCTGCTGCACGAGGTGCAACAGCAAGCACTTCCGTCGAGAGCGAGAGACGTGTTTTCCTCGGGGCTGCCGGCTTCGGCTTGCTCTCGAATCATCTTCAGTCCCGACACGGGCGAAAGCGAAGGTGAGGAAAGAGTCTTTCAAGGACACGAATGGCCACAAATCGCAATGCCGTCCTTGCACGGCCAGGAAGACACGCCAGGCCTCCAATTCGTCGATGTCTCTTCGCATTACGGGCCCAACGGACGCCAAAACGTGATGGGCGAGCCGACGAGCAACCCAATGTGGGGTCTTGCTTACGATCACCCTTTGTCGCTTCTGGGAGCTGAGTCGCGGGACTTTCACGCCACCATGGAGCTTGGTGGATATGAAAGCTTGGCGACGAGTGGGACCACGAGCTCCCTGGGATCGAGTCAATCGCTGCCAGGCTCTACCTTGACGTCGAACGATGCATGGCTGAGTCGAGACGGGGGCGAATCCCTGCAAGACCGGTCTTTCTCTGGGCGAGATAGAACGGAAGCTTCCGCGTCTGCCCGTGGCATTCCCTCGCGCAGCGTATCATTCGAGTCAAGCTTCGATCAGGGACGCAACTCGAGCCTTGACGGGCAAGGATCGAATCTGCAGCTTGGACCAAATGCGGCGCTGGGATCCAACGGGGAAGTGACGAGCGCGAGCTTGGCAGGAGGTCGAATAGAGGAGGGCTGTATCGGATCGAAGAGACGCATCTGGTATCGAGCGCCCAATGGACAATTCGCCTCTGTCACGCAGGCGCTCACCGGACAGTTCGCTGGAGACGGTAACGGCAACAACGGGCAAGGTGGCTCAACGAGCAATGCAGGCATCCGGCGAATCCGACGACGTCGAAAGTCGGAAGAGGTGGAGCGCAAGTATCGATGCGATTATGATGGCTGCGACAAGGCGTACGGCACGCTCAATCGTAAGTATATGCAGTGCGCTCGGAGCAAGAGATTCGCATGCGTGGCGATGCCTTAACGGATACGTGTCCCTTCTGACACCATCTCTTTGTTCTCGCCTCTCCCGTCTTGCACGACTCGCATGCCTGCGATGGACGCCTCAGATCTCAACACGCATCGCGCCACCAACGATCACGGTCCTCGACTGAATGCTGTAGGTGTGTACGACGTGCTTTGCCATCCAAAGACGAGTTGCGCGCACAGACGCTGACGCGATTGTTGCCTTTCGAGTGTCCGACAGGGTATCGAAGAGCTTATGCAGAGTGGGAGCGTCGACAGACGGCAGGACAACGGAGCTAAGGATGGCGCCGCACCACATGGCATGGCGACATACAGTATTGCCGCACAGCATCGCGCTGACGTGTCTCCATGGATGCGGAGGGAGGAGCAGGAAAATCGTCGGAGCTTGGGCAGCAGGCGAGCCGCATGGCAGACGGCAGGCGTGACAGGAAGCGTGACGTGACGTGCATTTCGAGGAAAATCATCAAATGACAGCGCGTTCCTGCAAGTCAGCTGTGAAGATTTTTTTTTTCCTCTAGTCTTCCTCCAAGGTTTCGACAAAATTTGAATCATTTCGCAGGCACAGCATTCGAATTTGCTGGATGTGCCACGGCCCGAACAGTCGACCGAATAACCGGCAACGAACTGTAGCTGCAGCAGTGTTTGTTCGAGCAGCTCCTTCAAGTCCGAGACGAAGATGTGTCTGTGCGCAATAGATGAGCCGGAAGAGATTCAGCCGAGATGTTTACCCTCTCGAGCAAAGCAAGGCAAAGCACGCAGGCTGGTTGGAGTGCGCTCGACAGGAGCATTGCCGATGATGTGACCTTTTGATTGCCGAGCCGAGCGTTGCTTCCTCCACAACGGCCAATTCGAGCCAGTATGACGATCATTGTTTCGAGAACGTTCATTTGACCGGCGATGACACTGCAGACTGTGGCCAAGAGCGATCAAAGGCAATAACGTATATAACCTCCGTGCCTTTGAATGTCTCCCTTCTCTCACCCCAACAATCCTACTCCAACTACTTTTGAACCAACCCACAACAAGTCAAACATGTCGCTCCCATCCATATTCAAGGCTGCCGTGATCCCCGAGGCGGGGGCCCAGCACAAGGTGGTCGACCGCTCGCTCGCACCGCTTGCCGACGACGAGATCGCTGTCAAGGTGACGGCTACCTCGATCAACCCGGTCGACTGGAAGATCCGCGACTACCGCGTGTTCATCACCGAGTACCCCGCCGCGCTCGGCTCGGACGCGGCTGGTGAAGTCGTCGCCGTCGGCTCGGCAGTGACCACGCACTCGGTCGGCGAGCGCGTCTTCTTCCAGGGCATCATCGGCAAGTACGACTCGTCGACGTTCCAGCAGTACACCAAGATCCCCGCCGCGCTCGCGGCCAAGACGCCGTCCAAGACGTCGGACGAGCAGGCGGCCACGTTCTGGGTCGCCGGCTTCGCTGCCGCCACGGGGCTGTACCACAGCACGGGTCTGTCGCTCGCTGCGCCGTGGGACGCTGCCGGCTCGAGCGCGGGTAAGGGCAAGACGGCGATCATCCTCGGCGGCTCGTCGTCCGTCGGCCAGTACGCGATCCAGTTCGCACGCCTCTCGGGCTTCGACCACATCATCACCACCTCCAGCGCCTCGCACGCCGACCACCTCAAGCAGCTCGGCGCCACGCTCGTCCTCGACCGCTCCGCCGCCACCTCCCCCGCCGACTTCACCTCGCACATCCCCGCCGGCTCCGCAGAGTGGGTGTACGACTCCATCTCGTCGCCCGCCACCCAGCTGCTCGCCGTCCAGCTGCTGCAGCACCTCAACGGCGGCAAGGTCATCCTCGTCACCCCTGCGGACGAAAAGGCCACCGCACAGGCCAAGTCCGACGGCAAACCGCAAGTGGAGCTGAAGAACATTCTGGGGCTCGGCAGCCACCCCGCCTACCGCTACGTCTCGGAGAAGCTCGCGGCGCACCTCGGCGGCGACGACGGCTACGTCGCCCAGGGCAAGATCGTGCTCAACAGGACGCAGGTGATCGAGGGCGGGCTCGAGAACATCGAGCAGGCACTCAAGGCGAACAAGGAGGGCGTGAGCGGCGTCAAGGTCGTTCTGCGTCCCAATGAGGCCTAGATAGATGATGAGATGGAATGGCAACGCGGTATAAGCTAGTGCTGGTGTGCGTGTGTGTGAGAGTGAGGGCTAGCGCCGCGGTGTCGGTGTCCAGCCTCGGTCTGTGATCCGTTTCGCGGGCCGTGCAGATGGCGTGGAGTGCCGCGCGGGAGTAGGCGCAGTACCGCGCGTAGAGCGATCCAACAGCGCCCGCGCAGCCGGCGTCAGCTCGCCCGCTTTCCTACGTGGACTAGCGAACGCGCGCATCTTCAGCCCCTGCAGCCCAGTATACTTGGCTCTGCCGTACGGCGTTGCGGCGGGAGAAGCGGACGAAGCCAGCTTCTGCGCCAGCTCTTCGCGCTTGCCTAGATGCTGCAGTTGGAATCCTTCGCCCGCAGGTGCGGGAGCGTCGGCGCGTTGCTTGGCTTTGATCGCGTTGTAGATGCGCAGGTGCGCGTCGTCTGGGTGCGTGACGGTGTGTTGGGGCGTCGAGTATGGGGTGACGAAGCCGTAGCCGTTGACTTTGGGCGTTTCGTCTGCTGTGGAGGTGAAGGAGCCAGATCGTCCACGATGGATTGCTGCGTCGATGCGCGAGCTGCTGGGTGACCAGCCGGGCTCGCTCTCTTTGTCCGGCTCTGTGAGGGGATCCGACTCGCCGGGTATGCGGAGAGCGGTAAAGTTGGTCTCTGGCTTGGGTTGGTCGTTTGTAGCAGCGGATGAGGAGGAGGGATGTGCGTGTAGATAGGACTCGTTGGCGTCGGCAGCGTACATGAGCGGGTTGCGCGCAGTATATTTCCATCGATTGAGGCCCATCGATGCAGGCCGGTCGTCGTGCCGTGGTTCGGGGACGAGGATGAGGTCGTCCATTGGATCTTTGGCGCTATGCTCGGGCGCTGTGGCCTTCTCTGACTCTTCTGGCTTGCTGCCTTCGATCAAAAGCGTCTGTTTGGCCTGCTCGAGCAGCAGCTTCGGATGGCCCGGATTGGCCTCGATGGCGAGCTGTCTCCCCTTTTGCGCATCGCGTTGCTCTGTGTGGATGATGTGCTTCCGTCGCTGTTCGGACGCTATCTCGCGCGCAAAGAGGTGGGCGTGTTTGCGTTTGCGCACTTGGTTGTCGCGGTCGAGCAGCTGCGAGAAGCTTGCGTTGTCTTCGGATGTGTACCGGCCCTGAAAGTCTGATAGGGAGAGGTCGAGGTCTGGCGTGATGCCTGAGGAGATCTCTGGCTCTTGCGGCTGGCCGACCTGGCTCAGCCCTGGTGTGGAAGCAGCAGCAGGAGTGAAGGTCGGATTAAAGACGCGCGAGGAAGAGCCGGCGATGGGTGTATCATCCCACTCGCCCCTCTCGCTCCGAGCTACAGGCGTACTGCCAGTCGCATCCTTCTGCTTCTGCTTGCCTGCCGACTGCGACCCGTGCCGATCAAAGCGCAACAACCGATTCAACGCCACCCGAATCCTTTCCGGCTCCTCCGACTCCACCGCAGCCAGATACTCATTCTCGGCAGTAATCCGATCGAGCTCTGGAAAGAAATCGCGCTTGATGATCGAAGACAGAGCCGAGGTATACTCGTCTTCCGTAAGAATCGCCTGCTTGCGCAACGACGTCTGGCCCGGCTTGAACGGGATCAGCGGTGTCAGGGACGAGCCTGCTGCATTGCTGTTGGAGGTGGGATCGAGACGGGCATCCACTGCGGCTGAGCGTGGGGTTGGCGGCTCTTTGCGCAGCGGCATCAATCGAAGTGTGTGTTCGTCGTCGAGGCTTGGATGGTGAGAAGAAGGCAAGCTGAGTTAGCGTGGAGGTGGACCCTGACTGGCGAAAAATCTGACATCGAAGAAAATCGATCATTGTCCCGTCCGAAAGAAGTGCTTGCCCCAAATGACGCCATCTCGTCAAGCACACCTCGTTAAGCGCCATTTCATTCCACTCTGCGGTGGTCAGCTGTTCTCTCTAGCGAGTGGGGAAAAAAAGAAAAGAAAAGAAGTCGACTGATTTCGAGGCAGCACAGCAGTCAAAGGATTTGTCGGATCGAATTTCCGACTTGTCGGTGGATTTCCTTTGAACCACTTGACTGCTGAGCTTGACTGCTGAGCCTTGGCAAAAAAAGGCGTTGCGGCACTGAGGCGCCAGGCGGATTTGACGCAATTTCACGCTGAGCATTGTCGTTGCTCTCTCGAAAAAGGGTCTCTCTCTGACCGGGAAGCTGAGCCACATTGCTGCCGACCCGCTGTGGCTGGCTGGCTGGCTGGCTGGCTATCTCTCGACTAGATGTCGCTTTCCCTTCTTTCCACAACCATCATCCCTTTGACTCATCCTCACCTCGTCCTCTCTTGCGCCAGTCCCTGCGACTCATCCACGCCCCCACACATTCGCCAAGCTGTTCGCCCGCGCATCATAACAATGACCACCAATAACCTCAATCAACCCAGTCTATCCCCCGTCAGCTCCTTCAGCGCAGGTGCTGGCACCGATGGGGTCCCATACTTGCGCAACTCTGCTCTCAACAACAACACTACTACTACTGCTGCTGCTGCTGGCTCGCCTCGGGGCCAGCAGCAGTCCACCACGTTGAGCACCGTGGTCAAGTGGTGGTCCTGACGTCCTTAAAACAGAAATGCCTGGATACAACAACTCTACCTTGCAGAATCCAGGTCGAAGTGCACCTGTGAGAGGGGTCGCTTCGCAGCAAGCTTCTACGTCTTCCATTCTTCCCTCCTCGCACGGCAGCTCGGCTCGCCCTGACGCCGCCGCCGCCATCGCCTTGTCACCCCTGTCTTCTCGTTCATCGAATAACCAGCCCTCGTCCTCCTCGAATCACCCTCTTGGCTGGGACAGGCCTTACAGCAGCGGCGTGCCAGCACCGGCTGTCGCTGTGCCTATCTTCCGCGCAACTCATGCTGCTGCTAGTGTTGCTGCCACTTCGTACGGCGCTCGGCGTCATGCCAACACCCCGGCGCACCTTCCCGACTCTCCCCCCGATACCCCGCCGCATTCACCCGGCCTCGCGCCTGTGCGCCTTTCCTCCTTCGTCGAGCCTCGAGCGCTCCCGCAGCCGCAGCGTACTTCACCGTCTAGGGCCTCGGATCTGCACGAGCAACACCCACTCAGCTGGACTCGCCCTTCGCCTGCTCAGGCGCACCATGCGGATGTCTCGAGCGATGCCATCTACACGGGTCAAACGCCTTGCGATAGTGAGCTCGAAAGCGATGCCGAGTCGGACTTTTCGGACGATGCCTCGCAGGCTACGCTCGATCAGCTCACTCAAGCAGCACAGTCGCTCCTCCTTCACTCCGATGTCAATCGATCCAAGTCGCACACGAACGACTCAGGCATCTCTGCTCACAGAAATGCGCTCTCCGTCGAGCTCATGCCCGCCACCCCCGAGATCAGTCCCGACAACGACGTTCGCCATTACGCACAAAAGTCGGCGCACTCCTTTTTGCACCGCATCTTTGCAAACGTGCCCCACAACCTCGCCGTCGAGGATGCGGGCGTCGAACTCGTCAGCCCTGGCTGGAGCGGCGCCGTCATCAAGTGTGGCGCGCTCGCTTTCAACCAAGCCTCGAGCTCCTACACTTCCACCAGCAGCAGCGACAGCTCGGCCGACACGCAGCGCACGCTCTACGTCAGCATGCCATCCGTCGTCGATGCTTCTCTGCTGAGGGAGCAGGTCTTGGCAGTGCTCGATGCTGCCAGCGAGAAGCTCGGCTGTGATTCCGTCATGGTCTGTCTCAGCAAGGCTATGCGTGATTTCGCCACTGTGCTTCACGGCCTCTGCTACGTTGGCGGTGCGCTTGTCGCTGCTGCCAAAGAGGCGGACGTGCTGGCAGGCGGACAAAACAGGCTGCCGGACACGGATCCGATTTCGGGTCTGCAGCTTCAGAATGGGCTCGTGCTTGTTGCCATCGACCTCTAAGTCTACGCTAGTACAGCTGGTGAGCGATTCCAACACATCGCAAACACGGCAGTTTCTTTCAACGAATCTCTTGTCACCCCTTTCACATTTCAGTTTCCCGGTATATCCCCTCCGACTCCAACAGTCTCTTGTCATTGTATCGTCACGTTTCAGCTTCAACTCTCTTGTCAATTCTTCAATGGTATCATATCGTCACACACCTCCGCATCGATCAAGTGCGATTCTGATCCTCAATCACCTATGAAATCATGGCCGCTTCGCCCAGATCTGCAGATAGCTCTCGCCCAAAAAGATCATCTGTCGGTTCACCTGTTCGACGAGCAGATCCTGAATCGCGAACCACTTTTCGCCCTCCTTGGCCGTCGGCGCGTTGGTGTGCACCTGGCACTTCCAGCTTGCGCCCTGACGCACCGTGCCGGGCACAGCGTCGTAAACGACATTGGCGACCAAATCGTACACCTCGGACAGGTTCGCGTCCTGCGTCGATGCCTGGGCATTGTTGAGCAGCGGCACGTGCTTAGCCACGTCCAGGCCCTTGATGGGGAAATTGACCAGGGTCGGGTTGCGTTCTTCCTGGCCGAGGCTGTTTTTGGTGAAGCGGCGGAAGTGGACGATGAGGTAGGGTGGGAGACGGCGCAGGGCGTAGCGCGTGAGTTTGGCGTTGGACGCGTGCAGCGAGTCGCCGTCGTACTTGGCGAGCACCTGGCCGAGCGTGACTTGCGGGACCAGGTGTTCGCCTTCTTCGCCGCCGAGCACGGGCGGGGGCGGCGGCAGGTCCATCGCGAGCAGCAGGAACGGCGAGTCGCGCTTGTCGACGCTCAGGGCCGGGTCGAAGCGCATGCGGCCCTGTTCGTCCGTCTGCCCGTTGCTCTGCTGTGTTTTGAGGAGGGTTCCTGCTTGTGCCGCTACGGCGGACGTTGAGGGTTCGGCCTCTTCGGATCGAGCTGCCAGCGGCTGCGATTCTACCTGCACCACTCCCTGGAAGCTTTTGCTGATCACACTCTCGCCCGCTGCTCCTGCGCCTCGCTTGCGCTTGCCGCCTTTTCCACCGGCCAGATCAGCATGGAGGCGATTCAGCAGCCAGCCCAAGAACTCGACCGGATCCGACTGGTGCGTGATCTTGAACCGATTGCCCGAAACCATCGCCACCTGCTGCAGGAACTCGTGCGGCGACACCTGCGCTTTGAACGCCCTCGGATTCCACATCTTCCGCACCAACGCCCCAAAGCGCTTCACCAACTCGCTCTTCTCCGCCTCGCCCTCCCGCTCGTGCTCCAACAAAAAGTAGTCGCGTATCGCAGGCACATGCACCAACGCCTGCACCACCGCATTCACGTAGTCGTTCTTGCCGACGTTGTTGAGCCCCACAAATCCCGGGTAGTACTGCTCTCCGTTCAGGTCGTACGCCGGACCAGCGTCGATGGCTTCGATCGTCTTGCGGGTGAACGTCGGGTTGAGGAGGTACTTGACGTCCTGCAGTGCAGCCTGGTTCTCTTCCGGTACTGCATAGTTGTCGGGCAGGATGTACGTCTGCGCGGTGGAGAGGTTCATGAAGACGTGGTGCGAATTGTCGATGCTGTGCAGGTAGGCGTACGAGTTGCGGCCGCGGCCTTGGAAGTACCGCCCGCACACGAGGCATGCGTAGACGTTGATGTTGGACAGCGAGATCGAGCAGAGCTTTTCAAAGTCAAAGTCGAGGACGGCGCGGTTGATCGTGTCGAGGTACAGCGCGGACTTGCCTTTCTTTGCTGCGACTGTGCCGTTGCTGGTCTTGGAGGAAAGTGATGGGACGGTGTGAGCGGAAGAGGAAGAGGATGACTGAGCTCGACGCGTCCAGTACGCAGCGTCTTGGACGTCTGCGTCGTCGTCGTCGTCTTCGTTCGCTTGCTCTGGAGGCGGCGGAGGCGGTACGGATGGCGGAGGCGGCGGAACAATGTCGCTGTTCTGCGCCTCATCCAGTGTCGCGTCGAGAGGCGGTGGTGGAGGCGGTGAGTCTGGGGGCCCTGGAAGCGATTCAATTGGTGCTGGCGCATCGTCCTGTGGTGGAGGAGGCGGAGGTGGTGATGGTTTGCGTCCGTCTTGCGCTGTGCGTTGCCGCTTTGTCGGCGACGTTGATAGGTTTGTCATGCTGTCTAAAGCGGTGCGCAGAGCTGCGATAGAAGACAACGTCTGCTCTGATCACAATGCGGAGTATGGAAAGCAGAAGAAGAAGGTGACACGAGAACCCTGCTTGAGCGTGTGTGCGTTTTTTGTCCGGCTTCCGAGCCTCCACCTTTCTTGCGTGGTAGCAGATCACCCGATTCGAATTTGGAAGCATGGCCCCATTCATCCCGATCCCGGCTCAAGAAAGGCTTTCCATACCGACATGGCCGCTTCAACGAGGAGTAATGTACCAGCGGCACGGTACAGTACTGTTGAGCCACTATCCATCGTTCCATCCGTGTCCCGTCATGGACTATGTGTTGCGGCCAAGTGACGAGCGGGAAGCTGTGTGCTCTAAGCGACATGCAACAAGTCGACGGTCAAGCGCGAGTTTTTCCTTTGGCCTCGTTTTTTGACATGTGTCGAATAGCGGGACGTCACTTTTGGCATGCTGAGGTTCAATCCCTTCCCGCACTCAGCTGCTTGCTGCTTGCTGCCTGATCGAGCATCTACTTTCGCTGTGTGCCTCGAGATCGACTGCTAGACATGTCGCACTCAGACCCACGACAGATCGATTTGGTTTCGTAGCTTGGCGTGAATCTATTGTCTCTGCGATGCACGTACTTCGGAGCTCTCGTACCCTCTGCGTCCTGCCGTGCTCTGCAGCGCTCTTTGTTTGGCGCTCCTCATTCGACCATTGTGGCTTGCCTGTGCATCCTTTCCGAAACTCTCAAACAGCATGGTCTTACCACATGAGATCAAGATTCAGATCAGCCTTGCGCTGTGATTGGACACAGAGAAACTCACAAACCTTATCCAGGTACTCGGGTCTTGCCACTTTTCCTCGGCACCTCATACCCGTTCTCCATGGCGTCCAAACGTCGAGGTTCCGCCCAGGCTGTTGGAGATTACGAAAGGACGAAGTCTGAGCCCCACGCTGCGTAAAGAACACTCTTTCTAGAATCCAGCCCTTTCATATATGCTGCGTGTGCCCTGGCCCGTCTGCACTTTGCCGTCCCGCCTCTTTCTTGTTCCACCACCTCCATCGACCTTCTTCCCGGTGGGAGTATATCGCCAGCCTCTTTACCTTCTACTTCTTTTCTACTTCTACTCCGGCTGGTGAACGATCAACTTTACGACTTTACGAACATACTTGCTCGAGCAGGTAGTCTCTTGCGGTTTCATTGTTGTTTCTGACTGGTTTCAGAACAGCGTACTCTTTTAACGACCTTGCGATACCATTCGTTTCTTTCGGCTCTCAGCCACTTTCAGCCACAAGCCACTTCAGCCTTGGCTTTCCTTCACCCTTCCTATCTCTGTGTCCTTTCACTTCACCACTTCTCTGCAGCTCGACAGGATCGAACTTCTGCACTTTACGACTTTTAACGACCTGACAAGCACAAGTTTCCCTCACAGCAACAAGCTCATGCTTTGAAAGGTCCAGTTCTTCTTTTGCTTTACGACCTTCACGACTTTCTTTATACGCCCTTTCATGCTCTTGACACTTCAATCGCTCTACCACTAGACAGCCACCTTTTACGACTTATTCTTTCTACGTCCCAATCTTTTCTACGTCCCAATCTTTTCTTGGCCAACTTTATAGACCATTCGCCAACTTTCATCTCTTCAGTCTCCAACACCCTTCGAAAAAGGACAGCTTCTGCAGGTAACAGAAGCAAGTTCTCCACCATGCACAGATCCAGCAGACGCAGAGAGCGTTCCGCATCTGTCTCTGCATCCGACACTCCCGGCCAACCTTCTCGAGAGATACGTCGGGTGCCCGCTCCAGTAGACATTCCCGAAGATGCTTCATCCTCTGCCCGACAGGAGCAAATCCGCGAGGCCGAGCTGGCAGCTGAACGGGCTCTCAGACAGTACCAGGCCGAATCGCAGCGCACCTCCGCCCCCTTTCCGTACCAGGTGCATCGTCAGCCTGCTCCTCAGCAAAGTCTTCGACATGTAGCTGGGACCGTGGGAGGCTCGAGCCAGCTGCAACGGATCCCAGAGGTGATCTCCGAAGGCTCTTCCGGCGAAGTTGCTGCCAAGACGTCGAAGGTCAAGCAGAACGCTGCTACAATGCCGCAAGCTCTCAGGGCCGGTGGGCCGAGTCAGGTAGCTGGGCACAACAGGGTTGCTTCGATGGAGGAATACTCTCGTGCACTGCCGCGGAACTTCGACCCCGTCACTGGAAGGAAGCAGGATTCGAAGCAAACCAGCAGGAGACCTAGCTTGCCGTTCGTCTTCGAGCCTCTTTCTACAGCACAACCGCAACGAGGAGACTTTCCGAACCCTCACCAGTCCACTCAGGGTCCAAGCGATTCACAGCTCTCTACGGCCCAGCTGCAACGTCGTGCCAGCCAAGAGATGCAGTCGCCCCTTCTCACCCGCCAAGCTTCCTCTTTCGGGCCGGGACAAAGGAACGATCGCCAGCCTCGGATGCAGGTGAGGCCGTCAGAGTTTGACATTCCTCCGACGCCACCCCTTGGACAGCGAAGCGGATTTCAGACGATGCCTCTGTCGATCAACAAGACAAGACCGGCTCAAGTGGCGGCTGTGGCTTCTCCCCACGCTGAGTCCACCTCATCAGCCTGGTCGTCGGGCACCGAATCAGAGCCGACGCCTACAGCGAGCAGCATCGCTGCGATGCGAGAGCGCAACGCCCAGCTCGAGTCGCAGCTGCTGCCTGTACACCTCACGCTCCCGTCCAGGTTTTCGTCCTCGTCCACCTTGGCACCAGTCCAGAGCATGAGGGTGCTCGGTACAGGACCGATCAGCAACGTGCCGGTCTCGCAGGAGCAACGAGTGATTCAACCTGTGACAGTCAGCGAAGCCGAAGTCGCGAACATGAAGGCTTCCGCCGCGCCGTTTGCGCCTACGACGCCGTCCAAGCTGTCAGCACCACCCATCCGATCCAACTCGAATGATACGAGCTACTCGGGTGAAACCATCGCTCTGCCGGACGGCACGCAGATCCCCACCGTTCGCACCGATTTCCAGAATCTCAAGCGCATCAGCCTGCCCAAACAAGCAGCGATCGCGGAGAATGCAAGCACTTCGGTGCCGAAGGAGCAGGTGCCAAGCGTGGGCGGACATGTGCTCTCCAGAGCCGATCCGAAGGTCGTCCCGAAGAACGACGGCTCGTCGAGGACGATATATTCGCCCACACCACAGACACTCGCTACGGCCAGGAAGCAGTCGACGATGCTCCAGGTGCCTCAAGGCGAGGCGACGGGTGAGCAAAGGATTCCATCGCCGCTGTCTGCATCAGCTGAGGCGCCGGCAGCTCCACAGATCCCACATTCGCTCAAGTTTGAGAAACCAGCTCCTTCAACAGGGGCATCGCCTCTCAACGAGGTTCGTCAGCTTCCTTCGAATATCCTCGCTGAGGAGAGCCGCGAGAGCCAAAACGATGCTCAGAAGGACAACAGCGGCAAGATCATCTCTGAAGTGACGCAGGCCAAGTCCGACGATACCGATGTCCGCAAGCGAAACGATGTCGCCTCCACTGGCTTCCAGCACGATCCACGCCGCAACACTTTCGGTGAAATCGAACCGAGTATGCTAGAGGAGGCAAACAAGAAGTTGTTCCTGTACCAGATGCAGCAGCTCGACGAGGAAGCGAGGGAGAAAGGTGTCGGATCCTCTCGTAAACCTGTGGCGTCGGCATCGATTCAACCCGCGGAAGCAGAGTCCAAGGACATCACAGGAAAGACAGTCGAGACAGCAGCTGCAGCACCGACAACCACCGTCGTTCGCCGTGAGAGCTCTGCCTCGCAGCGCAGCAGACGCGACTCGATCGGATCCGCAACTACCGCCTTCGACTCTCCGACTCGCGAGGATTTCCCTGCCACCGTGTTTAGGCAGACGAGCGGCTCTGGGAGCGCCAAAGCTATCCGCGGCACAGCCCGCGAAACCGTCGCCCCGCCGAGCGATGTCCAAGAAGTCCAAGAGCCCGAAGAGGCCGAAGTCCTCAGATCGCCCGACCACGACGACGACGGTACAGAGATCGACGAGCACGAGAGCGCCTACGACCTCTCACTCGGAAAGCGCGTCCCCTTCGTTGTCGACACCTACACGAACAACGGCTACGACGACGACAACGACGTACGAGCGCTCAAAGACGGTACGGAGTTCCGCTTCATCCCCATCTCGTCGGTCAAGGCCGGCAAAGCGCGTCGTCCGCGTACCCGCGACACGCGCGTCTCGTTCCGCAGCAACCCGTCGCGCATCGAACAGCGGCCAGGGTCGAGACAGCACGGTGCGAACCCGACATGTCGACAGTGCTTCCGTGCTGGATTCGACTGCGCGATGAACCTGCAGCTCGGAGAGGGCACTGCGGCGCGCAAGGCGTTCCAGGACTTTGTGGCTGCTGGTGGGCTCAATGCTTTCTCGATCCGAGACGGTCCGGCTGCTCACGGTGGCCAGTTTGAGAATGCAGGATCGCTGGCGGACGGTCAGGGCTGCGGTGGAAGCATCACTGTTGAAGAGGCACTCGGCCGCAACTACGTCGACAAGCTCGGCGAGGTTGCGTTCGGTGAGTCTGCGCTCAGCCGTCCCGTTACGCGCGGCATGTACAACGAGCTGCTCGAGGAGAAGCAGGAGCAGGAGAGGCGCAATCAGTTCGTTGCTGACCACAAGCCTTGGTCTGCTGATGTCGATGACGAGATCGATCTGGTCAAGGCGCAACAGCAGCAACCGAGGCAGAGTAACGAAAGGATCAAACGCAGCCTGAGCAACAGCCACAAGGATCGACGTCTCAGCCAGATGACGCTCCAGGATGGAGTCGACACGGACCAGATCGATGCACAGGAGGCAGACGCCAGGGACGTGCTGCTCAACAACATCAAGCGGTCCGGATCGCACAAGCGCAGACACCTCGAGGCAGGAGAGGTGTTCGACTTTGATCCAGCAGATTACGAGGACGAGGGCGACTTTGACGACGAAGATCGACACCACGATGACGAAGACGATGAGACGTCGTCTGCCTCCTCCGACTCGGATGCGGTTGCGTGGGCAGACCGCTGGAGCGCATGGGCCAAAGTACGCCAGCTGCTCCTCTACTGGGTGATCGTCTTCACGCTTCAAGCACTCGCTTCCGGCTACACCAACACGGTCGCAAGCATCATCGCGGACGAAAAAGCATCGGAAGCCACGGCGATTCTGCTGCAGCTAGGCTCGCTCGCGTACAACGGCAGTCAAGGCGGCGGTCTGTTCTTTGCCAACCTTCTCGTAGGCTACGGCCGACAACGCATCACGCTGATCGCTCTAGTGGCCGTTGCAGTCATCTGCGCCATCGCAGGCTTCATGCACCACTGGGTCCCAATCCTAGCATGCCAGTCTTGCCTGGGCCTCCTTTCGGGCCTGTTCATCTTCATCTCACTCGCCACGGTCATGGACCTCTTCGCCACCTCCAAGGGACGCCTGTTCGGCGCAGGATCCATCGCTCTCGTGCTCGTCGGCGGACAGCTGGCAGGTCCCTGGATCTCGAAGCTTGTTCTGGAGCTATTGAGCTGGTCTTGGACGTACTGGTTGACCATCATCGTTGCAGCAGTGTTGGTGGTGTACGATGGTGTTGCGACTCGCGAAACGGCTGCCTTCGTGCTGTTCAGGCGCCACGCTCTGAAGGTCAAACGCACGGGTGAGGGGTGGACGCCGGAGCCTCAGTACGATACCAAGATCACCCAGGCTGTGGTCGATGATCTGGCTCGACCGGTTCGATTGTTGCGATACAACCCCATGCTGCTTCTTCTGGCTCTGGCCATCGCCGCGTTGGGCGGGATGTACATGTTCCTGTTCGCGGGCCTCCAGACGGTCTTTGTTCGTGTTCACGGACTGTCGAACACCAGCGCAGCGCTCGCGGTCACCGTCTCGGCTGCAGCAGGCTTGACCGTGGGCATTGTTGCCATCTACCTCGTCAACTCGAAGAAGGGCTCGCGTAACAACGCCAGTGGATTCGCGACCAAGATTCGCCCGCTGTATCTCGACGAAAAGGGACACATCGACACTCGTCGTCCGCTGCGCGCCAAGACCGAATCGCTGCTCGTCCCAGGCATTTTTGCGACGGCTGTCTTCTCCTTTGCGCTGTACACGCTGGCTCTTACTTCCAGCTTTGCTACTACGTGGTTCCTCACAGCGTTCAGCATCGTGCTGGCTACTGCATCGCTCATGGCGGCGGGAGTCTCGATGGTGCAGTATGTCATGGACGGATACTCGCCGCCGCGCCGAGTCGTGCTGAGGGATGTGGTGGCAAGGGAGGAAGTGTCGACGCCCACACTGCTGCAGAACGAGGACGAGGACGGCTTTACGTCGTACTCGCGTCGAACGGCTGCTAGGCTGGCGGCGGGCGCAGGCCGTTTCAAAGGCGGTGCGGATGGCAGACACGGGCGTGCCGAACGCGAAAGGCTCCACAATCGCAACGACGAGCGTGATCAGAGCGATCAAGACGACGCACGCGAAGCATGGCTCGATGCAGGCGAGAGCGTTACAACGCAGCGAGACAAGAGATGGCTCGACGAGACGGCACTCGCCGCCACCACTGCCGTCGTATCGCTGCTCTTCATCGTCTGCTCTTCGCTCTCGTTCGTCTCATACCAAGCGGCGGCAAAGCTGTCGTTTGGTGCGTTCGCAGTCATCTTTGCATCGGCGGCCCTGGTGGTGCTTCTGATTCTGCTCTGTGTCTATCTGTACGGAGCAAAGCCACGCGCTCGCTCGCTGACGACGCTTGACGAGGCCGATGCTGAACGGACACACGACCGTCGAGCACGTCTCCGCGAGAAGCGCGCGCTGCAACGTCGACGATCGCTGTCTCAGTCTCAGGCAGCTACGAGCAACAGCCATGCAGCAGTAGCAACGTTGCAGAACAGAGCTCGAAGCGCACCGATGCGAATGATGAAGCGTTTCGTCGATGCGTTGGGGTACAAGCCGCTGTCGGACGACGGGATGGATGTCTTCCGCCGCGACGACTCGGGCATGGTCGCGCCAGCTGATGCGGGTATTCACTCGCAGCGCCGAGTGAGGACACCCGCACCACCGCTGATGCGCGAGGTTGAGGTGCAATCGAAGGCCACCGCTGCTGCCGAAGGGAGACGCGAGTTGTGGTTGGCAAAGCTAGTTGCGAGCCGTGCCAGGACTCGACCTTCTAATCCTGTTGCCGGGATGCAGCCTGCGCCAGCGATCCAGCTCAACGAGGCTACTGAAGCGCGACCCTCCGTGACCACTTTGGGGCTGAAGCAGAGCATGAAGGAGTTCGGCGGCGTCATGCTCGGCCGTCCAGCCATGACCAACGCTGATGCGGCAGATCGTGATCCGATCGGACGAACACTCAATGCTTCCACCTCTCTCCCCATCAACCTGCACTCCGCAACAGGCGTCACCTCCTACCCGGCATCTCCACCTGGGCGTCTCCAGCAACAACACTACCCACTAACCCCACCTCCTCGAGCTCAACCTCGAGCCAGCATCAGCCATATCTCACCTCCGATTCCTCCACCTGCAGCTGCACAGCCTCTGGATGGCGACCGACCCTATACGCCCGTGGTGACGCGCAAATCGGTCGACCTGACTTCGCGCACCAACATTATGGCCAGGAGTCACTCGCAGCCTCTTGGGCTGTATGCCGCTGGTGCGAGCCCTGTGGCAGCGAGCTCTCCAAGGAGAGGAGGCGTGCAGACGCAGAGAGGCGGGCTATAGATTTGAGGGTGTGTGCTTCAACAGCAGCACCTCGCGGATACACTTGTACTTGTATGGTCTTGTATGATATTACTGACCCGGATCTTTGCTCCTTTGTTTCGGTTCGACTGTAGATATAGTAGAGGTGTACAGGTTCGAACAGCTCGGATCGGCAAGACGACCAAGCTTCCCGCACCCCAAAAAACTTTGTTCATAGTTTCAAGATAGACGCTAGACCCCCCCTTTCCGTCGCATCCAGGACTCAAATGCTCAAGATCCAAGACTCAAGACTCAAGATTCCGCTTCCTGCAAAGTTCCCGCTTCGTCCCAGCTGCTCCAAGACTCGCAAGCTCGCTTCGTCAAGCCGCTCCTCAAAACCCCCGTTCCTCCGCTTCAGCAATTCACCTGATGACCAGCTCTCATGACACTTTACGACTCCTCTATCCCGCACCATACACTCCTCGCGTCGTCCCTTGACGACCACACCACATTTCACGACCTCCTTTCCGAGCTGCACATTCTAGAAGTTTCCCTCCATCAGCTGTAGATCCCTCACGAACTAGACTGTAGATACTGTATGCGAAAAACTCAACGGACGCCTGCCGTCCTCGCGACCCGACGACCCGCTCCCACAATCTGATGCCTTTTACACATTGTACATTCTCATGCCTTGAAACCTGTTTTGCGCTTGCCGACTGTCACGGAGTTCCACGACCTGATCATACTCTGTGATTGGTCACTGAGCGCCGTTCCCAAGTTGCGTCACTGAGCGTCGTCGTTGATATTCGTCGCTGATCTTTGTCTCCGAGCACTGTCAGAGTTCACAATCACAGAGCCTCGCCAAAAATCCTCATCGCCAAGCTCGAGCTCGAGCATCGACACAGAGAAACGAACGTCGACCATCTGCAGAACCTTGAAACATCGGCGATGAAAACAACGGCATGGAGCCTCCTCAACAATCAAGAACGCACGTCAGCATCGAGCAAATGAAAATCGACATTGAAAGCATTGTCCAACATCATCGCTGACCAACATCGCGGACCAACATCGCAGACCAAAATGACTGACCATCATCGCTTCACAGCATCGCTTACCTCGACAAGGCCATCGACCATGTTTCCCTACCTCCTCAAGTAGTGCACCTCAGTAGAAATTACACTCCCCCGGCCTAGTCGCACACCACTGCGGCTGCAACGGCTCAGCGCCCACCCCCAGCCTAACCAGCCGCCACCTCAAATCCAACATCCTAGGCAGCGCCTCCACCTTGTCCCTCTTAGCCCCACCCACCATCTCACCAGTCCACCACACCTCGGCACCAGCCGCAGCCCTCGGCCACACCTTAGCATCCAGATTCACCGGGTCAATCTGCTCGCTCCACACGGCGGATTCTCCACCGACAAACCTCTCGCGCACACCCTTGCCTCCCGCAGCCGTGGCAGCCGTGGCATTGGCAATCGTCGCAGCCGGGTCGAACGAGTACGCCTGCTGCCACGAGACGTAGGGGCACCAGTTGTTGCCCGTGTAGTTGCCGAGGAAGTTGGAACCACCGCAGTCCAGGTAAAAGTACTCGTAGGGCGCAAGCACAATGTTGACGTCCGGATTGTTCTTGAGCGCAATCGCCGAGTTGTTGGCGCTGTTCCACACCTCGACCAGCGACCCAGCCGCCAACGTCTTGGCAACAGTAGGAAACTTGACCGCCATCTCCTCCCACACCATGCCGCGCTTGCCACTCGACACGGTGACATTGGTCACCAACGACATAAACGGCTTGAGGTACGGCTCCATGTTGGCCTCGCTCGACAGGTTCCAGCAGCGGAAGTTGGGCTCGTCGCCACCCGACGAAACATACTTCGACCTGGACAGCGAAGCAACCTTGCGCAGCAGCGCCGAAACGAAATCGCCAATCGGCTGCGGAATGGTAAACGTGTCGACCGCCGTAGTGTTGAGCTCGGTACTGTTCGACACAAGCCGCAGCTGGCCCGACGGAGGCTCAGCCGCCACCGTCTGCCAGTTCGGCTGGTTGGGGCACGCCATCAGAGCCCCATTGTCCAGAGCCTCGACACCCGACAGCATGTGCGAAGGCATATCCGTCTCGATGATGACATTGACACCGCGGGCAGCAGCATACTCGATAATGCCCTTGATGTCCTCCTCGGTATACACCATCCTCACCACCTCGCCCGACTCGCTCTGAGACCAGCCATACGATCCGGCCTCAGCAAGAACACTGAGATCCGTACCCTTGCCGCCATCCTCCTTGTTGAAGGCCAGCGGGAACGAGTGAGTGTCCGTAGCGTGCCAGTGCAGCTGGTTGAGCTTGACAAACGACATGGTATCGATAAGCTTGCGGATGGTGGCGATGTCGAACCAATTGCGCGCCGTGTCGAGCATCAGACCTCGGTAGGGATAAGCCGGGCGATCCGTGATAGTGATAGGCACGCCGCGAACATACCGCTGGCTTTCCACCTTGCCACCGTGCTGTGGAGGAAGCGCATAGATGAGCTGCAGCAAGGTCTGCAGTCCACGAAGCGCACCGAGAGAAGTGTACGAAGTAAGCTGGATCGAGGCACCGTCCGAAGGAACAACAAGACGGTACATCTCGGCGTCGAGGAAGCCCAAGTCAGCAGGCGCGCTCTTGTCGGTCTCCAGGTTGAGCGGCTTGGACGAGACGTTGTAGCTCAGCTCCTTGATGGCGTGGCTCGCGATGCTGCAAGCGTTGCTCCAAGCACCAGCGCTGTCCTTGCCCATGTCGGCATCGTAACTTTCAGGCTGACTCTGCCTGCTCTTGAGGTCATCGTAAGCGTTCTTCCTACCATCGAAGGGCTGCTGCAGAGCTCTGGGCAGGAGAACGGCGGTGTTGTTCGAGTCGTCTTCCTTGCTCTTGACACACGGGTTGGGCGTGGTGTCGGGCATGAGCTCGAGCACCTTGATCTGAACGCTGGCGATGAGAGGAGCCTTGGAAACACCCTCGCGGTACTTCTCGCCACGGTCAGGGATGAGCTCCCACAGGTCGACGGTGTTGGCGAGCCTGGCAGCGGCCGTGATGGCATCGTTCAGGTCCGAGGGGACGCGGGACGGATCGGTGCCTTCAGCGAGCTGGAAGCGGAGGTCGTTCGAGATGCGAGCGAAAGTGTCTTCCTTGTTGAAGGTATAGTTGGTCGGGTGAGGCCAGAGAGCGTGAGCGGAGAGGGCGCCAAGTAGGCAGGCTGAGACCAGCAGCGTGGCCGTACGAGCGCACCACATTGTTGGCAGGAGTCGAAGGAAGAGGAAAAGAAGGAAGGGAGGAAGGTTGATGGATGGAGAGATGGGAATCAAGACGTCGCAGCTTGCCACTTTATGTACGTTCTCGAACCGCGTTCTTTCGCTCTATGAGCGTGGCCAAGAGGAAGCAAGGTGGCCAAAGGGAGCCCGTGAGGTGGGAGAAGCCCTATGAGGTCCGGTCGGAATTCGGAGCAAGTGGCGGATCCGTGTCCCACGCTCGTTTGTCGAGTGGGTTAGAGGCCACCACCACCAAGGGCAGTGCGCATCAACAAGGTGGGGCTAGGAGGCTCGCCAACTTTATCAACCCGTCAAGCGAGGTGTTCTGCAGGAAGCGGTTGCGAACGAAGCACACACGCTAAAGTTGCATTCCTCGTGCCGTGGGAGATGGAGCTCGGCCCGTCCATAGCGATGTTTCCAACCAAAAAAGGCCGCTGTTTGACAGGTGCTCGTCGAACAAAGCGCTGGCGGGTGCATGAACCCTCTTCAAGGGTCCTCTTTTCCTACAGTCGCGGAGCTGCTCGCCGACGACACCGAGCGGCCCTCTTCGTCAGTCGTCAGTCGCCACTCGTGACTCGTGACTCAGTGGGGGTGATAACATCGCATCGCATTGCATGGCTGATGGAGGTCAAGGTGGTGGGTTCAAATGCAGGGCCTTAGGGGCAGTTGCACTGTGGGGCTGGGAAAAAGGGTCCCGTCTAGTACGACTTTGGAAGTCCGAGGACATGCTGGCCAAGGTAGTTGAGCACCATTTCACGGCTGTTTGTCACCGGCCAGAGATCCCCACACAACGCAAAACGGTGGTCGTTGTCAGCACAAAGCTTTCATGAAGCGGAGAAAGGGGGCAGGAGCCGGAGAACTTACCTGACGGGTGCGAGTCGAGGCACGAGTCTGCAGGGATCGAAATGAAGCAGAGTCACGGAAGTCAGCTGTCTCTGTCAGTGTAACAACCATCTTGTTTCGCTGCTGTGGACTCACATTTCGCGAAACAGCCGCTCGACGTGGAACTCCTTTGCGTATCCCATCCCTCCCAACGTCATGACCGCCGTCTCGCAAGCAGAGTAGCCAGCCTCCGCAGCCATGTACTTTGCCGCATTGGCCTGGGCCCCCGCATCAGGCGCCCTGTCATCGTACATCCTCGCTGCAGCGTACGTCAGGTGTCTCGCCGCCTCCAGCTGAGCCCAGCTTTTCGCCAGAGGATGCTGGATCGCCTGCATCGCGCCGATCGGCTTCCCGAACACCACTCTGTCTCCCGCGTACTTGACAGCCTTCCTGAGCGCCGCGTATCCCGTGCCCAGCGCTTCGCCCGCCAGCAGGCACCGCTCGGCGTTCATGCCATGCAGCACGTACTTGAACCCTCTACCCTCCTCCCCGATCAGGCAGTCGGCCGGAACCTCAAAGTCGTCGAACCACACCTCGTTGGCGTCCACCGTGTTGCCGCCCATCTTTGCGATCTTGCGCATCTCCACGCCCCTCGCCAGCTCCGCCTTGCCCGCATTCTGCGGCGTATTCGGCGCCGATCGCAGCGGCGCAAAGAACAGACTCAGCCCGGACGATCTCGAGCCTGCTTCCGGCTCCGACGTGCGCGCGAGCAGCACCATGTGCGAAGCGACCTGTGCCGAAGACGTCCAGATCTTGCTCCCGTTCACCACGTACTTGTCGCCCTTGCGTACGGCCTTTGTTTTCAGTTTGAACGTCTCCGAGCCCGTCGTGGGCTCCGTGATGCCAAAGCAGGATCGGATGCGGCCGTCGATCATCTTGGGCAGCCAGTCGGCGTGCTGCTCAGGCGTGGCGAACTCGATGATCGGCATGAGCGGATAGATGTTGGCGTGGATCGATTGGGCGCCCGCGACGGCCGCGCCTGACTCGGCGATGGTCTGCAGCATGACCGTGGCTTCCGAGATGCCCAGGCCCGCACCACCGAGCGACTCGGGCATGCAGATGCCGATCCATCGTCCGGCGGACAGCGCGTCGTACAGCTCGTGTGGATACTCGGCGGCGTGGTCCTTGTGCATCCAGTAGTCGTCGTCGAATTGAGAACATACCGCTTGGATCGCACGTCTCACGTCCACCTGCGACTCGGACAGGCCTTGCTCCGACATGCCTGTGAACTCTGCCGCCTCTCGCTTGGCGGTGCTGGATGATGCGAATCCTCTTTGAGTCGCTGTCGAGCTCGCTTTCGCTCCTCTGGTGAGGCTTGCCGATCGAGCCCACACGGTGATTGCCGACGCGGCTCGCATTGCCGCTGGTGTTGCCCTGACCATGGTGTTCATCGCCGTTGGTGCGAACGTCATCGAACGGAGTCGATGCTTGCTTGTGTTGCCTTGCTAAGTAAAGTCGATGATGGTGGACCGTGAGCAACGGCTGGACGTCCAACGCATCGGCGTCTAAATCCCGCATCATGCGGGGGAAATCTACGCCTCCGCCGCTTCAACCCCGCTTTCTGAGCGCCTTAATTACGCAAGTCTCGAGCAAGCTTCGCCCGCTCGTTCAACGCTCACATCTCAGTGTCTTTCCACAAGCTCGCAATCCTGACAATACTGAATCCATTCTAGACATGTAAAGAGTGACAGAATATATGAAGCGAACGATTGATGGTGCACTCCTTTACTTGCGACCAAACAGGCTCGGCACCCTCAGTCGCGGGAAGCGCGAAGTAGCGTTGCTCAGAACGCTCTTGTTCTCCGCCGGATAAGCGCTCGATCCACCCGCAAAGCTCGCCGACTCGCTGAACGTAGCCTTGGGCTTCTTCGGCCGCAGGCTGAGCTTGTTGCCCTTGCCGCTGCGCGCATCGCTCTGCAGCTGACCCAGCACGTCTTCCGACTGCCATTCGGGCAACTTGGACGCCAGCAGCTCGCCGAACAGCGGCTGCAGTCGACGGATGTGCTTGAGGCTCGGCGGAGCATAGCCCACGGCGACCTTGGGCACGCGCAGCGGGCCCACCTCCTCCTCGCCAGCCAGATGCTGGTTGAGCGGGTCGACCTCGTCGAAGAAGGCCCAGGGGAAGTCGTACTTTTCAGTACCGCGCACCCCGTCTTCGCAGCTGCCGTCGTCGACCTTCTCGCCTGCATCCGCCATCAGGTCCTCCATCATCGCATCGATGTCGGCAACTTCGCGACGCAGCCTTTCGTCAGTAATGTCCTGCTCCGACACTCCGCCCGGATGACCCGCCTCGGGTTTGCCAAGCAGGTAATTCTTGCGCGATTCGAGCTCGAAGCGTACCTTGCTCCACTTGGTGTACTTGGCCAGCTTGTCTGCTTCCGCCAGGATCTTCTTGACGTCCGAGTCGCTCAGACGCGCGTCCTGCAGGAACTCTTCAAAGTTGATCTCCAGGTTGGGCACGCGTCGGTCGGCCGGGTGCGCTGGATCCGTGGTTGAGAGCGCCATGTAGTCCAGGCCCAGCTGACTCCAGTCCCAAAGGCGTTTGGAAATCGGAGCGCATTCGTGGAACAGCACGTAGAGCGACTGCTCGTGACGTGCTGCCAGCGCGATCCAAGCCTCGATGCCGTCATCGCCTCTCTTTTTGACCTCGAGCATGTCGTCGATGAACTTTTGCAGGTCGCCCAGACGCTCGCTGAGGTTGGCGTTCTTGGCGATGGTGCGGATGGCAGGGTAAAAGACCGTCTCGAGCGAGTCCTTGATGATGGCAGGGATCAGGCTGCCGCTTGCAATCTCGACCGCCTGCTCTCTGTCACAACGCTTGAGACACTCGCGAAGCAGCAACTTGAGCAGGGCAAACTTGCGCGCCCGCGTGTGCTCTGCGCCTTGTGCTCCCCACGATGGCACGAGCGGCTGATCAGCACCCGCAGGCGTCGTCTCGGGATAGGCCAGGTTCAAGTTGCCTCGGTAAGGGGAGAGTGCAAAGCAGCGTTGCAGCTCGAGCACGTGCGCTTCGGCGTCCTTGCTCAGCTTGCCACCTGCCGACAGCAGGATGGTGGTGAGCACATCCTCGCCCCGCTTCCTGGCCTCGCGCTGCATGTGGCGCGACTCGACTCGGTCGCCGCGGCGCACGTAGTCCTCGATTTTCTTGGTGAGCTCCGGATCGCCGATCTCTTTGCGCAAGGGCACCACGAACTCCTTCTGGATGTACGAGGCCTCCTTTCCGATGACGTAGGAAAACACGCGCTGGATCAGCGACTTGGCACCGCCTGGCCTGGCCAGCAGCAGCGAGAGGATGCCCGAGATCATGGTCTCTGCATTGGCGTACTTGAGCAGCTGCTTGGCTCCCCAGTATGGAGCCAGTGCATGGATGCCCTTGACCATCTTGAACAGGTCGTCCGCATTGGGAGCCGTGACGAATAGAGCGTGGAAAATGTACGCGGCACTGATGCGTGCGTACTCGACCGAGTTGCGGTACTGTGCCGGCAGGTTCTTGACGTTGCCAATGTCGAGGTACGAGATGACCTCCTCGAGACCCGTCTCGCTCTCGATGATGCTCTCCTTGAACGCGCACCAATCACGACGGACCAACGCCCACTCTTTGCCTGCCGCGCGCCAGAGACGTCCGCCTTCGCCCTCGAAGAGATTGTCGATCTGTTCCATCAGCTGCGGTTCGATGCGTGCGGGACGGTCGAGGCCACGCTTGACGGTGCCCTTGCCCCAATCCTTGCCGACACCCCACTTCTCGCTGCCGGGCTCACCGAGGCCAGGCCCGCGCGTCTCGTCGTGACCGCGCACGCCGAAACCACGAGCAACAAAGCTGCCGAGGTATCGCGTGATTGCGAGAGAGTACAGATGACGCTTGGAAACCTCGCCTCGCTCGAGCAAGGTGGAAAAGTTGCGTGCAGCCATCTCGTCAAAGAAGGGCTGGATGCGCTTCTGCCAGTACTTTTCTGGCGCTTCGTCCAGGCCGGGGAAGGAGCGCAGATGCACGTGGAAGAGGTGGCGGAGCAGGAGCGGCTCTTGCAGATCTTCGCCCTCGCGCATCGCGTCGTCGTTGGCGTAAGGGTCGCGAGCAGCACCTGCGTACTCGCCGGCATCCTCACCGCGCTCGAACGTCTTGACGCGCGTCAGCTTGGAGCGATGGCTGGAGAACGGATAGCCATATTCGGTGAGCGCGCCGAGCTTCTCGAGCTCCTTCCACTCGCTCTGCATTTGCAGCATGACGAGCGCCTTGAGCAGGTAGTGGCGCTGCTGAGGCGTAAGAGGCTGGACGCCCGAGGTTCGCAGCTTGGCGCCTCCCTTGGCAGGGCGACGGCTCGCTCGTCGTGCCTCGGCCTTTGCTTCGCGCTCACGCTCCTTTTCGCGCTCGGCGAGCAGACGTCGTTCCTCGGCTTCCTCTTTATCGCGGATGGCACGGTCGCGAGCTTGGGACTCTTGCTCTCGCTTGCGCTCCAACTCTGCCAGTTTGGCCTCCTTCTTCTTGGTCTTTTCGCTGCGCTTGGCCTCCTTGGCCGCGAGAGCAGCGGCAGCAGCAGCGGCTGAAGCTTGCTGTTTGGCTCTGCGTTTCTCGGCGGAACGTTCCGTCTTGGCGGCGCGCGCCTCGGCGTCAGCGGCCTTCTTCTCTTGCTCCGCTTGCAACTTGGCGGCTCTACGCTCGTCCTTTTCGGCTTGTGCGCTGCGCTTTGCTGCCAGCGCGCCAGCACCGACGGCGGCTCCACCGGCAAAAGCAGCGATGGCCGCCGCAGGAGTTGCCCGAGACGGTGTTGCCCTTGGCGTTGCGTCGACCTCTTCCTCGTCGGTCTCGTCCTCGTCGTCATCTTCGTTATCCTCAGAGCCATCCGATTCGGGTTGAGCGCGAGTCACTGCAGGAGCTGCTGCTGCTGCCGACGGTGCAGCAGCAGCAGGGGTCTTTCGGCTGAAGGTCATGTAACCTTTGGGTGCAGCGCGTCCGTTTGAGCTGGTCGCGACGAGCTTCGAGCTGGACGTGGAGGCCGCAGCGCCTGCAGGAGCGACGGCAGCTTGTGTGATGGCAGGTGCAGGCTTGGAAGTAGGCTCGAGTTCTTCCGAGGTCTGTTCGGTGCTCTCGTCGTCCGAGTCACTGTCGTCGTCCGAGTCTTGCTCGTCATCGCTGGTGGTCTCTGCTACCTTGTTTGCGGCGGAGGAGGTGGCAACAGGTGCTGCCTTGCCATTCTGAACGGCCTTGGCGGAGTTGGCCACGATGATAGGGATGGCGTCATCGTCGTGCACGTCAGCAGGCTCGGGGGCGTCCTGGAGCAAGTCTTCGTCATCTGAGGAGTCGTCGCTGTCGGTCTCCACGTCTTGATCACGGTGGGCGGATCTGCTGTTGCGATCGTGCTTCTTGATCGCGTTTGCAGCAACCGCACCGGCGGACACACCGGTGACGGCAGCCAGAGCAGCATCGCGGGTGGCCTTGTGAGGCGCAGCGCCGGAGCGACGACGAGCGTCGTCTTTGGAGCGCGACTGCGACTTGGGCTGCGGCTGCGACGGCGCATTGGCCGTGGATCGTGAACGCACGACGGCATCGGTGCGAGAGACCATGGGAAGATGGCGATCGTTGCGTTCGAGCGCTTCCAGGGTGCGCAGGCGTTCGCGATCCATGCTCCTTCTGACGGCGCTTTCGCTTCGCTCGAGACCGACACTCTTGGTGCGACTACGCGGCTGCGAGGCCGAGGTGCGCGAACCACGATCGTCCTTGTACCAGCGCGGCTCGGATTCGTTGTAGCCTTTGGTCGCCTGGTTGGCAGCACTGCGGCGCCTCTGCATGGCGAGGAGCATCTCTTCCTCTTCGATGCGCGCAAGCTCGATTTCGTCGTCATCGCGTCGGCTGGAGGGCTGGAGGTTGCTGTATCGGTTGAGGCGGGAGGAGGATCGCTCCATACGGGGCGCATAGGCGTCTGCTTTGTCACGGCTGCCTCCTAGACTGAGAACGCGGTTGAGAACGCCGCCACCGCCGCGACCCGTGCTGGACTGGGACTTGGGAGCGGAACGGCCGAGGTCGCGGTCGCGGGGGGGATACAAGTCGAGATCGTCACGGCGCGCTTCGGGAGTGTTGTATGAGCTCGGCTTGGCGGAGGATCTGTTGCTGGATTTGCGGCGGTAGTCGCCTCCTAGATCGCTGTGGGAGACGGAGCGAGGTGCTGCACGCTTAGCATAGCCGGCGTTGGAATACTCTTCGTAAGGTTCGGGTTGACGGTAGGGATCGCTCTCCTGACGACGATGGCCATTGACGGGAGCGGCGCCGCCGCGCTCAGAGCGAGGTTTGGCTCGGGAGGGCTCTTCGCGACGGTAAGATCTGGCCTTCTGTTGGCGATGGGAGCGAGCATCGTCTTCGAGGTCCTCTTCGTCGAGGTCGTCGAGCCCTCGACGATCGCGATCATCGTCAAAGTCGGGAAGCGCGGGTCTGCGATAGCTGTTTGCGCGAGATCGAGAGGCGGGAAGGCTCTCGAACCTGCGGCGCGAGTCTGGACGCGAATCGGCGTCGGGCTGACGAGAAGATCGGTTGCGTCGTGGTGGATCGTCGTAAGCGTCGGCATCGCGCCTGGTGTTGAAGGAGCGCTCGCTGGCTCTGTGGCCAGAGACTTTGCTGTCCCTGCGCGAGCGCGGGAAGGTCTGCTGGAAAGTGGGACTGGTGGGTTCAGCAACGGGATCACGAGGCGACAATCCCATGGAGCTGATGATGCTGCTCCTGTCCGGCTGGGGACGGCGTAGTCTTGCAGACATGCTGGTCAAATTCCTCGATGATGGCTGGATGGATGTAGCCGGCGAAGGACTTTTTGAGATCCAAAGAAGAGCAGCGTCGAAGTGCAGGGACTCAGCTGCGTTCAGCGATCGCAGTCTAGGATGCCGACGAGCAGTGAAGGAGATGGAAGAGGAGGAGCGAGAGCGAGAGCGAGAGCGAGAGCATGGGATGAAGTGAAAGGCAGCGAGGGGGAAACAGGTCGAGCGTCTGCGGAGAGCAGCTCAGGTCTCACGGGCGGTCGCTGCTCGGCACAGTAAGCGCGATGCGGAGAAAAAGAGAGAGCAAGAGCGAGAGGGTCCAAGTCCCAAGCTCGACAAGAGGCGAAGCGGCCGTGGGAATTGGAGTGGATTGACAGCAGCTGCACAGCCAACCAGCTCTCGGTGCATGCGACTGACTGTCGTCGGCTCAGCAGCGACGGATTCGAGACTGTCAGAACGAATCGAGCCAACGAGCAAGCGGATCGTGAAAGAGCGCGGAGCAAGCGAGCCATGCACACGAGAACAGCGCAGAATCACGTTTGGCGTGACCGTGTGGTCGGCAGCTCGAGAAGCGGGGAAAGGCAGAAGAAAAGCGACAAGCGAGCAACGGCACCAACTCGGATGCCGAGCGGACAGGCACCACAGCACACAACACTGCCGCTTGACGAATTACGCCTCATTATTTTCTACGGGTCATCCGTCGGCCTGTGATCTAGCTCGTCTATTCTTCCTTCCTTGCATGGCCACAGCCTCTCTCTCTCTCATACGCAGCCATCCCATCGGTGAGATTGTGACTAGACTTGAAAGTCATTCAAGAACCTCCAGTGTGTGATTGGACGGTGGGTCACCGGTGTCGGACAGCGTCTCAGATGCGCTGCAGCGATCTTTGCCTGACGCTGCAAACGAACTGTTTGAGAGCCCACGCCAAGAAGTGGGAGAGAGAGAGAAAATGCGGAGACGAGAGATCACGCTGCGCGTAAATTGGATTTTTTTGAGAGCCTGCCGCTCATGCGATGCAGACCCGCAGTAGCCTCGTTATCGACCGACTATCGATCAGATCCGTGTCTCAGAAGACAGTTTCAAAGCGAGTTAAGTCAGGCCAGCAGCAGGACCGGTGTCAATCCGAAACCGCATTCTGTTCTTTCAAGACACTTCTCTGTCCGAAACAGGCCATTGTCTATGCTGTAAAAAGTCGCCGGAATGCAGTGTGCGTGATGCAGCCCGACGACGGCTTGCAGATGAGAGAAATGCGGATTTTGACGTCCAGGCTGCGGTGCATCCGATGTGCTTTCCAACACGGTCTGATCGACCGTCCATCAAGGTCACGAAAGGGAACCACATTGACTACACTGTCTCTCGGCCATCCCAGCCAAAGGGTTCGCAAGTCAAGATTGCTGTTGTTCGCGGCAATTCGACCTCGCTTTGAAGCTGACAGTGCAACGGCAAGGCTTGGCGCGTGCAACATTCGTCGAATCTCAAATACTGTAGGTCATCAGACAATGCAGCTCAAGACGGCAAACAAGTGGAAACGAAAAATGGCATTGTGACTGAAACCATAGGATGCTGATGATTGAAACCCGATACAAAGGACGATGGATGTAAATGGTACAAGGGTGAGCGGCGAGCGAGACGTGCTGGTCGAAAAGAGAGCCTTTCACTTTCGGCCAGCCTTCTTGTTGAGCGCCTTCTTCTTCTGCTGCAGCTTGGCCGTCTCCTCGGCGCGCTTGCCCGACGAGTAGTTGAGCTTCTCGTACAGCTTGCGTTGGCGGTTGCTCATCATCATCTTGGACATCTCCTTGGCCTCCTGCTCCTCGCTCTTGCGCTTGGCGGCTGCTGCGCCGCCCGACGACGCCTTGGTCGTCTTCTTGGCCTGCTTGAGTGCCGCCGTGTGTTTGCGGCGCATGTCGTCCAGCGCGTCTTCGCCTCCGGCTGCTTCGGCTTCGAGCTCGGCGGCGTCCAAGAGACCAGCTTCCGCAGCGTCGGTTGGGTCGGCCAGAAGAGCTGCGAGTGCTGGACGCAAAGTAGCGGCGTTGGCTTCCTCGTCGTCGTCATCCTGGTCCTCCTCCAGCTCCTCGTCCGAGTCCGAGTCGTCCTCCGAAGCGACGGCAGCAGCATCGGCCTCGAGACCGAGCTGCTCCCTCGCCTCTTCGGGAACGTAGCCACCGCGGCGTGCCACTTCGGCGTCGTCGACAAACGGACTCAAGTGCGGTGGCAGCGTCTGCCCAGGTCCGTACGCTCCAGCAGGAAGCAGCTTCCGTGCGTTGGCGCAGTCGACAATGTACTGAGGCTGCACAAATACACGTTTGCCCGCATACTTCTTCATGCCGCCCGCCGGCACCGGTCGGTCGATGATGTGATGTGTGATCCTCGCATCGTCCTCGTCGACAGCGCTGCCTGCACCCGCGACCATGTCCCATCCGATGCGCCCTGGCAGAGCGCCGAACGATCGCAGAACAAACTCGATCACAGCGCGCGGGCACTCTCGCGAGATGTAGAATACGTACGGCGTGAACAGTCCGTTGGCCGCACCTTCGCTCGCTGCAGAGGCCGCTTGAATCTCGTCAAAGGTGGTCAGGTGGCCGGTCGACTCTTGCTCCTCGGTCGATTTGGAAGGCTGCTCGACAAATTTGTCACCGTCCTCTGCTGCCTGTGCTGCCGCGTCGACGACCTGCTCGTCCTCCTCGGCGTCGTCGCTGGCGACGTTGTTCGACTTGGAGATGGCCTTGATCTGCTTCTTGACGTCCTTGGCCGAAACCTTTTTGCCCGAAGCGGTGATCACAGTGGAGGATGTGGAGGCTGCCGCTGCGCTGTCGCTGGCACCATTCGAGGCGGAGGCGGTGTTCTCGCCACGCAGCACCGCAGCGGTGGCTGGGTCGAGAGTGAGGGCACCAAAGCCAGCCGCCTGCTCGTCCTTGGCGGCGTCGAACTTGGGCGGGTAGACCAGGTTCTCGTCCGTGTAGAGCTTGAACAGCACGAACCCAAGAAGGGTCTGGTAGAGCTCGAGGAAGGTGTACATGATGCGGAAGTCGATGTCGGAAGGGATGTGTTGAGTGAAGAGGTACGGAACGAGCCAGGTGATGGTCTCGCCGTTGACCTCGGCCTGGAAGTAGATACCCTTGATGCTGAGGAAGACCTTCTTGAGCGCCTTGGTCTTCATCACGTACAGCTGCCACTCGGCGCAGAGGCGCGAGCAGCTGGCGATCACCTCGGCAGACACCTTGTCCGTGGCAGGCAGGTTGGCAAAGAGCGTGAGCAGCGAGAGCGCATCGTCAATGTCCTTGAGCGAGTCGCGGAAGGTGGGGTAACGCTCCTTGATGATGTGGTCCAGACGGTACGTAGGCTTGCTCTCGTCGAGGTTCTTGGCGGCGGCCCACTCCCTTCGGCCGATGGCGCGCGAGAGCTTCTTGGCGAAGGTCTTGTGCTCGCGCAGCGACTGGAGCACAGGCTCGTGCTGGAGGTAGGCGATGTCCTTGGCGAAGAAGAAGGTGGTGGGTGCGGTGGAGCCCTTGTTGGCCTTGCGCACGCTCTTGGGCTGACGTGGGAAGATGCCCTTGAGGATGCAGAGACGGCGGAAGTCGGCGAGTGTGACCTGGAGCTTCTTGATGGCCTGGTTACGCGTGACGTAGTTCTTGGCCGCGCCAGACTTGCCCTTCTGCTTCATCTTGGCCATCTTGACTGGTATCTATGCAGCGTCTGCGTCGACGCTGTTTGGTGGCAGAGGGATCCGGTAAGATGAGTTGGTGGAGTCGGCGAACGAGCTGCAATGAGCTTCTTCCGAGTGTGTGTGAGAGAGATGAGGTTGGAAGCGATCAGCTCGGAGGGATGGACGAGGTCGAAAGTGGAAGAGGACAGAGGCTCATCAAGACCAGAAACGAGCTGCTTCAGGGTTCTCTCTTTTCTTCTTGTGCCGCTCAAAATTGAAATTTTCTACAAAAATTTCCGCCCTTCTTGCGGGCCGCTTTTTTTTTTGAGCTCACGTGACGCGATGACTTCCGAGACCCGAGCCTTGAGCCAATCTAACACTTTGAAGACGGGGCCACGCCGTTGCAATCTGCCTCGCTCCCCCTTACGATCAGCTGTCTCTAACGTCCACCTTCTGGATCACGAGTGCAAGGCTGCGAGGGCGACTACGAGTTGCACATTGCCACTTGACAGATGGCGCTGATAGTAGCAAGCATAGCTACGAATGGCAAAGGTGCTGAATCGGGAAGGGCGAGTAAGATGGACCCTGTGATGAATGAACCATTACTCTGGTCGTAGCAAAGCTTCGAGAACCTCCTTGCATGCGTTTCCATCGAGGAGCGAATGTCTGGCGGGGATCAATACATCCTGTTCCTGCCATCAGATCGGGTCTGCAGGGTCACATCCGTGGGAAGATGGGAAAAGGCAAGATGACGCTCGTCACAAGAGCAAGCCTCGGCGTCGTCGCGGTTCCGTGCCAAAGCTCGAGAGGGGCAGGAATGAGTGCCACGAAGCACTTTTGCTGGAAGCTCGAGCTGCACGTTGGCTCTCCGACACCGACTCGTGCTTGACGCGGGGCTTCGGCTTGTTCTGTGAGTCTACGTCGGAGTTGAGACCTGCCATTCTTCTGTGTGATCGTCAAGGTTTTTCTTGATCGCCGAGAGGGCCAGATCCACAACCGTTGCAAGTTTGCTCCTGATTTTGGCTTGGTACAGAGAGCCTGCCTCGTGGAATGCTGCAGCCACTTTTTCTAACTTAGCTCCCATTCAACTGAGCAAGACCAGCCAACTGTTTGCGACCTGCAGGGCGAGTCGCGCACTCCCAGCATCTTGGCAGCAAGCGACGCGCATCTTGCCAGGCCGAGCCGCTTGGCTGGACGCGGTGGGCATTCTTGCTGCAGAGTGCGCCTTTGTGCTGCTGCTGCTGCTGTCGCTGCTGCTGCTGCTGTCGAAATTCGATTTTGGACTGCCGAGACGCGGTGCGGCAGCAGATCTGCAGAGCATTCGGCGGCAGCGGCGTCGGTGTTCCTGTAAATCACTGATTTTCGCAGAGTGGTTGCACGTTGTTGTGTTGGACTTGGCCGCTGTGTTGCGGTGCTGCGTGTACATGTCGTCGATGCTCTCTGCCGGTGTTTCCCTTTGTTGTCTGAGTGTTGGTCTTGCTTTCTCAACCCACAAAGGGCATTGTGAGTTTTGCCAAGCACCTCCCTTCCTGTGCTTTGCTGCTGTGTGGAAGTGTGCTCGCGTGATGCTGCTGCCGCCGCTGCTGCAAAGATCTGCACGCTTCTGCCTGTGCTTCTGCAACGCCAGCAGACGCCCCTATTCCCTCCCACACTCTGCGGTTGGGCATGGACAAAAGTTTGCCTCCTCGTCATGAACCGTCAAATTGGCTGCTAACTTACACTAACTAGATGCCGCGCAGGCGATTTGCTGGTTCTGCGCAGCGTCGGTTCTCCGAACGCTTGAGCTTGCTCCCCACAGCCTCCCTGTTCGTGGTTCCTGTTCTTTGCTTCATTTGATCTTCCCCTTCTCCTCCTCTCGTCTCTTCATCCTCTCCTCCATCAAGCAACCCCTCTCTCCACTCCTGACCCTATCCCCAGCATCCCCTTTCTCCCACTGTCGTCACTCTTTTGAACTCAAAACCCTCAAGGTACATTCTCTGGTCTCGCCATCATCGACAACTTTGCTCTCGTCGTCCATCTCGCTTTGTTGAATCCCCTCTCAAGTCGATACCGTAAGTATCACCTGCACAACCTTTCAATTGAACAACAGCAATGTAGTGCTATGAACGAGGCTGGCGTTTGACGTTCAAAGGAGCAATCGAGCATGCATCAATGTCTTGGAAAGGAACGCACACCAGCATATATGGCTTCGACGGACCCAACAGCGATCCGGGATCTCGCGCAAAGAGGTCCGAGATCTGACAGCGGAAGGGTCTTGGACGAGTTCTTGCCCAAAACGGTTCAGCGAACATCATGCAACCGCCCACGCAATGGCGACGAAATGACATGCTACATCCATTGGTCACCATGCTGCGACGGCTTGCCTACGCCTTTCGGCAAGACATGCAACGTCTACTCGTCCACGGGATTCTTTGTTCCTAGAATTTCTGTCGCCGAAGGGCAACCATCATACTGACAATGATCTTCATTCCATCAATGTTGTTTCTCTGTTGCAGGCTACCGCCATCCTCATCAAAATGAAGTTCTTCGCCGCTGCCCTCGTTGCGCTTGCCAGCGTGTCCTCGGTCGTTGGCATGCCCAACCACGCCAGGCGTCAGTCGTCGTCGTCGGGTGCAGCCACTGCGCCCTCTCCTCTCACTCCCAGCATGACCAACGAAGGCTCGCCGCTGTTGATCCAGTGGGACACCACCACGAGCCAGACGTGGAAGAGCATGGAGATCAAGCTCATGACGGGCTCGAACCAGAACATGACCGAGCTCTACACGGTGGCTACGGGCGTCGACGGTACGTCGTCGGGCGCTGGCAAGCTCCTGTGGACTGCGCCCAACGTCTCGCCCAACTCGGCCATCTACTTTTTCCAGTTCACGCACGGTGGCCAGGACCCGACGTGGACGACTCGATTCGCCATCGCTGACACCACTGGAGGCGTGACGTCGCCCCCCTACGCCAAGCAGCCCGAGGGTCCCGCGATCCCCTGGGGTCAGGGCAGGATCGTGTCGGGAGCTGTCGCGGCTGCCTCTTCGACCAACTCGTCTTCGTCGTCTGCGTCTGCTTCGGGCTCGATGACTTCTGCTTCGGCTACGGGCTCGTCTGCGTCTGCGTCTGCTTCTTTGATGGCGTCGAGCTCGTCTGCTTCGGCGAGCCAATCGAGCGCCTCGGCTTCGTCTTCGTCTTCGAGCCCCAGCTCTTCGCAAACGTCGAGCAGCTCGTCGTCCGGCTCGCGCTCGAGCTCGTCGGCCTCGACCAGCGTGCGTGTGGGTTCGGCCGCCATGGTGGGCTGCGTCGTCGCTGCCCTCGCCGGTTCGATGCTTGTCTAAGCGCTTCGACTGCGAGCAAGCTCTGCGGCTCCGTCGAGAGATACGCAGCTATCTCGCTCGTTTGCATCATTTGTCCCTTGCCTCGTCTTGTCTATAATCATTTCGTCTTGGCACCTTCTTTTCGCAACGGCGGCCTTTAATCTGATACGGATTTGCGTTCACTGTCGATGAGTGCTGTGAAAGGTGGTGTGCGAGATGATGGTCATGGTCAATGGTTCGCATTGCAGAATCGAGTCAGTATTTGAGAGTCAGCGCGAGGATCGTGATCGACACCGAGTGATCCGATGTGATCGACGCTTGACATTTGCAGAGAAGCAGCCGAAGCTCAGCTGGGAGCACGGCATTGCAAAAGAAGGACGCAAATGCAAACCCGACATCGGACATAAGAGAGCCGATGAGTGCCAATGCTCACTCCTGGCCTTGATTGGATCAGACTCGAAGGAATGAATGAGCGCTGTTCTTGGCAGAGCATCGTCGCTGTCACCGTCGCCGTCGCCCGAGTAGCGTAGCATGACATGCTGCGAGCCTCCTGCTATGTCAGTTTAAAGTCCTTCTCGCCTTGGCATCCGTGGCCGACAGTCGACGACAGACGCAAACAAACAAGAAGAAAAAAAGGGTCCACGGAGGTGGGCACGGAAAATCTGGTCTTTCTGGCATTGCCTCGCAGTGTCGGAGAGGCTTCTACCAATGACGACTGCGAGCGGCAAAGTCGCTTTTGTCAATGCTCCTGACCAAAAGAAACAGACGGCCAACGCAACACAACGCACAAAACGACATCGGCAAAACTTTTTTTTTTGCTCGTCACTCGCCTCGACCAGACCATTCCACCGGAACTACACAGTATCTGCCTCAGGACAGTTGGGAAACTTTTTTCGGCAAGAGCCCAAGCAAGCCATGTCCGAATCGTCGCTGCTGGCCAGTGATTGGACGATGACATGCCGACCGAAATCGTGGGTTGCTTCCACGCAAGGCCTGGCAAAGACGAGGGCCTGTTCTATCGTCCGTGACTGGCTTATCAGGCAAGCTTTCTTGACACATCAACCTTCGTTCGGTCTTTGCGAGCAGCGACCAAGAGCAGACGGAGCTTTGACTCTGTTGACCGCGCGGCTGCTGCTGTTGAGCAAAGGTGGCCAGTGCTGATTTTTACGCAGAAAACCCCGCTCTTTTTTTCTCGCTCTCTCTCTCTGGGATGGTGCCTCAGCGATTTTTGTTTTTTGCTTTTCGACTGCTGTTTTGCAGTTGGTTCGGCCTTTGCTGTCCGATGGACAATTGTCGCTTTCAGTCAGTCAACCGACTGCCCTGTCTGTCTGTCTGTCTCTCTTCTCTTCTGCTGGGCTTGGTCGCCATCCGCTGCTGTTCAATCAGCCAGCCAGTCAGTCAGTCAGTCAGTCAGTCGCTCAACTGCGACTCTGCGGCAACGTGCTCCTCCACCTCGCTTCTCGCTTTGTCCATCCTTGCCGGTTCTCTCTTCCTCGTCTTCTTCCCTTCACCACCACCACCCAACTGCTGCCACGCTACCATCATCACCTCAGTGGTTATACGCTCCCCCTAACTGCTCACTGTCAAGCAGATCTCGGCGCCAAGACGAATCTCTACGCCTATTTGCGACGGTGACGGATTTGGTCGGTTTCTCCTCTCTGTCCACTGCAACGAGCCAAAAGCAGCACAGCGCTCGTCGTCACATCCTTCCTTCCCGTCGGACCACGGAGCCCGCCACAATACAAAGCCGCACAAGCTCGGTGCAAAACCCTGGACCCGCTTCCACGCGTCTTGGCACATCGACCAAACAAGGTTCGGTCCCACCACCACTTGCCGCAAACCCTCTTGCTTGGCAACAACGTCATCAGCAGCAATCGCATCGGCAATCGCGTGCTTCTTCGTCGTTCGCGCTTGTCAACCCCGGCTCTCAGACAACGAGCTTCCACGCGCCACGCCTTGCAATCATCTACAACCTGATTGCTTTGCAAGTCGACTTTCTTTGCAACGGCTCCAGTCTTCAACAACACGGCCGTCTTGTTCGCTTCTTCCCTCAACCGCACCAAGCAGCAGCTTGGTTCGCCTCGTATCACAGAGAGGCACACTACCACTCGGTGATTGCCATTCTTATCGTCACGCTCAGCTGCTCGAGCACGCTCGATAACGTCGACCACCGCCCTTCTCGCCCAACATGCTGTCCTCAAAGCCCATGGACCCCATCGTCAAGCATTCCGCGCAGCCCGACCAAGATCGAGACGGCGCCGACGTTGTGCATCTAGAGACCCAGACCAACCAGATGACGCTTCGCGAAGATTCCGCCGCTCCCGGCTATCGCGCCATCCGTAGCAACAGAGCAGCCGAGTCAGACCAGCCCGCACCTGTTCAGGACAAGCAAGCCTTTGTCATCTCCTCTCCGTCCCAGATGGCATCGCCCGTGTCCACAGCAGGCCTCGACGCCGCTTTCCCCATCGTCTCGGGCCCCGTCGACGCCATCGATGGCCCCAGCGCTTCCGCCGCTCGCATCCGCTCCGACAACCTCAAGCAGATGGGCCTCAGCGATACCGCGGATCACTCGGGCGTCGCCACACCCATCGGCACCGGCGGTGCATCCGCTCACCTGCCCACCAACGACGTCGCCTCGGACACCGTCTCGCCCGTCACCAGTGGCTCCCAAACCCAGCCACGCTCCGGCCTCAACAAGGTCATCAGCGGCGCCATGACCGGCACTTCCTTCCAGCCCGTCCAAGGCGCCGGCGCCAGCGGCCTTGCTTCCGCCCGTGGCGTCGACGCTTCCAACAGCGATGCCGCAAGCACGCCTCCGCAGTTCATCTTCCCCAAGCTCGGCTCACGGCGCAACACAGAACGCGGCGGAAGCAGTGGCGGGCGCAAGCACAACGAAGCCAGCAGCGGCGCAGCCTCGCCTTCCGACACCGACGCCCACCACAAGAAGAAGAAGGACAAGGAGCACTCGGGCCACCACAACCCGCTCACCGACCTGCGCAAGTTCCTGCAGAACCACATTGGACACCACAACAGCGACTCGCGCAGCGACAGCAGCCGCTCCGGCATTGCCACTCCCAAGCGTCACGGCAAGGACTCGCCACCTCTGGGCGAGGACCACGCCCACTTGGCCAAAAAGTACGGCAAGTGGGGCAAGGTTCTTGGCTCCGGTGCCGGTGGAACGGTGCGTCTCATCAAGCGTTCCAAGGATCACACGGTCTTTGCCGTCAAGGAGTTCCGCCAGCGCCGACCGGGCGAGAACGAGAAGGAGTACATCAAGAAGGTCACCGCCGAGTTCTGCATCGGCAGCACGCTGCATCACATCAACATCATCGAGACCATCGACATCATCTCGGACCACGGCCACTACTACGAGGTGATGGAGTATGCGCCCTACGATCTCTTCAGCGTCGTCATGAGCGGCAAGATGTGCCGTCAAGAGATCTACTGCGTCTTCCGCCAGATCTGCGACGGCGTCGACTACCTCCACTCGATGGGTCTCGCGCACCGCGACTTGAAGCTCGACAACTGCGTCATGACCACCGGCAACGTCGTCAAGCTCATCGATTTCGGCACGGCCACCGTGTTCCACTCTCCCGGCAAGAGCAAAGTGGTTGCTACGGGCGTGGTGGGCTCGGATCCGTACCTGGCTCCCGAGGTGCTGTCGCAGCAGACGTACGACCCGCGGTTGACGGATGTGTGGAGCTGCGCCATCATCTTCCTGTGCATGATCCTGCGCCGATTCCCGTGGAAGCTGCCGGACATGAAGACGGACGCCAGCTTCCGGCTGTTTGTCAACTCGCACCCGGAGCTGTGCAAGGCGCCCCCGTCGGAGCCTGCCAAGAACAACTCGACCAGCGAGGGCCCCAGCAGGCAGAGCAGCACGCCTGCGTCGAGTGTCATGGCCAGCCGCGTCACGTCGAGCGAACACATCTCGGCGCTGCGCAAGAACCTGGGCATGTCGACCATCGACGCGGTGACCAGCTCGGACGACAGCAGCGCGGCTCCGCAGATCCGATCCGCACACGAGGCGGGCTACATGACGCCGCACACGATCCACTCGAACCCGCACTCGCCGTCGCTCAGCGATACGTTTGAGTCCAACCGCATCCTGGGCGGCGAGGAGGGCAACAACGGCGTGCTCTCGAGCCCGAGCGCCATGTCGCCCGTTGTTTCGTCGCCCACGTCCACGCTGGCTGACAGTGCGAGCGCGGGAGAAGGCGGCAGCGCCGGCGGAACTTTTGACGACGTGCGTCCGCACCAGCACCGCAGCGACAGCGTCTCGTCGGCGTCGTCGCAGACCACCTACACGTCCGGTGCCGCCGACAGCATCTTCCGGCTGTTGCCGCGCGAGACGCGGTCGGCGCTGTCGCGCATGATGGCGGTCGAGCCGTCGCTGCGCTGCACGCTGGGCGACCTTCTGCGCGGACGTCGGTTCAGCGATACGGACAGCCCGCTGACGCGCACGCCCGTCATGTCGCGGAGCAACTCGACCGACATGCTGCGTTCGGCGATCGACGGCGCCACTTCGCCGCGTGGCGGCGCGTTCGAGGGCGGCATCAGTAGAGATGCGCACGCGGCGGGGCTCGGGGCGATCGGGCTGTCCGAGTTCGAGGACGACGACGACAAGGGCGACGAGTGGCTCAAGAACATCCGGACGTGTGCGCACATCCTCAAGGACGGCCGGCCGGGCGAGCAGCCGGACCACCCGCACGTCAAGGTGATGAGCGAGGAGAGCAAGCGCAAGCACTCGCTGTTCCACCGCAAGGACTGAACCAAGGAGGGAAGGCAACGTATACATGCACGCAGAAGCTGGTAGTTGGCTACGTGTACGAGAGGCTGCGTCTAGATTTGGAAATCACATGTTTGTTTTGGATCGCAGCTCGGGTGGTGTACAGTGTGAGGAGTGAGGGTTAGATCGAGTCGGGTTTGGCGCATTTCCTGTTTTCGACGACGCCGGTGACGGGGTCGATCATCTGGTTCCAGCTGATGGGGAGCATGGGGTTGCCGCTGATGTTCCAGCCGGCGCCGGCGACGCTTGCTACCACTGCGCCCTGCGCCTCCCCGTCTGCCGCCGTTTGGCTCGCGCTGGCAGATGTGGCGCTCGTGGCGTAGATGACGCCCAGGCTGTTTCCCGCTGTGGACAGGTAGTAGCTGCGTGCGTCGCCGAGGCTGATCACGGTGGCACGCACGATGTCGCCGGGACGGAAGCAGTCGGCGAGCTTGACCTTGTCCTTCTCGGTGCTGCGCACGTCCTGGGAGCGCACGACGCCCTGGAAGTCGATGCCCTCGCCCTCGCCCGCGGCGTGGTTTCCCAGCCCAGACTGGACGAAGGTGGATGCGGTGGACGAGGACGAGCCGCACGGCTGGCCGTCGACGATCAGGATGGAGAGATACGCCTGGCGCGGCGTGACGCGCGTGACGCGCGCAATGACCGTCGAATCTGGGCGTGGGACGACGAAGCGGTTCTCTACGCCACTGATCGAGATTGTTTCGGTCTTGCCACTCGTCGATGGCTTGGTGGCCGTGGATGTAGAGGAGGAGGGCGTGCGCGACTCGTACCCGACGAGCGAGGAGAGGATGTAGTCGCCGCGTGCATATGTGCCGGTGCCCAGCTCGAGCTGCGCCTTGGACGAGGACGACACCGAGACCGGTTGGCCCGGTAGCAATAGTCGCCCTGCTGATGTTGATGTTGATGCGGCCATGTTGACTGCGTATAGAGGAAGCGTAGGGTAGGAACGAAAGGTCGAACAGAGGTCCACGGCGAAAGGAAGAGCGAAGGAGAGAAATTTGGCTTACATAAGCAATCATTGTGGAGTAAGAAGGGCGAAAAAAACAAAAAATAAAAAATAAAACTTGCACCCTTTCGAGGTTGGAATTTTGGGCGTCGCCGTGTGCTGTTGCATATTTTTTCTTCTTGCTCGATTCCGAAGGGTTCTCAAAATTTTCTGGAAGTTTTGGTCTTTGAAGCCACCAAGACCGTTGATCCTCGTGAACACCATCGACGCCGTCCACTCCCACGCTGGCACTTCCCTATCGACAGCAAGCCTCGACAGGCAACGGCAACACCCCAACAAATACCTTTGGAAAGCACCACCATCGCGAGAGCCACCGCTCAGCGCCGATAACGCATCACAATCATGCCGGCCAAATCAAAAACGAAGAACAAGTCAATATGGCGCTCCGACAATGCGCAGCACTTCCAGCTCGTCCACCGCTCGCAGCGCGATCCGCTCATCAACGATCCCGAAGCCGGTGCACATGTCCTACTCTCGTATGACCCGGCCAACCAGGCGCGCGCCAAGGGCAAGACGCGCGCCGAGCTCGAGTCGGACGCCTCGGTCATCCGCGACAAGTACGGCAAGCCCATCCGCGGCAACATCGGCGAGGCGGCCAACTACGGCATCTACTTTGACGATACCGAGTACGACTACATGCAGCACCTGCGTCCCATCAAGGACGACGAGAACGTGAAGCGCGGTGGCGAGAATGTCGACGAGACCGTGGATACGATTCTGGTGTCTGCGAGTGCGGGGGGCAAGGGCAAGGGCAAGGGCAAGGATAGCTTTGCGCTGAAAGAGAGCGACAATGAGGGAAAGACGGGCCTCAATCTGCCGGCGTCCGTACTGCCGTCGCAGAAGGAGATGCCGTTCAGCTTCACCTCGCACCTCGCCATCGAGCCCTCACTGCAGGGCTTCCAGCCGGACATGGACCCGCATCTGCGCCAGGCGCTCGAGGCGCTCGACGACGAGGCGTTCGTGGACGACGATCTCGACGACGATTTCTTTGGCGAAGTCGTGCAGGATGGCGAATGGGACGGTATCGTGCGTGACGACGATGCGTGGCGAGAGCAGGCGCCGGAGGGAGACGAGGCGATCTGGGCCGACCCGGCTGCGCGCGCACAGACCGAGCTCGAGCAGCACGGCGAGGAGAACATGTCGCTCGAGGCACGCGTCGCGCTGTTCAAGAAGCAGCAGGCGCAGGCACGCACGGCCAAGCCGGCGTCCGACGATGGAGCGGAGGACGACGAGGACCGGGACCAGCTGGCGTCTCTGCGAGGTGGGTCGCGCGCGGGCACGATGTACACTGCGGGTGGCTCTGCGATCGGCAAGAAGGGCCGACCGGGTGCGCTGGCGAGGAGAGCGGCTAGCACCAAGGCGCCCTCGATCGGCGGCGGCAGCACGGCGTGGTCGATGAGCTCGTCGGCCATGTTCAGGAACAAGGGCCTGTCGGACCTCGACGATCGCTTTGCGCAGCTTGGCAAGAAGTACGGCATCCGCAAAGACTTTGATCCGTCGCTCGAGGCGCTCGAGGACGAAGAGTTTGTCGACTCGGACGGCGAGGAGGCCGGCGAGGAGCTGACGCGCCAAGACTTTGAGGGCATCATGGACGACTTTCTCGCCAAGTACGAGACCAAGCACGGCAAGCTGCGCGAGGCGCTCGGCGGCGTCGACTCGACGTCGGTCGAGAAGCTGACGATCCTGCGCCAGGCGCTCGGCAAGGCGCGCATCGAGGGACGCGAGTGGGCGGGCCGGGAGCAGGACTCGGGCAAGGGCGAGGGCGACCTTGGCGCGTACGAAGACTACGAGTCGCCGGACGAGGAGATCGTCGAGCCGATCCCGCGCAGCCACATGCGCGAGAAGTGGGACGTCGAGTCGATCCAGACCACCAAGACCAATCTGGAGAACCACCCGCGCACGATCTCGGCCAAGGAGAGCGTGTTCGGCGGCAGCAATGCCTCGGCGTTCCGTCCCGGCAGCGGCGCCGGCGGCAGCGCAGTCAACAGGCACATGCTCGGCAACGGCATGGCTGCGAGCATGACGAGCTACACCAGCCAGCGCCCGTCGGCGTCGGCGTTCCTCAACGACGACGAGCGGCTGCCCAAGATCCGCGTCAACCCGCGCACGGGCTTCCCGGAGATCGTCGGCTACTCGAAGCCGCGCGCTGCCAACGGCAAGAACAAGGCTGCCACGCAGCTCGACGAGGAAGACGACGACGGGCGCGGCCCACCTTCCGGCAGCGACTCGAGCTCCGATACCGAAGACGGCCAGGGCTCGGACTACGACTCGGACGCGACGGAGAGCGGCGAGCTGGCGCGCCACCTGTCGAACATCGCCGTGACCGCCAAGCGCGACCGGAACGAGAGCAAGGAGGAGCGCAAGGCGCGCAAGGACACGCTCAAGGCCAACAAGCAGGAGCGCAAGCAGCGCAAGATGAAGACCAAGCAGGCGTTTGCCAGCGAGAAGAAGAAGCAGACCAAGGCGGAGCGCGGCAGGAAGGAGACCGAGGGTGGGCCGGCGGGTATGCGTCTTCTCTAGTGCGATGATGTTGATGTTGCAGCTGCATTCGCTTGGCTTTGTTTGTTCGTGCAAGGGGGACGTGCTCATGGCCACTGGTATCAACTCGATCAACTGCTAGACTGCGGCATTCGAAAAGTCAGTCGACCGTACTCCAATGCGTGCTGGCATCAATGCTGTCAATTACTGCCATCCGACATTCGTTCGCAATTGGATGCAGTCAATGCTATTCTTGATCGACATGGTCTCTGAACGAGTGTGCAAAGCGTGTGTGCGGGCGACGCCAAAGTGATTTTCGGTCGAGTTTGAATTTGTTACGTCTGCCGTCTGAATCGAAAGGCACGCAAGCAGACCCTGAAAATCGTCATCTGACCCGCCCAAACAAGCGGCGCCAGCGGGGCGTAAGCGGAGTCAGCGCGCGGGACGCCGATTTGAACCTCCACCACACTGCGCTGAAACCCCAAGTCACGGATGCGGTACGACGACAGCCGAGGATCCAGTGGGCGTCGCCCCTAAATTCCCACTTCTCTTCATCGTCCCCCCTCTTCGACCCCACACTCCCATCCACCACTCCATCTCACACATCAACCTCAAGCTCAATCCCAAGCTCAACCTTAAGCTCAAGATCCTTCGCGCACAAATGAAGCTCACGATCCCCATCGCAGCCGTGGCAGTGGCGCTGTCTAGCACCGCGTCGGCGTTGCCCATCGACAGCGGCTTTCGGGATGTCGTTTCGACGGGTGGGTTTGCGGGCACGCTGTTCGGCGGGCTTGCGTCGAGCCTGTGCGACATGTTTGCGGCGCGTCTCGTGCAGACGTCTGCGGACGAGGAGGCGTACTGGACCACGGAGCTCGGCAAGCAGCTGCTGTGGTACCGCGGCATCCACTTTATGGACATCACCGACACGCCGGCGCTCGGGCAGCTCAGTGCAGCGCGTCTCGCACAGCAGCCGCACTCGACGAGCTATACGGCGGAGAGCAAGTTCCCCAAGCGCGTAGAGCACCAGGCGCAGCTCAAGAAAGTGTTTAAGGAGATCTCGCAGGACGGGCCGCGCAAGCATCTCGAGAAGTTTACGTCGTTCCACACGCGCTACTACAAGTCCGAGACGGGGCGTCAGTCGCAGGCGTGGCTGTTCAAGACGGTGAGCGATCTGGTCAAGGAGCACTCGTTTATTAGTGTCGAGGAGTTCCCGCATGCGTGGGGCCAGAACTCGATCCTGCTCAAGATCCAGGGCTCCAACGCCACCCTCACCGCCGCCAAGGGCATCACCATCCTCGGCGCACACCAGGACTCGACCAACCTGTTCCCGTTCTTCGCCGCGCCGGGCGCGGACGACGACGGCTCGGGCACCGTGACGATCATCGAGGCTTTGCGCGTGCTGCTCGCGGCCTCCTGGCGGCCCGAGTCGGACGTCGAGCTGCACTGGTACTCTGCCGAGGAGGGCGGTCTGCTCGGCAGCCAGGCCGTCGCACAGGCGTACGAGCGCAAGAACACCAAAGTGCACGCCATGCTCCAGCAGGACATGACCGCATTCGTCAAGGCCGGCACCACCGAAACCGTCGGCCTCGTCGCCGACTTCGTCTCCACCCCGCTCACCACCTTCATCGGCCTCCTCGTCGATGAATATTTGGATATCGGCTACACGCACACCAAGCTGGGCTACGCCGGCTCGGACCACGCGAGCTGGACCAAGATCGGCGCGGATTCGGCATTCGCGATTGAGGCGACGTTTGAAAACTCGAACCTGAAGCGCATCCACACTACGGGCGACACGTTTGACTATCCCGAGTTTAGCTTTGACCACCTGATGCAGTTCGTCCGGCTCAGTGCGAGTTTTGTTGTCGAGCTGGCCGGGTGGAGCAAGGCGTAGACTGCGCAATGACAGCATGCTCACGAAGCGGTGCAGTGGATGTGTGTGTGTGTGTGATTGCGAGTGAGACAGTGCGTGTGTGTGTGGGGAGGATCAGCCTTGCGCCTCGAGCGCCTTCTGCGCCTGCACGTCTTCGAGCGTCATGTGGCGCTTGGACCAATCCGCCAACTCGTGCTTGGCGATGCTGCCAGACTCGCCCTCGGAGCCGTCCCAGGCGGTGGACATGAGGCTCGGTTCCTGCGGGTGCCAGCTGACGTCGCGCACGGTGCACGCCGCTGCGCCGCCCGTGCCCCTGTGGCCGCGTCCCGCCTCGCC
>LT795054.1:1997023-2010939 GCA_900162835.1 Sporisorium reilianum f. sp. reilianum | reverse complement strand
ATGGTCGTACTCGTCGCCCAGCCACTCGACCAGGTTGGCATACTGCCCATCCAGCACTTCTTGGAATGCAAAGATGTCCCAGTCGGCATACAGCGCCACGTCGGCCACCTTGGGCCCGCGCAGCAACCAGCTCCGCTCGCCGCGATGCTGCCTCGTCAAGTAGGCCGATGGAGCCTCCAGTGCACCTGCATCGATCGAGGGCGCGAACTGCGTCGATGGCCCCACTCCCAGACGTGCAGCAGTGATCATGTTTTCCAGCGTCGACAGCATCGTCTGCGTCGAGTCGTACGCGGCATCACGCGAGAAGCGGATGTTGAGCGAGCCGATGCTCAGCGATATCCTGCCGCGTGTGCGGTTGTTGTGGGCCGCAGAGTGTACCTTTTTTGTCGCCAGCTCGGCGCGAGAGGGTTGCAGCATGTCGAGCCGTGCAGAGGTGCAGGAGGACGAGAAGGGCGCTACACGGCACAGGCCGACCGAGACCAGGTCGTACGTGCGGAAGCGCAGGTAGAGCAGCAGGGTGAATGCGAGGGTCGACAGCAGCAGCAGGGCTGCTAGTGGACGGGGACGCATTGTGGCCACTTGGCTTGGGCCGAGATGGTGGTGGACAGGTGAGAGTCGGCTATGTCGAGAAAGTCGAGAAAGTCGCTTTTACGCTTCCGGTCCACGTGGGGGAAAAGCCGTACTCGACACTCTAACATGGTGAAATTATTTGCGAAGCCTCCACCTTCCGAGCAGGCTCGAAGAAGCTTTCTCGCAGCTTGCCTCTTGTCGACCACCATCGTGCGGACTCTGGCTTTCTCTCGCAAGATGATGGCATCGAACACGTATTCAGCGACACGTCTCTCGCTGCGAAACGTTAGCAATTCGGCAACCAGCATCGCTGCTGCTCGAGCGCGGGCCCAACCAAGCAGTCGACACTTTCACACGTCTTATCGTCGACAACGAGATGAGATCCCAACCCGCGGAGCATCAGCGTCAAGCTCTTCATCTGGCTCGTCAGCACCCAAATCCGGCTCACGGCTGAGCATTGTCAACATTCTCGTCGTCTCAGCCGCCATCGTCATCGCAACTCCCAAAGCCCTCGACCTGTACGGTCGAGTCACAGGTACCACACCTCCTGGCTCCGCCTCCTCCTCCATCCCTGGCAAGCTCGAACCGTACACGCACCGCCCGCTCCCACTCGTCTCTTCCACCTACTACCCCGACGCCGGCACCACATCCGCGCACAAGCTGCTCCAGATCGCGCTCCCCGCCTCGATCACCGCCAGCGCGGCGCCCGCCACCAACGACGTGCGCAAAATGCTGCGCATCCGAAGCATCTACATCAAAGAGCCGAGTCTCGTCATCGAGCGTGCCTACACGCCGCTGTACGACACGCTTCCCGGCTCGTACTCCGCCGCACTCGTCGGCGCGAGCAGCGAGGAGAAGCACACGCTCGACCTGCTCGTCAAGCGGTACGCGGACGGCGAGCTCGGGCGAATGCTGCATCGAGCGGTGCCCAATGCGACGGTGCCGCAGCTCGAGGTGCGCGGGCCGGTGGACACGTGGTCGTTCGAGCGCGACTCGGCGGCAGGCGGCGTGCCGGAGAGGATCGTGATGGTGGTGGGCGGCACGGGGGTCACGCCGGCGTTCCAGCTGGTGACGAGTCTGTTTGGACGGCCGGGTTCGGGTCGCGCGCAGCTGGTGGGTGTGCCGAAGGTTGATGTGCTGTATGCGACGCCTGACCTGGAGAGCGCTCTGCTGCTGCCGCAGCTGCACGCTCTCAAGGAGGAGCACAGGGACAAGGTGAGCGTGTCGCTGTTTGCCGAACGCGTCGCTGCGTCGCTCTCGCCCGCCGACCGCGCTGCACTCGGCCCGCAGCTCAGCGCTTCGTCTGCGTCTGGAGCGTTCTCGAGTCGGTCATGGCTTTCTTCGATCTTCGGCAAGAGCAGCTCAACGTCGGACGCGAAATTGGAACTGACCGCTGTGGGCGCAGCGACAAGCATCCCCGTGTACGAGTCGAGGATCACACGGCAGCATCTAGAGCACGTTCTTTCCGCGACAAAGACGGGGCGGACGCTCGTGCTCGTCTCGGGGCCCGATGGGATGGTCGACGCGCTCGCGGGCCCCAAGTCGCGCGACGGCCAGCGCCAGGGTGCGCTGTCGGGCATGCTCGCCGCTCTGGGCTGCAGGCAGGAGGACGTGTTCAAGCTCTGACCGCACACACTGCCAGCGCACATGTACAGTATCTATGAGAGCAGACAAGGGTATAACACATGCACGTCCTACACACCGACATTCTTGCGCTCGCCGTCACGCAGCACGTTGTTCTGCGCATGCCGCGCCGCGGACCGCAGCGACTCGGTGTGCACCAGTGTGCCGTCCTGCTCCGGGTCCGCCGCGCCGTCGGCTCGGCGCTGCTGCACGCCAACTTGGCCGAGATGGAATCGCAGCAGTGCGGCGAGCTGCGACCGCGCGAGGGCGGCGCGCACCGATGCCGGTTCGCCGCCTGTTTGTGTTAAGCTCGAGACGAGGCTGGACGTGTTCCTTTCCGTAGCGACTTGGGAGGGGATGGACTTGTCGCTTGCTTCTGTGTGCTGCGGAGTGGCGGGGGAGCGGAGTTGTTCGGGGAGCAGGTGGGGCGGAGCGACGTCGTGCGTATGCTGTATCGCGCGCACTACGGGCTCGATGCTGTGCGTGATCGGCTCGCCAAAGTCGATCGTCACGTCGGCACCGAAGCGCGGCAGCCACTTGGGTTTATCCCGCGGCTCAGGCATCAGCCGATCGAACCCGGTAATCCAGATCGGCACGACCGTGGGCAGCGTCTTGGCCTCGAGCAGCATGCGCGCGATCCCCCACTTGAACCGGCGCAGCCGCGAGCTCGTGCTGACATTCACATACCCCTCCGGGAACAGATGCACCCACCTGGCGGCGTCGAGCTTGGCGATGGCATCGTCGATCGCCGGCTGGTAGATCCCGCCGCCGCGGTGCGTCTCGATGCACTGGCCACTGCGGAAGAAGCGCGACAGCAGCGGCGAGGTGAACATGATGTCGCTCGCGCCGAGCGTCCAGCGGACGGTGTGCGGGTTGCGGAAGGTTGATGGTGGCAGCGTGCCCCAGATGGTGGGCTCGTCGAGCACCGAGATGTGGTTGCAGTAGGTGAGCAGGCCGCGGTGGGAGGCGAGACGGTCCGACGAGTGCAGGTGGGTGAGGAAGCGGTCGAGCCCGCGCACGGTGACGTTGCGGCAGCCGTAGCGCAGCAGCGCGCGCGAGAAGGCGGCGACGGCGCGGATGGTGTATGTGGACGATGAGGCGGAGGACGACATGGAGGCGGCGGCGGCGGATCGCGGTATGCGCGTGGCAGACGAGGACGCGGATATTGAGGATGACGCAGCGGCAGTAAAGGGCTTGGCCAGCCGCGCGGTTGCCCAGACCATGGTGTGGGGGCTGTTCCGTCAATGAGGCAGCCCGCTGATCCCGATTCAATCCGTCTTTCAAGTTGGTGCACCCGGTGGTCGTCGGGGTGGCTGATCGTGAGTAGCCGTATACGAGCGGACCGTGCGTTGGAAAGACAGCGTTGTCTTCGCCAGCGAGGTGGTAGCGATGATGGCAGAATGGACGACGGTGCCGACTGAAGAGTGACCGCCAATGACAGCTGCTGCCTTCGGTTAGATCCGGACCCTTGTGAGAATCTGTGTCACCACCACCAATGATCCATCGCTCATTCATTGCCGGGATCGCCTTCTTCTCACGCAAAGTTACGCTACAGTCGAACCTTTCATAATGACACAATTCCAAAGATAAAATTGAGCTGAAATTTGTGCCATAAAATCTGACTTTTAATCAGACGCTTGGCCCTTTGACCATAGTCTCCTGTGATCAGTACATCATTGCTATACATCAATATAGGGCATTTCATGAGCTGGAAACAGAGTGGACACCAGCAATCACTTTTTTGAAGAAAGCAAATGCACATTTGAGCAACATCCCCATGCTGATTGTAGGGACCTAATTAGCAAAATATTGTGACATTGACAAGCAGAAGAGCTCACATTTTTGACAGGCAGGCAAGACCCAATGATGCAACTTTGTCTGTATGCTTTTCATAGCATCTGAATTGTTGTGAGCTTGCCAAAGCAGTTTTTCATCATATCAGAACATATCTGAAAGTTGTGCCATTATCATAGCAGCTCTCAATGCTAAGATACAATGAGGACACATACATTTGATGTCAGAAGAAATTGTGAAAATTCTAAGAAAATAATTGTGCCATTTTGAGAGGTTCGACTGTAAGCCTGTCAACCTCTTTTTTTTCATTCAAGTCCTCCGCGGCGCAAAGCAGATCGTGGTGCGGTAAACACGTTTTCTCCCTCATCTCGGAAAATTAATTTTTTTTTTTCGATCTGGCTCGACTGGTACGCTGAGCGAGAGAGGTGGAGGACGAATCAGCATTACATAATCCTTGCGGCTTCCGCTGCGAGAGAGAAAGTGTGAGAAGATCCTCTCCTCCGCCAAGGCTGCCGCTCCTGCTCGCTTCTTCTCGACACCATCGCTCCTAGTCACCCAACACACACAACAACACACAAGATGGATCTCAGCTCGCTAACAGGCAAGTCGGCAGCCGGCAGCGGCGCCACCTCCGCCGAGCGCAAGGAAGCCATCAAGCAGCAAGTGTAAGTCGCCCCACCACTGCTCTGTTCATTTCAAGCCGGAGCCGCACTGACACTCTTTTCCCCCCGCCATTGACGCCACAGCTCGTCCGAACTGGCCATGGCCAACGCACAGCAGCTCATCACCAAGGCCACCGAGAAGTGCTACCTCAAATGCATCCCCGCTCCGGGCGCCAGTCTTTCGGGCAAGGAGCAGACGTGCTTGACACGGTGCATGGAGCGCTACTTTGAGGCGTTCAACATTGTCTCGTCGACGTATGTGCGCCGGGTGGGCAACGAGCGCGCTGCTGGTGCCGTTGCCGAGGTCGGGCTCTAGATGGAATGCGAGCATCAACCGCTACTCTTTTCAAAAAGTTTCTCAGGACGAAATCCCATGTGTATCGATATTGCTGCAAGGTGCGTGTGATGCGCCGAAGAGCGGTCGAGGTGCTGGTGGAGTGTGCTATGCAGTGATGCTGCCGTACAAGTGTCGGTTTGGAAAGCGACGTCTGCTGAGAATCATCGAATGTTGCCAAACAGGCTGAGCCCTGATCTGCGCTGCCCCAAACCAGCCGCACTCTCGTCCTCCGCCTCCTCCGCTTCCCCGCTCGACGCAGCTTGCACCGCCAGCAGTTGCGCCAGTGTGACGTGGTGTCCGTTCGCAGTCCCGCTCGACGCAGGCGCGCCGCGTGTCTTGTGAGGCGGCATGGACTGTGCGAGGCTGCTGCTGGCAGAACGTTTGGCGCCTGGGTAGTGTGGGTTGGCAGCGGCGGTGCTCGGTTTGGGCCCAAACACGATGAGTCTGCGGATGTGCGTGTCTTTGCCGTTGAGGTGGTTGGCGAGGATGCAGACTTGGATGAGCCACACGCGGATGCCCTCTGTTGCACCGTCTTCGTCGTCGTCGCTCTCACCATCTGCACCACCCGTCGCCCCCGCCTCCTCCTCCTCCCCCTCCCCCTCCTCCTCGTCCTCCTCATTCAGCACCGCATCAACGCTGCCCGGCGTCATGCTGAAATGCTTCCACCCCTGCGGCGCCTCGAACGTGCGCTGCCGGACCAGCGTCAGATCGTGATAGTTCGTACCTGCCTTTACCGAGATTTTGGTCGGCGTGTACGAGTCGTCCTGCTTGACGTCCAGGAAGATCGAGAGATGCGTTACGCACGTGCGCCGCGCAAACTGGATGTTGATCAGGTGCGGCTGGCTCCCGTCCGACTGCCACAGCTTGCTCAGGTCCGCAGAGCGCAGCTCGCCCACGCCCGAGCCCGGCTTGTACGAGGAGAGCGTCCACGACGTGCCCGGTGCCGAGCCCACGTCGGTCTTTGTGGTTCGGTCTAAGGCAGTGCCGGATAGTAGGGAGAAGAGAGTGCGAATGAGTGTGAGATAGACGACAGATTGAGGGCGAGGGCGCGGTGCTTACCTTCGACATCGTAGTTGCGACGGGATCGCTTGCGTGGGTTGGACCGCGGCGGCGTGTGTGTTGCGCCGCGACTCGTGCTTGCTTCTGCATCTCGCTCCATGGTGGCGTTGCCGTTTGCGTGCGCAGCTCAGTTGCACAGGGTCTTCAGATCGAGGGATGAGGAGATGGTCAAAGTCGAACGCTATGCTGCGTTGTATGTGGATCAAAGCCTAAACCAACACCTTTTTTTTTTCCAGCTGCGATGCGATTTTGTTGCTTTGCCGTCGCGTGGCGCGTAAAGTGGAGAGGAAACGCAGGCACGAGGATCGTCCTCATCAAGCATTCGCATAGCGGTGTTCATCATGCAATCAGACGATTCTATTCAGAGAGAGGAACACAATCTATGCTCTCAATCTACTCGCGATCAGCGCCGTCTTCCTGCTCCTGCTCCTCCGACGCAGGCTTTGCATTCTCGTACGCAGGCAGCTCCTTATCCTCGATAAACGCACACCCCACCACCGTGCCGACGCTCACCAGCGCGATGCCGATGAACACCCAGCGCAGCGCATACGCATACGACTCGATGGCCGCCTCGCGCAGCTGCGTCGGCAGCTCAGGCACGATCGCACTCCTGTGACGAATCTCAGAAATGATCTTATCTGCCCCTTTACCCGTGATCCTCTGTCGCAGCTGCCGTTTCAGCAGCGCCTGGAACAGCGTGCCGCCCACGGACACGCCGAGGATCTGGCCCGTGTTGCGCGCCATGTACGACATGCTCGTCGCCACCGCCACGTCCGCGCGCGGCACCGAGTTGATGAGCGCGATCAGCGTGCACGTCAGCACGCCCGCCGTGCCGAACCCGTACGGCACGATCGCCGCAAACGTAAACAGCTCCGAGCTGCTGCGCGAGAACAGCGTCACGCACGCGATCGACGCCGTGATCACCATCGAGTTGGCCAGGTTGTACCGGTAGTAGCGCCCCGAGCTGCGCATCACCACGCCGGCGAGCACCGAGCCCACGCTGAGCGCGACGCTGATCGGGATCATGTGCAGCCCGGCGCGCGAGGGCGTCTCGAGCTTGACGGCCTGGAAGAAGAGCGGGAAGTGGTACAGCGTGCCGAACGAGACGATCGAGAGGCAAAAGTTGGCCAGCGCGACCGCGGCGCCCGAGCGCTGCGTGATGAGGCGCAGCGGCAGGATGGGTGTGCGTGCGATGCGCGCTTCGGCGTAAAAGAAGAAGCCGATGCTGCCAAAGCCGAGCAGGAAGCCGCCCCACACGACGGGGTTCGTGACGGGCATGTCGTTGGCGCTCATGAGGCTCAGCGCGATCAGCGAGCTCGAGAGACCCAGCACGAGCGAAAAGGCACCGGCAAAGTCGATCGACTTGAGCTTGTCCCACGTCGACTGCTGCACCAGTCGGTTGGGCGTCTTGACCCTGACGAACGCGAAAGCCAGCACGTAGTCCGCAAGCAGCAGCGGAATCTGAACCAAAAACGCACGCCGCCAACCGATGGTGTCGTTCATCCACCCGCCGACGGGACCGCCCAGCCCCGAGCCCAATCCAAAGATGATGTTGGTCAAGCCCTGCAGCAGCCCACGGTTCTTGAGCGGCACCACGTCCGACAGAATGATGCTCGTGTTGGTAGTAAGACCACCACCGCCAACGCCCGCCAGCGCACGTGCAAAGATGAGCATGTTCATCGACGTCGACAGCCCACACAGCAGCGTGCCGACGGTGAAGAAGGTGAGCGCGATAAACATGCAGTTGCGTCGACCCACAATGTCGGCCAGCCGGCCGTACAGCGGCGTGAAGCAGGCGACGGAGAGGAGGTAGGCGGATCCGAGCCATTGCGCCTGTTCCGAGGCGTTGAAGGAGCTGCTGATGCTCGAGATGAGCGTGGCCGTCACGGTGCCGTCCATGCTGGCGACGAAGACAGGTACCCATACGGCGGTGAGCAGCGGTGCGAGCTTGCGCATGGGTGGCATCACTTTGACGTGCTCCTCTTGCTCGGCTTCCGAGGGTACGTTGTCGTCATGGTTCGAGGTAGCGCGGTAATCTGTTGGTCGTGTGCCCTGGTTGTGCGACGACGACAACAGCGATGACCGCTCGTCGACGGTGTAACTAGACGGCGCCATCTTTGCGCGAAGACGGTCCTCTTGATGTGTGTCCGCTGGTGAAGATGACAGTAATGAAGGAAGGAAGAGAGAATCACGGACAGCAGCGACGGTAATGCATTGCAATCTCTGCTCGCACGACGAAGCCCAAATCCGATTCCGTCGGCCTTTTACCGGCCAATTTCACTCGCAACTCGAGATTGGCTCTCCGCTGCTGATTGGGTCTGCCATTGTTCGACTATCAGAGACAGCGTCCTTCGCTGTCAGTAGGACACTCGATCCACGCACTGTACCACGCTTTCGGAAGCGTCGGCTGGAATACACGGAACACGGCCAGATCTTCCATGTGGTCCGGTACGGCGTGGTGCTTCCCGAGCATCCTTGCGCTTTAGCCGGTTCCGTGGACATTCCGCGGCTCGTCGTTTGCATCAAGAGCAAGCTGGAATGTGAGAGATAAGCCTGAGAGCATCGGAGGAGAGCTTCGGTTCAACCGTACTTTGCATTGCTGCGATCCTCCCGCCATACCATCGTTGCGCAAGGGGTGATATGGTCACCAGAAGGCTCTGAGGATGATAAGCGGGAAGTTCGATTTTCGAGTTCATCTTTGTTAGGCCGCTCTTTTCTTCTCTGCTGGATTTGCGAAAAATGGGCAGCACCTTCAAGCCCGTTTCCCGACGTTTCTCAGCTTGGAAGCTCCAAAAAAAAAAGTCGCGGCAGAAAAAAACGAAATTTTGGGTTTTTTCGCTCTTTTCAGGCAAAGTTCTTCGAGAGCTCCTCTTCTCCTCACTCTCTCGCCATCACACACACACACACAATCCATCATGCCTGGCATCAAGAGATCCAGGCCAGCAGACGATGCTGCTGCTGCCTCTTCGGCTGCCAGCTCCTCCAAAGCTGCTGCTGCTGCCATCGCCACCAAAAAGTCAAAGAGCAACACCGCATCGACCTCGTCTTCGTCCGCTCCTTCCACCTCGCTCCTCTCCGCACAGGAAGTCGACTTCCCCCGCGGTGGCAGCTCCGGTCTCACACCCCTCGAATTCAGGGAGGCCAAGCGCGAGGCCCGCTCCGAGTCGGCTGCCAACGAGCTCCTCTTCAAGGACGCCAAGGACGAGCAGGCTGAGGCCAAGCGCAACAAGAACAAGCAGAAGCTCAACCGCGAGAAGCGCAACGATGCCAAGAAGAAGCGCTCGTCGACTGCTGCCGCTGCTCCTGCCGCCAATAGCGAAAAGAAGGACTACAACCGTATCGAGCACATCAACTACAAGCGTCTCATCCCCGGGTCCAGGCTGCTTTGCTCCGTTCTGGCCATCCATCCTCTGGTCGTTGTCGTCTCGTTGTCTAACCAGATGCTCGGCCACATTCCCGCTACGCAGATCAGCCCACAGTTCACACAGCGTCTCCAGGCTGCTGCCGATGCGAGCGCCGACGAGGACGAGAGCATGGACGAGGACAGCGACAGCGATGACGAAGACGATGAAGATGAAGGACACGCCAACGGCGCTTCGAGCAAGGTTTCCAACAAAGTGCCCGAGCTCCGCGAGCTCTTCCACGTCGGACAGTGGCTTGTTGCCAGCGTCGTGCAGGTTCGATCTGGCGACGTCGCCAAGGGCCGACCCACGCGCGAAGGCGGCGAGTACGAAAAGGAGTCGCGCCGCGTAGAGCTCTCGCTCGCTCCGCACCTCGTCAACGCCGGTGTGTCCGTCTCGGACCTCGACACGGGCGCCACCCTCTCTGCCGCCATCTCGAGCGTCGAAGACCACGGCTACATGCTCGATGCCGGTCTCGCCGAGCTGAGCGGCTTCGTCCCCTTTACCGATGCCGCCAAGCTCCCCGCCAGCTTCCACGCCGGCAAGAACGGCAAGTCGCTCCAGGTCGGCAGCGTCGTGTTTGCCAAAATCACCAGGATCCCCGAAAACAAGCGCAGCTTCGACGCGACGCTCGACCCCAAGACCGTCCGCACCAGCCCCATCAAGCACGCGCCCAGCATCACCGCCATCCTGCCCGGAACGCTGACCAAGGTGCTCATCACCGCCTCGCTGCCCACGGGTCTGAACGTCAAGCTGTTTGGCATGTTTGACGCCACCATCGACCGATTCCACCTGCCGGAGCTGCCGGAGGGCAAGGACATCCCGGACGTCTACAAGGAGGGCTCCAAGCACGTCGCGCGCGTGCTGTGGGACTTGCTCGCTCCGCCCTCGGCGGCGCTGCAGGGCGACAACCCGGACCACGAGCGCAAGTTTGGCCTCTCGCTCGCGCCGCAGGTGCTTGCCCTCGTGGCTCCCGTGGCCAAAGATGACCAGCTGCTGCAACACGCTTTCCCCATCGGCGCTGCGCTCAAGGTGACCGTGGTGCAGACTATCAATGATTGGGGTCTCATCGTCTCCGTCCACGACACGGACCTGCGCGGGTTTGTCCACATCTCGCAAGTCTCGGATGACCACGTCGTTGCGCTGCCTCCCTCTTCGGGGCCGTTCGCCAAGGGCTCGGTGCACAAGGCTCGTGTGGTCGGACACTCGCCTACGGACCGCACGCTGCAGCTGTCGCTCAAGGCGTCGGTGCTGGAGCGCAAGTTCATGCGCGTCTCCGAAGTCGAGGTCGGCGAAGTGGTCAACGCCAGCATTATCAAGCTCGGCCTGCCCAACGCCATCTTCCTCCAGCTGCAGGGCCACGTCGACGGCGTCGTCTTTGCCAACCACTTTGCCGACGTCAAGCTCGCGCAGCCCGAGAAGCGCTTCAAGCCCGGTCTGCAGGTGAAAGCGCGCGTGATGGACGTCGACCCGAACCGCAACCGGATCGTGCTGACGTTGAAGAAGTCGCTCGTCAAGTCGGACCTGCCCATCGTCGCGTCGATGCAGGATGCGCGCGTTGGCGTCGTGACCAACGCGACCGTGTTCCGCGTGCAGACCAACTCGCTCATCGTGAGCCTGTTTGGCGGGCTCCGCGCGCTCGTGCCCGGCAGGGAGGTGAGCGAAGACGACTTTAACGACGTCAAGAGCGGGTTTGGTGAAGGCAAAGTCGTCAAGATGCGGATCACCGAGGTCGACTACGAGAACCAGCGGCTCGTGGGCAGCATCAAGCAGGCGTCGCCCGAGTACCTCGCCAAGCTCAATGTGGATGCGGTCGAGGTGGGCGAGACGGTGACGGGCAAGGTGGCGGCGGTGCACAAGGAGGTGGTGGTGCTGACGCTCGTGCCGTCGGGTGTGCGTGCGCTGCTGTCGCTGGCGGTGCTAGCTGCGATGAGGAGTACGACGCCCGAAGCGCTGCTCGAGACGCTCGAGGAGGACCAGGAGATCGACGGTCTCGTCGTGTCGGTCAAGAACCCGGCCAAGGGCATCGTGATCGTCGCTGACAAGGTGCGCGAGAGCAAGAAGGCGGACGAGGGCGCCAGCGGTACCACGTCGGGGCAAGTCAAGCAGGGTGCGGTGGTGCAGGGCCGCGTGATCCAGAAGAACGACAAGTACCTCGACTGCGTCGTCGCCCTCGGCACCGCCACGCGCGCCACGCTGCAGATGACCGACCTCGCCGACGACTTTTCCGCCAACGTCACCCTCCCGAGCCCCGGCCAGACGCTCCAGTGCTACATCGTATCGCTCAAGCCCAACGGCAAGAGCGCCGTCATCTCGACGCGCCCCTCGCGCGTCAACCCCTCGACCTCCGCCCAAATCGTCGATCCCGAAATCACGTCGATCAGCGACCTCACCAAAGGCCAAAAGATCCGCGGCTTTGTGAAAGCCATCACCAACGTTGGGCTGTTCGTCAATGTCGGGCGCAAGCTCGATGCGCGCGTGCAGGTGCGCGAGCTGTTCGACGAGTTCGTGCGCGACTGGAAGACGCGCTTCCGCGTCGGCCAGCTCGTCGAGGGCACCGTCATGGACGTGAACGCGCACAGCAACGAGGTCGAGCTGTCGCTCAAGTCGACGCCCGGCTCGATCAAGCCGCGTGCGGAGCGCGACGCCGAGCGCGCACACGCGCAGGACGCGAAGCGCCCCAAGCGGCTCACCGACTTTAGCGTCGGCGACAAGGTCAAGGGTTTCGTCAAGAACGTGATTGACTTTGGCGTGTTCGTGCAGATCGACGGCACGAATGTGTCCGGTCTGGCGCACATGAACGAGCTCAGCGACGGCAAGGCCGACGAGGCGCTCAAGGCGTTCCGCGTGGGCGACAAGGTGAGGGCGATCGTGTTGCGCATCAACGAGGAGAAGAAGAAGATCAGCTTTGGCCTCAAGCCGTCCTACTTTGACGCTGCTGATTTTGAAGATAGCAGTGACGAGGAGGAGGACGAGGAGGAGGATGAGGAGATGGAGGATGCCGATGCTGGCTCTGACGAGGACGACGAGGATGAGGAGGACAGCGACGACGACGAGGGCGACTTTGTCGAGATGGACCAAGACAGCGATGCCGAGGACGACGACGACGACGATGCGCCCAAGTCGAAAAAGTCTTCGCTCCCCTCTCTCGCGCTCTCCGGCGGCTTCTCCTGGTCTGCCGGCGCCAACGACGACGAGTCGTCGGACAACGCGCTCTCCTCCTCGGACTCTGAATCCGACTCGGACTCTGACTCCGCCGCCGCATCCGCCAAGAAAGCCCTGCAGCGCAAGGAGAAAGCCAAGGCCAAGTCGCGCAAATCCGCGCTCGAAGACGACCTCACCGCGGACCTGGCCTCGAAAGCGCCCGAATCCGCGACCGACTTTGAGCGCCTTCTCCTCGGCTCGCCCAACTCGTCCTTCCTCTGGATCCAATTCATGTCGTTTGCGCTGCAGCTGTCGGACGTGGACCAGGCACGCACGATCGCACGCCGCGCGCTCAAGGTGATCAACTACCGCGAGGAGCAGGAACGCATGAATGTGTGGATCGCGCTGCTCAACCTCGAAAACACGTACGGCTCGGACGACACGCTCGCCGCGACGTTCCGCGAGGCGGTGCAGGCCAACGACGGGTTTACGATGTATCTCAAGCTGATCGGCATCCTGGAGGGTGCGGGGAAGCTCGACGCGGCCGACGAGACGTGGGTCAAGGCCAAGGCCAAGTACTCGACGCAGCCGGAGTTCTGGATCGAGTACGCGCGCTTCTTCTTGCGTACGCGGCGCGCGGATGCGGCGCGTGCGCTGCTCCCCCGCGCGATGCAGGCGTTGGACAAGCGCGCGCACACGCAGACGATCACAGCGTTTGCCATCAACGAGTTCAGGCTCGGCGATCCCGAGCGCGGACGCACCATCTTCGAAGGGCTCGTGGACAGTTATCCGAAGCGGCTCGATCTGTGGTGGCAGTACCTCGACCAGGAATCGCGGCTGCCCGAGAACCAGGCGCAGGTGTGCAACCTGTTCGAACGCACGTTGACGCTCAAGCTCACGGCGAAGAAGGGCAAGAGTCTGCTCAAGAAGTGGCTCGAGTACGAGAAGGCGCACGGCGACGCCAAGAGCCAGCAGAAGGTGCTCAACAGGGCCAAGGAGTTTGTCGACGAGATCAACAGCAAGAATGCTGCGCCTCAGGAGGACGATGAGGAGGATGAGGAGTAGGGGTTTCGAGTCTTTGTGATGCGGCATGAATGAATCCAGTCCCAACATGTTTCTGCCTTGCACCGTCTCTGGAGCGGCTGGTGTGTGGATCTGCGGGCGTGAGCATGAGGAGTCTGGCTCTGCATGGGTCGATGCAGCCGTACGCGCACAGACGAATGGTTCTGCGTCGAGCAGATGGCGATGCAGCTGAACCGGAATCGCCTTTCTTTTTTCGTTTGTGTACTGCTGATGGTAACGTAATTCACGTACTTTTCGGACGCA
>LT795054.1:1971181-1996030 GCA_900162835.1 Sporisorium reilianum f. sp. reilianum | reverse complement strand
CTTCTTGGACGAAAATTAAAGTTTGAAATTCTGATGGTAGTACTTTTCTTGATGGTGAGCAAGCATGTTTTGATGGTGAGCAAGCATGAGACTGACATTGAGATGGTGGTTTGAGAGACTATTTACATGATGAGATGCTACAATGCTACAACTTGCGCCTGGATGAGCTAACAACCAAAAGGATCATCGTCATTGTCATCGACAGCGCTGAGAGGCTCACCGTTGTCCAGGACGTCGAGGAAGGCGTTTGGTGGTGGTGGTGATGGCGACGGCAATGGCAAAACCTCCTCCTCCTCTTCGTTATGCTGCTCATCGTTGTTTGCTGTGGCATGGCACTCCTCCATCCTCCTTGCTCACTGCTGGGCCTGGTTGATTGCCAGCTGCTTCTCCGCAAGCGCTCGCTCAGCTTCCTCCTGGGTAATCATTCAATCCTTTGTCAGGACCATGCAATCACCCAGATGCTTTTCCAGCCTTGCTTTCTTTGCAATCACCTTGTTTCGCTCCAGCTGCACCTCCAATAAAACAACTTTTGCCTGTGCCTCCTCCTTTTCTATCCGCTCTGCATGAAATGCTTCTAGAATTGGGCATTTGAGTTGCCAAAGATCCTGAGCGTCCTTGGCATTGTGAACGGCTGTGAGCATGGCGTCGAGGGCATCTAGAGTCTGAGGAATGGGCACAGGAAGCTCTGCTGCCAGCTGCGCCACTGAGGATTGATGAGGCGCATTTGCCAACCCCACAAGTTGGTTGAGAACCTTTTCAGGAACTGGGTGAGTTGTGATTCCAGAGTCCCAAAAGGCCCTCATGGCTGCAGCTGGCATGAGAACCTTCACCTGTGCCTGGGTGTATAAGGTACCAAACTGCACCTTGTCAATTCCCGCGGCAGCCATGTGGGGGGCAAGCTTGGTCACCAAATGCCAATATGCTGCAGTGAGGGGTCCAAAGATACTTACATCAAGAGGCTGCATGATGTGTGTGGCATGTGGCAGAAGACAGAGTGGTACAATGTTTTTCTGCCACAGAGCATCCAGGAATGTTGAGCTTGTGTGTGACATGTGGCCATCGATGATGAGCAAGTGGTGCTCTGATGGCATCGACGGCCTTGTATTGACATCAAAAACATTTTCCACCCACAGTACGGCAAGCTCGTTGTCAGTCCAGCCACTTGGACCCTTTGAGAACTGCCACATGGTCGGGATATCTTCCATACGCCGCTGCTCGCCAACTGTATGAAGTTTACCCTTCGTGATGATCAGCGGCAGCAAAACCTGGCCTCTGCTGCCAATCGCTTTGATGACTGTGGTGTTTTGACAGTTTCCCAGCTGTGCCTTGAACCGACCTGCCGGGTCACTGCCAGGCACGATCACATGCTGAGAACTGCTGAGGCCAAACACAAAACCAGTCTCATCCATGTTGAATATGTTACTGGACGAGATCTTGTATTCCATGATGGTGTCCTGAAGCCGCCCAAACCATTTCTGAATGCTATCCTTGTCTGTGCCCCTGATGTGAGCATTTTCCAGACACCTCGACCATGTGGACTGGATTGATGGATGATGAACCAGGAACAATGAAAGCCAGTTAGTTCCGAGCTTTGCCAAGCCCAAATTGTTGGTTGAGCCACGTGTGAGCATCTGAGCAAACTCCTGTACATCCGCAGGATTCAGCAGGAAGCCCATAGCGGCAGAACTCCGGATATGCTCGAGGAGGATGTTTTCGGAGGCCGGCAAAAGAGCTTGCTGGCTGGTGTGGGCGTCAGCCTTCGGCATCATGCCCTTTGATTGATCAAACAGCGTGCTCTTGGGGATGCTGTGAACAGTGGCCGCAGCAGCAATACTAGCATGCTGGCTGGCCTCGTATTTGGCGAGAGCATGCTGAAGCTTCTCCTCACAATCATTGGTGGTGGCAGCAGTCTCTGTACAACCAGCACGGGTCTTTTTTTGGCAGAGGTCCGCGGCATTGTGGCGCAAATCAGGCTGAACTCCGTCAGAAAAGTGGGATTTGATTGCAAAGGCCGAAAATAAGGTTGATGGCAATGCCAGAGGTGTTGGTGGCAGTGGTGGTGGTGGTCTCACTCAAAAGTATCTCATGGCGATCATGCAAGGCACTACCATCAGACTCGCTCAATTTCAAACTTTAAAATTCGTCCGAGAAGTACATGCGTCCGAAAAGTACGTGAATTACGTTACATGAGAGCCAAGCATGACCCGATCGTGCTAGCAGTCATCACGACTGCCGTCTCTCAGGCAATGTGACGTCCAAGCAGCTCGTTGAGGTAGTACAGTGCCACGGGAGCTATTCCCACCCACAATTACAATGTCAATCATGTCAGCATACACCGCTAACCCTTCTGTAGCAAGATCGATGCGGGCGCTCTACTCACCAGACCAAAGACCCGCAGCGTACACGGCGAAGCTCTTGAGCGTGTTGCGCGCCTGCAGACGCGCGGCGGCGGCCTCGGCGGGGCTGGGTTGACGCGGGGCTCCTCCGAACATTGTTTTGCGATCGAGTTGCTTTAGAGTGATGGATGTGATGACAAGATGGGTGGAGGAGAAGGAAAGCGAAGGAAAGAATTTGAGAGCGAACCTCTGATCGGGGTGCGGGTCCCGATTTTGGAAGAAGTTCAGGGTCCAGGAAGATTCGAAGAGCTTTCGTGCTTTCGCACCACCTTCGTCGAACGGCATGTCGAGCAGTAACGGCGAGGGCAGCTCCCGGCCCAGCGGGGCGGGTGGCAGCAAGCACAGTAACCCCGGATCCGCAGCACCGAAACGCACAACGGTGCAGCACCAGCAGCTGCCACCCCGGCCCAAACTCGTCCCCACGTATCCGTCGGCTGACGCTCCCCGCAAGCCGAGCTCAGCGCCGAGAGGCACACAAGACGACAATGACCTCGCATACCTACCCTTCGCTCTCTCTGGTCTTGACACACATGGCGAGGATGAAGAGTGGATCTCGATCATTAGCGCGCCCGCACACGCACCGCTGCCCAGCTGGCTCGCGGTCATGCAGAGTCTCATCCGACACCCGGAACGCAACTCGAGCAACATCCTGCGTGCGGACATCCTCGCCGATACGCGCGCCTCGCCGTCCAATGCCGCGACGCAGGGGTGGGTGAAGCAGTGGACGGTGCGGCGCGCGCTGCTGCCGCGCCGGCCGAATCTGGACTGGAGGATGGAGCAGGACTGTTCGCTGTTCTACCGCTTGCGTAGTTCAGGAGAGCACGGAGATGGACATGATGAGATGAAAGAGGTGGAAGAGGCAGTGGTGGTGTATACGCCGTTGATTGGGGATGTGACGCATGCGAAGATGGACGTGACCGAAGCAGGGGCGATGGGGCAGGTGCCGGCGAGCGAAGGGTGGATCCCGTTCTACCACCCGAAAGTGCGCGCGCTCGCGTTTCACTACCGCCCCTCCTTGCTCCCTTTGTGCTCAAACGACAGCGAGCCCGTCTTTGGCGAGCTCAGCATCAGCCTCATCCCGTTCCGCGCACCTCTGTGCTCCTTTCCACCCTCTCACCGCCTGTCGCGCGTCGGCCTGTCGCTGCTCACCACGCTGCACATGCACACATGGGGCGATCTACACAGCTACCAGAAGCGCGTGCACCACGACACCATCGTCCCGCGCACGCTGTACCAGGATCTCTACCTCGCCCTGAAAGCCAAGTACGCTGCGGAGCTCATCGCGGGGTGGCGCGAGGCGACGGACCCGGCCAAGCACGTGTTTGAGGAGATGGGCATCGCGGCGTACCTCATTGGGCTGTGGACGCTGTCGTACGCGCAACGGGGGCATGCGTGGAGGCGCGCAGTCAAGTTCGTCGACGTCGGGTGCGGCAACGGCCTGCTGAGCTACATCCTCGCGCGCGAAGGGTTCAGTGGGATCGGGCTCGACATGCGCGCACGCAAGAGCTGGGCGCTCTACGCCGCGCACGTCACGCTGCGCGAGTGGACATTCAACCCCTCGTCCCTCTTAACTTGCTCCGAACCCGAATGGACAGACGCATGGCTCCTCGGCAACCACGCCGACCAGCTGACGCCCTGGCTCCCCCTCCTCGCAGCACACCACCGCGCCGCCGGGTTCATCAACCTCCCCTGCTGCTACTACGCGCTCGACGGCACGCGCGACTTTCCGCTGCTGCTCAAGGCGCAGAGTGGAGCGCAGGTGTCGAGAAACGAGCAGTATTTGGCATACGTCGCGCAGCTGCACGAGCGGTTTGGGTGGGAGGTGGAGCTGGATCCGCTCAGGATTCCGAGTACCAAGAACTGGTGTTTCGTTGGGCGTCGGCGGGTGGTGGTTGCGTCGAAGGAGGAAGCGGAGCAGAAAGCGGAGACGTTGAAGACAAGAGTCGACGAGGCAGTTCACGAAGCGCTGCGTGGCGCATGGGCCAACGCTGCATCCACTTGAACCTGGTCACACACACAGCAATCCAAACTGACATGTGCAATTCCAACCGTCCCTCGTCCTCACTCGGAATGCCATCCGTACCGCATAAACGCATCCACCGTGCTCACCTTTGCATCCGTAAACGCCGACAGAATACCCCTCGCCTCCATGTACAGCCACACCTTGAGCATGGGCAGCATGCGCTTCAACTCCTCCTTTTTGGGCACGTGCATGCCGCCGCCCTCCTGCGTCTGCAGCTCGCGCCCCAAGTGGCGCAGGATGGGCAGCGCGCTCTTGAACAGATCCATGTCCGGGTCGAGCTGCCGGCCGATGCCCTCGAGCAGCAGGATCGAGATGACCGTGTTGACGAAATCCGCCTCCATCTTGACGTGGTGGTCGCGCACCGCCATGAGCACCTTGTTGAGCACGTCCGAGATCTTGATTTTCGCCAGCGAAAACGTTTTCGACTTGACGCTGAGCACGAGGTCCTGCATCTTCATGGCGAACACGTCCTGGTCGACGACGAGGTCCGGCGTGCGACAGCGCTCGACCATGAGGTGCCCCGCCAGCGCGCCGTCGAACTGCGCCACTGCGGAGAAAAGGTCGAGGAAGTTGCGCCGGTTGAGCGGGGTGAGTTCGACGGTCAGCCCGGCGTCGAGGAGCACGATCTCGGGCTGGTAGCCCTGCGCATCGAGCCGGTCGAGCTCGTCGAGCCACGCATCCTGGTCGTGGCGCAGCGGGCGCAGCCGCTCGACGACGCTCTGGTCCACCTGCTCGTCCGGCGTCGCGGGCGCCTTGCGATGCCCCGGCGCATAGTCGCTGTCGAACTTGCTCAGGATGCGCGCAAACAGATCCGACAGCAGCGACTCGGTCGACGGTTTGTAGAACTTGATCATGATGTTGCCCGGATGCAGGTCGGCGTGCGTAAAGTTGTCGATGAGCAGCATGTTCAGAAACGCATCCAGCCCCAGGTTGGCGATGCGGTGGTCAAACTTGGCGCCGCCGAGCTGCAGAAAGTGCTTGAGCGGCAGCGCATCCTCGTACTCCTCGATGAGCACCTGCTTGGTGCTGAACTGGGTCAGCGGGCGCGGGAACGAGATGGCGGATCGGCGACGCGCAAAGTTGGTCTCGAATCGAGAGAGGTTGTTGCCCTCGTTGCGCAGGTCGAGCTGGCTGAACATCATGTCGGCAAACACGTCGACCTCTTCGGGGAACGACAGCCACTCTGCTCCCGGGATGAGGTTGATCAAGCGGGCAAAGAAGCGCATGATCTTGATGTCGCGTGCGATGGTCTTTTCGACACGAGGATGGAGGATCTTGATGGCGACGCTGTTGGTGGGGATTTGCGGCGGCGCAATGTCCTCCTCGTACGAGAGGGCGAGCGTCTTGGAGATCTTCTGCGTGGCCTCGCGCTTGGTCGCCTCCTTTTTGGCGCGCTTGTATCCGGGAGGAAGCAGGTCGTGCTTGAGCGTCGCCTTGTACACCTGAGCTACCGCGCCAATGCCCATGGGCTCGTGGCCGAACTCTTCGAAGATCTCGTCAAAGGGACGCTGGAAGATGCGCTCGATGACGCGCTTGGTGTATCGGAACGAGTGGGGCTTGCCGTTGGAGTGGAGTCGACCGAGACGCTGGCAGAGCTCGTCCGGGAACAGATCTTGGCGGCTACCGGCCCACTGGGCGAGCTTGATGAAGGTAGGCCCTGCACGCTCCATCTGCTTGACGAGGAACGAGTACCACCAAATGGCACCCCACCGATCGCCCTCCTCGTCCTTGCGCACCTTTCGTCCACGCCGTCTGCCCCTTTCTCGTCGACTGCCGACGAGCAGCATGGGCGCGGTGAAGATGACGGGTAGGAAGAGGATGACGAGGTAGAGGAAGCGTCGACCTGTGCCGAAGGGCTCGATGATGACGGCGTGAAGGACGTTGCCGATCTTGATGAAGGTTCGTGTGACGATGTTGCGACGGTCGAGGTCTTGATCGTCTTCTTCTACGGGAGGTGCAAAGTCTTTGTGGTGTGGCTGCTGTTTTTCATCTGGAGTTTGTGTAGCTGACGCCTCGGGCTCGGATTGCAATGGACTCTTGGACAGAGACCAGTTGACGACCAAGGCAGTACCGAGACCGGCAATGGCTATCGAGGCGATGCGACCCGCCCTAGAGTTGGAGTTCGATTGGCCAGACGCTGCAGTGTGGCTGAATGCTCGCGCATGTTGGAACCTGAACAGCTGAGGGCTTGGTGGTGGTGGTGTTGTTGAAAGACGACTGGACCTGAATGTGAAAGAAGGAGGCGCTCTGCTCTGTGTTGGGTGGGAGCAATGATATCGTGATGAGACGCTCGATCTCGCAGAAGCGTGACTGACCAAGCGGCCAGCGGGGGCCGAAGCCAGCCTGGTGCGCAAGCTGGGCAGCATGGTGATGCTACAGCTGAGCTTGCTTGGCAGAGGAGATGATGTGACGGTGACCTATTGCGCCATGCCTGGCAGCCGATTGAATGTGCCTCGCGGTGTCGTTGTTGGCAATCGAAAGCAACTGCTTTGAAATGGAAGACACGAAAGCGTTGAGGAGAAACAGCGAATGATGGAGAGAAAGGAACAAAGCAAAGCTGCGACGGCAAGCGACGATAAGCAAAGTGACACTGCCAGAAAAACAAAAACGAGAGCCGAAAGTGTTCCGGAGCCACGACCTCGGTGTCGCTGTCTGCTGTTTGCTGTCGCTGTCTGCTCTGTGAAAAGGCGACTCGTTGGCGACTACGTAGCGCTGCATTTTCACACAATCACAATCAAGCACAGTCACAGTCAGCAGCGATGCAGGGCAAAAGCCACGATGCGGAAATTTGGCTTCGAAATCCTCCACTTTGGCACCGCCTGCAGCGCCTGCAACGCACGAGCCCTTTCCAAAATCCATCAACGCGCTCTTTTCTCACTCGACTCGACACGCTCATTTCCGCAACTCAGCAAGAAGAAAACGCGCTTTCTTACGGAAGCCAACCAAAAAAAAAAGTCATTTCGGCATCTTGTCCACGTCCAAGTGTGCATCCTCTGTCCTCCTCCTCCTCCTTCGCCGACATCATCTCCTACAACGCCAAGATATCGACAATGAACGAATCCAACGACTACGAGCAGGAACGGCTCAAAAACATCAAAGAGAATGAACGCCTCATGAAGGAGCTCGGCGTCATGGGCGGTTCGTCGGCCATCGGTGGACCATCACCAAAACGATCCACGCCCACCAAACCCAAAAAGGCAGCGACACCCAAGAAAAAGACGACGACGGCGACACCGACGCGCATCATGCCCAGCCGCTCGAGTGCACGTCTAGCGGGACACGAAGCCGATTCGGAGACGCTCAAGCGCAAGTACGAGCAGGAGGCCGAAGAGGCGCGCAAGGTGGCCGAGGCGGCCAAGCGCGCGCGGCATCAGCAGTTTGATCTGTCCGGCATGACGGGCGGCGAGCTCGAGGAGGAGGCCATCTTGGCGCTCGAGTCGACGCTGCAGGGGCTGGCCACCAATGCGGCGTCCGCAGCCGAGCTGGTCGATATCAAGCAAGAGTCCAAGCGGCGGTCGTCGGCCAAGAAGCAAGAGCCCGAACGCTCGGCAGAGAGGGCAGAGCTCGAGCACATCCTCAACAGGATGACGCTCAAGTCGGCCGCCAAGGTGACGCCCAAGCGTGTCTACTCGATGGCCTACCACCCGGCGACGGACAAGGATCTCGTCTTTGTCGGTGATAAGGAAGGCTCCATCGGCGTATGGGACGCTGCGCCCTCCGCCTCCTCTTCCAACGGCACCACCGTCAAAAAGGAAGCCAACGACGACGACGACGAAGACGAGCGCGACGACGATTCCTTCCCCGAAGGTAAGGCGTGGACGCTCCAAGTGCACGGCCGCAGCCCCGTCACGTGCATCAAGTTCGACCCCGTCAACCACAACTCGGTCTTCTCGTGCTCCTACGACTCGACCGTCCGCAAGCTCGACCTGTCCACGGGCACCTCGGACGAGATCTGGGCAGGCGAGGAAGACGTGCTGCTCTCCATCTTCGACGTGCTCTCGCCCGCCACCCACCCGGGCGCGTACATCGACACGCCGAGCCCGTCGCTCGACGAGCGCTCGCTCTGGATCGCCGACCACCGCGGCGGGCTGCTGCACATCGACCTGCGCGAAAAGACGCGCCGCGGCAACCACACGCGCCGGTGGCAGGTGTGCGAGAAGAAGATCGGCGCCATGTCGCTCAACCGCCTCGCTCCGCACTGCATCGCCACTGCTTCGCTGGACCAGCACATCCGCCTGTTCGACGTGCGTGCGCTCGCCTCCGTCGTCAAGCAGACCGCCGAGGCGCCGTACAACTACAAGGGCATCGATGCCGACGATCTCGAGGCGGCACAGACCAAGGCGCAGTTCGCGGCAAACAAGGCGAGGCAGGCGTGCACCTCGGTCGACTTTAGTCCGCGTGGCGACCAGCTCGTCGGTGTGTCGTACGACGATGTGGTCAAAGTATGGAACACGGATCCGAGCTGGTTGTACTCGGAGCACGGGCTCAAGAGCAAGGCTGCTGTCACCAAGCTCAACGGTGCTGCCGGTGCAAAGGGGGGCCGCAAAAGCGCCGTCAAGAAGCAAGACCCCGACGCACCCGCTGCAGGCGGCGGCCTGCTCAACTGGCTGTCGCGAGCCGTCCCGCTCAAAACGGAAAAAGACGTCCAACAAGCCATCAAGCAAGAACAAGACGCTCCGTCTACAGCAAATCCTCGACCGGACGACGTGCTCGCCGACCCAACGCGCATCCCACACAACAACCAAACAGGAAAATGGCTCACCATGTTCCGTGCCCGCTGGAACGCCAATCCGCTGCTCGAACCGCACTTCACCATCGGCAGCATGACTCGAAGAGCCGAGATCTACGCCGCAGACGGCACGCTCCTCCGAACGCTGTGGGACGAGAACCACGTCACTGCCGTCCCGGCTGTCACCTGCATGCACCCCGTCCTGCCAGGCAGGCTGGTCACGGGAAACGCGTCCGGAAGATGCACCTTCTGGTCGCCAGATGCATAGACCCTCACATCAACTCATACAGTTTGCCAGTGTCGGAATACCCCATGTCACTTGATCCAGCAGCGCAGATCGTCGGTTTCGCGAGCGAGATTATCGGATTTTCTGTCTGTGTGTGTAAGGCGTTTGCCACTCAGGCGGTACGATTCAGAGGCGGCTTCTCGGGCAGCTCAACTTAGAGCTTGCCGGTGGAGCCAAGGTCGGTGAAGGCCTCCTTGCAGCGCGTGGCCATGGTCTTCTCGCCCTCGCGAACCCAGACACGCGGGTCGAAGAACTTCTTGTTGGGCTTGTCGGCGCCGTCGGGGTTGCCCACCTGGGTCATGAGGTAGTCCTTCTTGTTGAGCACGTAGTCGCGGATGCCGAGCAGGTACGCCCACTGCGTGTCCGTGTCGACGTTCATTTTGACGACGCCGTGCGAGACGGCCGTGGTGATCTCGTGCTTCTCGGAGCCCGAGCCGCCGTGGAAGACGAAGAAGACCGGGTTCTCCTTGTCGCTCTTGATCTGGGCGCGCACGTGCTCCTGGTGCTTGCCGAGCAGCTCGGGCTGGAGCGAGACGTTGCCCGGCTTGTAGACGCCGTGCACGTTGCCGAAGCCGGCGGCGATGGAGAAGTTGGGCGTGATCTCGGAGAATTCGCGGTAGATGTCCCAGATGTCCTCGGGCTGGGTGTACAGAGCGGCGTTGTCGACGCCCTCGTTGTTGACGCCGTCCTCCTCACCGCCGGTGATGCCGATCTCCATCTCGAGCCAGATGCCGAGCGGGGCCATGCGCTTGAGATACTTCTTGCACGTCTCGATGTTCTCCTCCTTGGGCTCCTCGGAGAGGTCGAGCATGTGCGACGAGAAGAGCGGCTCGTTGTGCTCCTTGTAGTACTCCTCGTCGGCGGCGAGCATGCCGTCGAACCAGGGGAGCAGCTTCTTGGCGCAGTGGTCCGAGTGCATGATGACGGGCACGCCGTAGGCGGGGGCGACGGCGCGGATGAAGAGCGCGGCGGCCTTGGCACCGGTGATGGAGGCCTCCTGGTTCGAGTTGGAGAGGCCCTTGCCGGCAAAGTTGGCGGCACCGCCCTGCGAGACCTGGAGGATCAGGGGCGACTTGGCATCACGGGCAGCCTCGAGAGCCGAGATGGCGACTGAGGAGGACTGGCGGGAGAAAAGCGCAAAGAGTCCGTAAAAAAAAAAGTCGGAAAGGCGGCAGATGCGGATGCAATGGTCAGCAAGCGTTCGACGGACCGACGTGAGACAAATGTGATTCGGGCTGAATGCGAGCAAAGTCGCAATTCTCGCTCTTCTGGCTTTGAGTTAGGTTGACACTTACAGTGACGTTGAAAGCGGGGATGGCAAACTTGTTCTCACGAGCGTAGTCGAAGACCTTGTAGACGTCCTTTCCGGAGACGACACCGGCGGGAACAATGTCAAGAACACCCATTCTGTGGTAGACACGCGGAGAATTCAAAGCAGGAGAGCAAGAAAAAGTCAGCCTTCAAGTGTCGCCAAAACGCGTTTTGCGCACCAGGCTTCCATTGTCCATCGTCCATCGCGACAATGCCTCTGCACGCAACAAGGTCTCGACAGTGCAAGATGTCGTGAGACCTTGCTGGACGGCAGCAGAGGCATGAAGGAGGTGGAGGACGATGAAGGGCTGGCCTGCGGTTGGGCAGCTACTCACTTTGATTGTGTTTGTGTAAAGGGGAGGGGTTAGATGGTATGGGGAAGAGAAGTTGGTGATGGTGGAGGAAGAGGAAGAGGAAGAAAGAAGAAGACGAGATGAGCAACGACGGTTAGAGCCGAGAGACGGTTGCGTGCGCTGTTGTTGTGCGTGTGTGTCGTCGATCTTTGGCTGGCTGCACACAGCGCGGCGCAGAAAAAATGGCTCGAGCCAATTCCAACAACACCTGACCGACCGATTTGCTCTGCGCTCTCTTCTGCTGCACGGCCATCAAAATCGATCAGGAAGAGTGCGATTAGAAACCAATCGAAAGAGTGTGTTCCCGCTGAGAAATCCAAGAAAAGGAAAACGAAACAAAAAGCTTGCTCTCTCCCTCTCTCTCTCCTGTTGCTCGCCCCCCGATCCCACTGTCGAGCGCTCGCTGTATGACCATCTGTGCAATGCTGCTGCTGCTGCTGCTGCTCTTCGACAACAAAGCTTCAGGCGTTGACTTGCTGCAGCTCAACCAAAGCAGATCTGACTGAGGAGACCAAGTGGTTGCCCCCTTGGCGCGCGCTGCGATCGTCGCAAGTTAGCCTCAAAAGCGAGTTGTTTCCTCCACCTCCTCTCTCCGCTTCTGCGGCTGGCTGGCGCACGGCGCGCTTCCTTTTCCCTTTCTCGTTCTCTCTCTCTCTCTCTCTTCACTGCCTGCTCGGAAACATCCGCCTGCGCCATTTCACGGGAAGGCGTGGCCCATTCGCTAGCATCGGGTAGGAACGTGAACCGCAAACGGACAATCACGGAGCTTCTTGTCAAAAAAAAAAGCCGACACTTCCGCTCAACAACAAGGACACCAACATGAACAGCGAAGGGGATGGATCTGAGATCGGGGTGGCGAGGCAGATCTGGTTGCAGAGATGCGTCGAGATGCGTTTGGTCTGAGTGACTCGTCTGATTGCCTTTCTTCCACTGCAGCTGCAGAACGCTGTCCCGCCATCCTCTGTAACTCCATTCTGCAACTTGTCATGACTCTGTCTCGCTGCCATGCAAGATGATATCGAACCAGCGCTGCGACTTCGGTACAATTGCGGCACTCCGTCTTATCGATGATAGCAGAATCTCTCCGCAGCGCGACCAGACACAGCGCATGAGAATTTCGCCGAGAAGACCCCGCTTTGCTCTTGCGTTTTTTGAGCTCGACATGCCCCTCTGCAGCCGCCTCATCACTGATGGTGGGCATGCGACAGCGCAGCCAAGACAATAACCCGTAGAAGGCACCGGACAGCTTTCGTCGATACTTCGGTCCACGCCGAACATCGAGAAGGGGTTCGGACGCCTACTCAATCGGGAGCCGATCCAGCAGACGAGATGACGATGCCGTCGTGCTCTTGCTCTTGCTCTTGGTTCGACTTTGTCTCTCGCGCTCTACACCTCGGAATCCTCGCGTGCGCTTCAGAAGAGCATGCGACGCCGCAAGAGTGGCTTCCAACCAGGGCGACGAGCGACAAGCGACAAGCTGAGTAGGCATGTATGATTGAATCGAATCCATGTATGTACAAGTAACAAAGTGCTCCAAAAGCTTAGAAGCCCTTGTCGTACTTGCCCGAGCTGTTTGGAGCGCAGTCGTCAGCGAAAGCCGGCATCAGCATGAGCGATGAGCGGGTCAAAGAGTAGAAAGCAAAATCGTCAGCCACACCATCTCACGTCCACCCCTTGCCGCACTTTCCGCCACTTACGCATAAAAGCTCTTCATGTGAGCCACAATCTTCTCGAGCGCAGCGAGCCACTTTTCCAACTCCTCATCGACCTTGGACTGCGGCTCGCCCAGCTTGGCATAGAAGTCCTTGCGGTAGGGACAGGCCTTCATGGCGAGCGCAAACACGGGGCGCACGAGCATGCCGTGATGTGGGCGCAGCGAGGTGCCGTACGCGTTGGTGAAGCTCGTGGCGAGCTCTTCGTTCTTGTTGTTGACCGAGTTGCGCATCGCCTGCGCGGTAAAGTCGAGACCGCGCAGCAGCCACATGAGACCCTCGGTGGCGGGTCGCTTGGATGTGCCGCCGGGCCCTTCGTTCTGGACGAGCTTCTCCAGCGTGCCCGACTTTTCGGCGCCGGTTGCGTTCAGGCGCGTGTTGACTTTCTGTTGCCGTCGTCGTTGGTGAGAGGTGAGTCGCCATTCACACAATCTCGAGGATCGACGATGCAATACTACTCACTGCGATGTTGCCATTCATGTCGTTCTGAACCACCTTGAACGCCGCATTGCCAAGCAGGTCAAACAGCTTGACGAGGCCCTCGCAGGCTTCCAAGAATGCGGCCGTGTCGACGCCGCCCTCGGTGGGCACATCTGCGAACGACTGTGATTCGAAAGAAGGGCGACTGTCAGCATCATCTCGACAAGGCCGCAATCAACGCTGAGCTGCAGTTGCGACTTACACGCTTGCACTGCTCGAAGTATGTGGTGGCCATCTTGTGATGTGAATGTCTTGACTGTGAGACGGGGATGGTGGTGAGGAGGAAAGATCGAGCTTGACAAAGACAGGAGTTGCAATGTCACGCGAGTGTGGATCTGAGCGCGGGGGGGCGACAGCGTGGACTCGAGCTGTGCGTGTCTCTCAGTCTCTCTGCGTCGAGTGTGCCTGGACCGAAGGACGGGGAAGCGCGCATGCAGATCGCGGCAGCAGACTGACAGACAGACTGACAGCAGAGCGGCGACAAAGTGTTGGTTGCGAAGAAGAATTCTAGCCACACACAGCCAAGCGAGCCAAAAGTCTAAATTTCCAACTTGAAAAGCGTCGCGCACAGGCCTACAGCACCAAAGCGACGTTCTCCTTTCCAGAAACGCCCATCAGAGCCTCTCCTGCGACCCCTTTCTCATCACCACTTCATGAACTCTTCTTCGCATGCAAAGGGAATGATGGGTGGGGCCAAGACGGTGCATAGACTAACATTTCGCCGAGCCGAGCCGCTCTCGTTTCATTTGCTGGCTCACACGCTCGCTCACTGGTTACGTTTCACAGGCACAAAGCCGGTGCTGGTGGAGCGGCAACCCCTTGGCAGGCTTCAACGTGTGGCTTGATACCAAATGAATCGATGCGTGCAGATTGCTTTCGTGAAAGTATACAAGCACAATAGAAAAAGAAAGAGGATCAAAGAGTCAAGGCGTCTAGGTTACGTAGCCAGCGGGTCGCACTCCTTTGTTGAGCGAAGATGTGAAGGCCGGATTCGGGCGCTCAGAGCTTGGCAGCGGGCGAACGAGCGATCTTGGCCTTGATGTAGCCGCTGGGATGCGCGGTGGGGAGGAACACCTCTGCGTTCTTCTCGTCGAGGTTGCTGAGCCCCTTGAAGCCGAGGTCGATGGGGATGTAGTGCTTGTTGGGCAGTGCGAACGACACGTCCTGCACCGTCGTGTTGGCGGCGTCGCCGAGGATGTGCTCGCCCATGCGGTACATGGTGGCCTGCACACTCGCCGAGTCGTCGAGCGCAAAGATGCGGAGGATGTGCGACTTGACCGACGAGTGGATCTCGCAGAACTTTGGCAGCGTCGCGGGCTTCTTGAGCGCAGCCGTGAGTCCGCCCTTGGGCAGCGCGATCGAGTAGGAGCACTCGACCTCGGTGGAGAAGATACGGTCGTGCACCTCCTTGAGCGTGGTGAAGCTGTCCCTGTGGAAGCCGTGGAAGGCGCTGCCGCTGCTCTTGAGCAGCAGCAGACCCTTGATACCACCCTCGAGCGTCGTCACGTTGATCTCGCTTCCGGATCGCTCGCCCAGCGCGCGCACGGTGCGCTTCTCCTCGCCGTCACGCACGAAGCTGTGCTTGTGTGCACCGCCGTCCTTGGGGTCCAGGACGATGCGCGTCCACTTGTGCTGGATGAGGTCCACCTCGGTCTTTTCGATGTGCGAGTAGGTCGAGAGGAAGTGGTTGACCACGTGCAGCGCGTATCGCTCGGGGCAGAGCACGTCGTCGGCGGGCAGCACCTTGGCGAGGTAGTTGAGCGTGTTTTTGACCGTGTCGGTGGCCACGACGGGCGAGTTGTCGGCCTTTGTGTACGAGGGCGTGAGGCTCTCGCCGTGGAGCAGGCAGCGCACGGTGTATTCGGCGACGCGGTGCGAAGAGGGGTCGCTGGCGTCGCGGACGATGCGGAAGATGCGGACGAGGTCCTTGCCGTACGAGGCCGACGCCAGACGCACGTTGGAGGAAGAAGCCTTGGCAGACATGGCCGATAGCAGATGACGGGTGCGGGTGCGGGTGCGGGTGGAGGCTGGAGGATGTAGAGGTCCTTGACGCGGCACGAGAAAGCTTGAGGAGAGCCTTGGATTGGTGAGATGAGGGCAGGAGCAAGGTTATGGGAGGCAAGGTGGAACCGGTATCGAGAATGGACGGGATATATATGCTGATAGGCAACGATGGCGAGCGAGCAAGCGAGCGGGTGAGAAGGCGAGGGTGAAAGCCTTGTTGGCTGCACCGAGGGCTGAGTGGTTGAGTGGTTGAGTGGGGGTTGGAAAAGGTCCACGAGAAAGATGCCGGTGCAAAGGCAAGCCGATAAGGATTGCGGGATTTTTTTCGGTCAGTGGAGTCGGTCCGCTTTGCTATCTGAAGCTGTGCGTACAGCCTTCGCCTTGTTCGCCTCGCGGGACTCGATTAATTGGTCTGGCAAGCAACCCAACGCTCAAACGCTCTGGGCCCTCGACATGTGTTGGAAGCTTGGCAAGACGGCGCAAGGACAGTGTGCAAGTCAACCTTGTCTGAACAAGTTGAACCCTTTTCGAACTGGACCTTCGGCTCAAGCCGAGCTCGCGATGTCAAAAAAGAAAACCCCTTTACAAAGGGCAGCCAACAGCCGTCATACAGCGGCCGACAGAGGTCACCTCCAGCTCGCTCGCAGCGCAGAATCCCGCGCATCGTCGTCAGCCAGCCACACAAACGGAAATCTCTCTCTCGCACACCAACAAGATGAATGAGGTTCGTGTTCATAAAGTGGTGCCGCGGCGATTCAAAGAAGAGCAAAAAATAAAAAATAAAAAATAAAAAAATCGCGGCTCCACAGCGACTACGGAGATCGCCGAGTTTTGTTTCCTCCATACCGGAACAACCAACCTTGGAACACGGCATCCGTCGTCTCGCCGTCTCTCAGCTTGCTCTCTACACTTGCTACTGGGGTCGTTGGCAGCAACCCGTCATCCGGGCAGCCGAAACTTGTGTGTGTTCCGGTGAATGGTAGCTATAAGCTTTGTTTGGCGACGCCCAACGGGTCTTGGTCGTCGGCGCTCGGAAGCCATGGCTCTAGCTTCCGGGGTGCCATCGATTCGGTGCGGTTGCTCGAGATCGTTTGCATCCATTGCGACGGTCGGCCCAGATAGTAGTGAGACGTGGGCTACCAAGCTGCTTTTGACAAGACAAGACAAGACAAGGCAAGACATGCGGCGAAACGGGCTGGAAGCATGGATACTCGGCCGTGCCTGTCACGCAAAGTGATTGGTCGTGTTTTCCAAGTGTCTCGGTCAAGTCCGAGCCGCCGCCTTCGTTCAGAGGCCACACTCGACAAAAGTGGCTCGTTTGCTTCAGTAGGCTTCTTGGATGTATGGCAGCCCAAGGCTGCATCACCTCGCCATCATCCGATCTTGTCATGACCAACAAGACGCCATGGAGAGTTGTGTGAGTCTGGTGTTCATCGGTCGATCGGGCGATTCTCTCTCCCGATACACTGTACACCCCGATCTATGACACTCAACACGCCCGTCGGGGCGGCGCGTGTTCGCTTTGCCTTTTCTGGCTCTTTTTCCGACTTTTAACGCTCTGCAGCGCGTCAAAAAAAGGTGGAAACGCGAGTTCAACACCATCGAGCTTCAGCAAGCTCGAGATCGTCGTCGTTCGACATACCTCGTCGTCCAAAGACACGGCGTCAAGCATCCTATCCTGCGACCACTCTCTCCTAGAGCATCAACACAGCTGTCATGCCGTCGATGCGACCATCCTGCTTGTGAAACACACCTCAGCCATGGACACAGCCAACTCGGTAGATCGCGCAACTCTTACAGCATCCTCGTCCGGACACGCACGGCACACACTCCCTGCGCCCATGCTCTAGTCAATGACCTCGTCAGCACGCTCTTTTCCACGCGATGAAGCTGCGGCCACCTCGCCTCTGCGCAACGCCTTTGCTTCATCGTCCACCAAACCCTTGCACAGTCCGTTTCTTGCTCGACGCATCCGCACCGCCAACGACTCTTCGTATCACCATCCAGCTACTAGCCAAGCGGGGAGGCAGCCGGATGCGATCTCCACATCGAGCAGCACGCTCGTCAACGCCGACACCGCTTCCGACTACCGACCGTGGGAGGTGAGGTCTGCATCTGGCAGCTCGGTCGACTCGCTTGCTGAGCTGCGCGGTGGCAGGGGTGCGTCGTTCTCTGCGCTCGACGATATTGGCACGCTTCCGTCTATCCACATTTCGCCGTTGCCAAGACGCTCGGCATCGCGCGCAAACACGACCGCTGCACAAGCGTCGAGTCGGGCCAGCAACGACTCGACGAGGCGCAGCGTCGATTCGAGTCTAACACGATCACGGCCGGTGCGCCAGCTATGCCCCGTCGACTGCCGCTGTTCTGACCAGGAGATCGACCTTGGCCTGTGTCGTCGTGTGGTCGCGTCGTCTTCGTCTGGCTCCGAGTCCGGATCGTTGTCCGTCGGAGTACATCCAATGAGGCCGCGAGCCGCGGACCGATCGGCGATCTCGCCATCGCAGCTCGCCAACTACGATACAGATGCAGCGAACGGCATCCAATCAGCAGACCAGTCTCAGCACTCGTGGCATTCGATATCAGAATCACGCTCGCAAGCGCGCGACTTTGACAAAGATCCCATCCTCGTCCCACGATCCGCGAGGTCACGCGGCAGCGGTGCAGCAGGCAGGCGCTCGTCTACCGCGAGCTACCAGCGCTCCTTCGACCAACTCCAAAAAGGCCTCGATACACTCGACAGCAACGAGTCAGACGCCGACAGCGATGCGGACCAGGCACAGGCTGCACAGCGCCGCGCAGAGTCCATGGCGCGCTGGACCGCCCGTCGCATGTCCCTCTCCCAGTCCACCCACGAACGTCGTTCGCCCAGCACCAAGCTCGAATCGCCTCCACACCCGCCGCCTCTCCCCAAGTCCTCACCACTACACTCCGCGCCACGCTCGCTCGCATCAGACGCCTCAATACCGCACCGCACCCCCGACGCAAACCGCGCAGACACCGACGTCTCCACGCCACTCAAAGCGACACCCGGCCGCAAAAGCATCGCTGCCGTCTTCGAGTCGATGCAGAAGGAACGCGAAGCGCGCGCGGCAGAGCAACACAGGCAGTGGCAGGAAAAGCAGGCGCGCAGAGAGCGCGAGCGAGCCGCCCGTGCGTTTGGCATGCCCGCGCGGCGCAGGACGTCGGCGGCGAGCTCGCTGATGGACATTCCCGGATCGGCGGGCGTTGCACCCGATACGCCGGTGAGCCAGGGCCAGACGACGGCGTTTCACTCGATGGTTTCGAGAGCGTCTCCGGCTCGGTCGGAGGCTGCGAGCGTCGTGAGTGCTTCGTCGCCGTTGCTGTCCAGCCCGGGGTCGCCGAAGGTGGACGATGGCGCGGCGGGGGATGTCCAGCCGCGGCACTTGGGCGAGGCGGCTGCGGGACACATACCCGAGACGCTGGCGGAAGCGGACGGAGTCGGCGAGGACGCAGACGAGATCCACGCCAGGTCTCAAGCAACATCCAAAAACGAGGGGCAGCAAGAGGATCAACCAGCCGCACCGCTGCCCTCAACCCCACAAACAAAGCACGCATCAGGCTTCGGCTTCGCGTCGCAGCCCATGGCGCTCGACCTGTCGCCCGTCCGGAGCGTCTCGGACTTCTCCAGCCCGGCCTCGTCCCCACGCAAGAACGCGCACCGCCGGCAAAACACCAACACGATCAGCGTCGCTGCGCGCCTCCCCTCCGCGTCGGTCGCAGCGGCTCGGCAGAGGTTCGACAGCGCCCTTGCCACACCTGCTCCGCAGCCTACGCAGCAGACGGCCGAGTCGCCGAGAACGCCGTACGCGCAAACACCTACGGGGGGCATCCTGTCGTCTGCAAAGAAGGGCCTGCCGCAGCTGAGCGCCGCCCGGCGCGGACACAGTGTGCGCTTCAGCCCGAGACCTGATTACAGGTCGGATTCCGGGTCGTGGGACGACAGCGGGACGCAGAGCGTGCATGCGAGCGAGGGGGACGGGTCGAGGGATGCGGCTGTGTCGCGGTTGCTGTTGCCTGCGAAGCAGATTACGATCCCAGAGATCTTGACTGCGTCGATGGCTGTGTCGGATGCAGCGGTGGGGACGGACGAGGAGGGGGATGAAGAAAAGGAGCTCGATCGACCGGAGCGCAGCGCTGGCGTGCAGCAGCAGGCATCGCCGGTGAAAGTGGACCCGAGCCAACCGCATACACCAGCGTCGCCGTCGGCAGCGGCATCCTTCTCGCAGAGCGTGCGCTTCCCAGGAGCGTACGCCGCCACACCGGTCAAGCCGTACTCGAGACACGTCATCCGGCCAAGTCCCAACGTATCGCGCATCCTGCCGCACGTCATCCCTCCCGCCACCACCACAACACCACCACCAGCAGCGCGCCAATTCGGCCTGTTCCCCACCCCCGCCTCGGACGTGCACATTCCACGCGAGTCGACCCCGCCACCCACGCTCAGCGCGATGCTGCCACCCGAAGACCCGCGCAACTCGCCGCGCTCGCCGCGGCCCGTCGATCTGGGCCGCGACCAGTTCGCGCGCTTCGACGCCAGCTCCGAGGGCTCCGAGGGCAGCTCGCCAGCGGGGTCGATGGTCGGGGCGAATACGGCTACGAACGGGCGGCGTGACGACGCGGTGAGTGCGACGATTGGCAGAATACTGCAGACGGTCGAGGCGGCGCATGGCGCCAAGATGAGGCGCATGCAGTTGGGCGAGAGGCTGAATGGGATCAGTGAGCGGGTGGGAAGGATGGAGGGAGTGGAGAAGCCGGTGCGGTCTGGTGCGGGGTCGAGAGGGGGGTTGGCGTGGGAGGACGAGCTGGCGAGGGAGGACGAAGCGGATCGAGAGCGCATGGACGAGCTCAAGCAGCAGGTGATGCATGCGTTGGCCGTCCTCGCCGACCGCATCGTCGCCTTGCAGACACAGACCAACACCACCTCGACCGAGCTCGCAGCAGACACCTCCTCCAGCCTCACAAGAGCGCACAAACGCACTCGTCGCGGTCTCTCGCGCAGGACAACACTCCTGCTCGTCGTCCTCCAGTGCGCGCTCATGGCGTGGCTCATGGGTCTCGCCGAACGCAAAGCCGAACGCATGCGCATGTACCACCCCTCGCCGCATCTCGCGGTGCTCTACTCGTCCAACGTCCAGTGGAACGCCCTCGCTACCGAACCACATCTCCAGCCCCTCCTCCGCATCCCCCTCCTGCATCAGCTCTACCACAGATACCCTCCCCTACCCTCGCCCCATGCCCAGTCCTTCGACTACCACACCTCGTCCCCGTGGCACGTCTACAAGACGTACATCCGCCTCAACGGCGGTGCGACGTTGCTGCTGCAGTTGTCCGTGTACGCGGCGTCGCAGCTGATTGCGTATGCGACGCTGTTGATCGTGGCTCCGCTGCAGGTGCTCTGGATCGTGGTGGGCGCACACGATGCCCCTGCTGCTCGTACTCGCTTCCCTCCTGCTCTGTAAAAACTTTATACCCACCTTGCTCCAGTCTCAAACCCTCCCCCTTTCTCAGTCATCCTTGTACCACTACTTCCGGGAATGCCTCAGAGCAAGACAGCTTGCACACTCGCACACGCTCGACGCAAAAGTGTTGATGCTTTCAAATCCTTGATTGTGTCAACAAGAGAGTTGTGGTGAGATGTGAGAAATTGCTGCGCGTAACATGGATGCTTGTTCCCAAAGGGACGTCCCTTTTGGTGATTGGTTTTGGCTAAAAGTACAAGTGTGGAAATGCTTCGAGTAAGAGAGTGGAGAGAGAGCTGATTAGAGTTGAATGCTAGGTGACAAAGGGGAACATGGGATCGTTGAGATCGTGGAGACGCTTCAGAGACGCTTTGGTAGCGTTCAACATCGAGCGAAATCCTTTTTGTGTGTTGGTTCAAGCACGAAGGCTGGTTCGACCACGACCGACGGAAGACTGGAAGCTTCCACCGGACGAGAGCGACTGCGACTCGTCCTTCTCGTCGTCGCCGTCGAGGTCGAGGTCGACATCATCAAAGCCAGGGTCGGTGAACTCCGGGTTGGCTCGGACGGCGCGAGTCGTGCGTGGAGATCGCTGCTGCTGCTGCTGCTGCTTGCTGGTAGTGCGTTCGCCGCGGTCCGAGTCGCGGTGACCATAGCCAGCCCACGAGACTTCGCAGTCCTGGTGGATCCAGCGAGACCTGGATCGCGAAGTGGATCCGCGCTCCTGCGAGCCTCGGCCACGTCGCGTGCTCCTTCCGCGGTCACGACCCCGCTGGTCGGCCAGGGCGGGAGGAGCATCGTTCGCCGAGGCGAGCGCCAGGGGCGAAGGACGCTGTGGCAGCGCAGAGCGCAGCTCCTCGTCGTGGTGGTAAGCGCCTTCGTCGCTCGATCGTCGCGAGTCGCGGGCCATCATCGAGATCGAGATGGGCTGCGAGCGCGGCGAGATGGGCGCGGGCGAGAACTGGCTCGCCTCGGTGAAATACGACTCGCGCCTGGCTGCTGCGCGAGGCGGGCTGGGGCTACGACGGTGCGAGCTCCTGCCACGGGCCTTGGATCGACCACGAGGCGGAGTGGCGCGCACATCCTGCTGGTCGTCCGCAACAGCGGCGACCCGAGGGCTGCGGTGACAAGAGGACTCGATGCGACGTCCCTGTCGCTCCTCGGACTCGATGGCCTTGGTCTCATCAGCTACCAGCGAGTCTCGCGACTGCATGTGCGTGAAGAAAAGGCCGGCAGCAGCGCTGTGCGAGTGCTTGTGGAGTTGCTTCATGCTGCGGTAGCGCTCATCCGAATCAAGGCGAGGCGATGTGGAGGCACCGCGTGAGTTAGACGAGATGAGGCTGGTGCCGTAGACGTTGTGCTCGCCCGAGTGGTTCGAGATGGTGCGGCATCGGTCGCAGCCAAGCTCGGTGCTGCGAGGGCTGAAGGCGCGCGAGCTGACCGGGCTGCTTCCACGAAGCGTCTTGCCCGCCGACGAGGCGACAGAGTGGGCAGGAGGAGGAGATCGTGTCTCGCGCTGCTCGGAGCGACCGCGACGGATGCTCTGGTTGCTCGAGGCAGACGCCGAGGAGAAGGCTTGCGCGAGGATGTCCTTGGCCGACTTGCGCGTCAGGGTGGCCTCGACATTGCTGGGAGCCGCGCGGAGATCCGTGGCGGTGCCGGTCGAGGTCGACAGTGACGCGCGGTGGTCCTTGCTGATGGCGGTGACCATCGAGGTGGCGGTGATGGCAGGCGAGGTGTACCAGCTACCGCGCGAGTTGGTGGTGCTGGGTCGACGAGCGTACCAGAGCGGAGACTTGGGCGTGCGGCCGTCGGCATGGTTGGGGTAAGCTTTGGATGCTGCGGGCGATGTCGACGAGCTGGAGGCCTTGCGAAGCATCACCGAGCTCGAGGTGCTGACCGAGGGAGGCAGCTGGAACTCGCTTGCATCGAGATCACTCGACTCGTCCTCGGTGGGTCCGTAGGCTGGCGAGGGGGTCGAGGGATCGGTGCTGGCAAAGGCGCTGTGGCTGGCGTTGGACTCGGAGATGGAAGAGAAGGTCGACTGGGAGCTGCTTCGCTTCTTGGTTTGACGTGCGTCGCCAGCACCGGTGTCGTTGGATGCGGCTGAAGCCAGGCTGAAACGACCCCGGGACACGGGCAGCGAGCTCTGGTATGCTGCGAGGGCAGGAGATGTGAGGTAGGTGGTGCGAAGTGGTGCCGACATCTGGGCGAGCAGGCTGGGGGAAGGCGGGCAGGGGTAACGGAACTTGAGGTTGTCGTCGATCTTGGCGAGCTCGTCCGACTTGGGGAGCGGTGAGGCGAGGTTCTCGACTAGAGAGGCCTCGGCCACTTCCCTGGCGTCGGCGAGCTTGCACGCTTCGGAGCAGAAGAGCTTGCCGTGCGGTGTCGAGGCGCCGCAGTTGGTGCAGACATCGTCGCCAAGCCACGACGAGAGCTCGTCGGCGGGAGTGGTGCGGATCTCTGAGATCTCGCTCTCCTTGCGGCCGACACGGGCAAAGGAACGTCGGTAGATGCTGGCCATGGTGGTGAAACTACGGAGAGTGGAGTCCCGTCAGTACGGGTCCGACGACTGTTGGTGAGAGGGGCCGCTCAAGCTGTGTAGTATGGCAGCTAGAGGACCGGAGGGGCAGAGGAGAGCGGAGGCTGGCTGTGCTTGGTTGTTGCGAGTCGGTGGTGGTGGTGGTGGTGGTGGTAGTGGAGCTGAGCGCGATGATGGTGAGAGGGAGGGAAAGCAGAAGGGAGTGTTGGTAGTTGGTTATGGATGCGAGTGGCTCTTAATAAGGAGATGTGCCAGGAAGAAAGGGTCGAGTGCAGAAGGCGAGTCAGAAGGGGAGAGGCAGGAAAGCGTGGGTACCGACCGTGACTGATGCAGAAGGTTCGATGACAGGGTCCAACGAGTGACTCCACTAGCAAGGAGAGCTGAGCTGATGGCGTGGATGGCGAGCGCCGGAGGTTTTGCGCTGGCGAGGAAGAATGTGACGGCAGAAAGTGTGATGGAAGCGTGCGTTGACTTAGATGCAGCAGCTCATGCAGTCCAAGTTGACGTGACTGAGCGAGAGGTGAGGGTCCGTGACTGTGACGCTGGGGCCCTGTTGCTGTATGCAAAAAGTGGTTACTGAGCGGTTGCAATGTCGAGCACGAGTGCAAGAGGCTCGTGAGTGTGATTTTGGTTGTGGTTGTCGCAAGGGAAGGCAGGCGTGTGGTAGGCAGATGCTGGTTGGAAGGAAGGAAAGGGTAGGGTAGAGGTGATGAGGAGGGAGGATAGCGTTATCGAGCTGAGTCAAGACGAGAAGGAGCAGCAGCAACGGGAACTTTTTCGTTTGGCAGTCCCAGTCATACAGGCCAGCAGTCACAGCATCGGGAACGGGAACGCGAACGCTCACAGTCACGGCAGCAAGGGCTATTGCAACAGCTACAGCTCCGGTTACGACACTGCCAAGGCGTGACGGCACAGCAAACACGACGAGCAACCCGAAGAATCCAGGGTTGTGACAAGAGAGAGGGGCAAAAAAATGATGAAAGAAACACACGCAGCACCTCCACGGCATTCAGCGGAAAGCTGTTCGCGGATAAGTTGCTTAAGCGGACGTAGACGATGATCAGCTCCGACAGCATGCAAGCGACCGCAACGATGTTGGCACAGGGTGAGGCGCGGTGCAGAGAGGCAAGAGGGGTTACGGGCATCACGACTCGCAGCGCTTCGCAGCACGCAAGCGGCCATTGCAAGACGAGTCAGACACGAGAAGATGCAGAAGAGCCAGCGCCAGGGTCGCACGTTGAGAAGCAGCAGCAGAATCGAGCTGTCAACCGATGCGAACGTACACAGGAGAGCAGGGCGGAAGGGCGGCGTACGATTTGACGCAGCAGCAGCACACCACGATCATGGGACCTTGAAAAAGAAAATTAAAAAAAAATAAAAATAAAGCTCGTAAAGCATCACATCACATCGTAAAGGGTCACACAGAACGAGCGTACGCACGGCATCGAGAAAAGTTAAAAATAAACAAAACGAGAAAAAAAAAAGAAAAAAAAAAAAAAAGAACGCCGACTCGTGGGTCGTGAGTCAGGA
>LT795054.1:1929777-1970707 GCA_900162835.1 Sporisorium reilianum f. sp. reilianum | reverse complement strand
TCTGAGTCAGGATTATTTTTTTATTTTTTTTTTTGGTTTTGCACTGCCGAAAGCATCACAAAATTTTGGTGTGCTGACCCTGCTTTGCCGGCAATTCTTTTTGCGGTTAGGATGACGCTCTCTCTCTCTCTCTCCCTCTCCTCTTTAGATGATGGTCGACCGTAGAGCAACAAAGAAAAGAAAGTGAGAGGGGTGCTGGCTTCTTTCGGCAGCTTCTTTCATGGTTGTGCATGATCCCGGCTGTGACCGATGAAGGTGGACCTCTGTCGGCACAGAGACGCCCACCGTTGCGAATCGTATCTGGCGGAAGAGGACAAGGCGGGCTAGACGGCCCAGGCACGCCATTCCGCATAAATGGCGATGCGAGTCATGTTTTCCACCAGGCCGAGGATGCCGACGCGAAACGCACCACTCAGCGCCCTTCAAGCACGTTTTTTATTTTAATCAGATGAGAGGCGAAAAATTCCAAAGGCGAAAAAAAAGAGGCGAGGAGAATCATCAAGAAGAAAGCAAAACTTGGCCGATCCTCAGACTTGAAGAAAGGATCGAACTGAACAGGCTGAGACCACTTTTTCTGTTGGCGGCGCCGCGTTCATGTTACCGTAAGGGTTGCGCCTGGCGATGCCTCGCACGATCCATGAGGTTCCACTCGCTGCCGCCGTCGACCTCTGCGGTTGCAACCGACTGACACTCAACGCCGCAGCATGCTCCATCGTTCATAGCATAGCAAAGCGCAGCATAGCACAGCACAGCGTGGGCAAAATGGGGTGTCGTTGAGCATCGTAACCACACACACACACACACAGCCTCGGCGACAACTTGATTGTTCGCTCAACCCAACGTGCGGCCCGATGCTGATGAAGGCCGAGCGGGTCGAATCACCCACCTCTTCACCTTACCTACACTTGGCCGGGTTCTGGGCGAATCGGAGTGCACAGCATCGACGACGGAAAAAAACTTCCGCCCTCTTTTCTGGTACAGACCGACGCTCGCATTCTGGCAAGCGGCAAGCGGTCTTCCGTTGCCCCCTTGCTCGTGCAAAATCTTTGTTCAAGCAAGCCTTCGATTCGTCGGATAGGCTCTCGAAAAGAGGAGTCAAGGTTCGAAGTCGAGGAAACAGGGTTGGTCCTCGAACCGCTTCCATTGGCCCAAAGTCGACGACGGACCAGCGTGGATCGCACAAACGAGAACGTGTTCGCCTTCCGACGGCTCTGTGACGTGACTGGGCAACAAGGTGAAGAAATTTCAGGTTGCAGCTCCTGTACCTGCATCGAGAACAACCCTTCCACCTCATCAAAAAAAAAAAAAAGAAAATGGCGCTTTGCTCCAAAACATGGCGTCGTGCTTGGCGTCAGCTTGGGAGAGCCTGACGAACAAAAGAAATTTCCAGCAATTTTTGACAGAATCGGGAACTGGATCTAACAAATTACGCTCGACTCCGAGTTTCTGGTCTCGCTATCTATCTCGCTTTTGGCGCCTCTCCGATGCAAATTCTCGAGCAAGACAAGCGCCTCGCTTGGTCAATAGTGAGATCTCGCTTGACAGCCTTCCGAGCGACTCGCAGCAGCAAGGGCACACATGCACACAGCATTTCCACTGACCGCTGTCTGCAGGCTTTGGTTGGGTTTGGATCGGTTTCTTCGTGTCTGATGCGAGCCTCGCCTGTGCTAGTTGGCACAGAACAAAGGTGCGATAGCGCATGCCATAGGATCGCGAGGCAGACTCCTTGCTGCTGCTGATGCTGCTGCTGATGCTGCTGCTGCTGCTGCAGTCAGTTTTGGGCGCTTGACCCATTGGGCGCGTTGGCGGTTTTGCGGAAGACACTTGCCGAGCTGTCGCAGGTAAAGACGACGATAAGAGTTCGGTCTGTCTTCAGTCCCAACAATTCGAAGACGCGGGGCCGAGGTCAGCTGTTCCCTTTGTGTCCCTGCTGGTCTGGACGCCACCCCAACTGCTCCACCGCGCGGTCGGCTGAGCTTGGCTCGCTCGTCTTCGTTGCTCTCTCCAGCGCGCCCTCGTGATCACGCCTGTGTTGGTTACGTGGCACCAGATTGCGGGGTAACGGTGGCTGCGTGGGTCCCGCTGCTCTTCATCGTCGTGATGTTGCCCCGAAATGAAGTCGCGTGCGGGCTCGTCTCTTCCGGCAGGCAAGATGCGCATCTCGTCTGGATCGCGGCACCTGGCACGGCGCAGGGCCTGGCCAGTGTTGAGCTCAAACCCCGCAATTTCTTGGACTTTTTTTGGCGATCATTTGTCGCTCAGCGCCGGCCTTCGAGTTTCCGGCTCCGATTTCCGTTGGCGTTGCGAGCCAGTTGGATGATCGACTGTGGAAAAAGGACGCTGGAAAGAAGCTAGCCGCTCAATCAGCGATCGACTCTCTACCTCGTCGGCAAGTCGTTCCTTGGTCCACTCCCCTTTGTCGTATGCAGCAGGGTAGGTCACCGGTGTCGATCCTCTATCCAACCAATCCTGTCTCTATGCCAAGGAGTGGACGATGCATGCAGAGGAGCGCCACTGGGACAGGTGAGAGTGGGGGAACGAGCCGCAGCCAACCAAAAGCCTTGGTGATTCCTGAAATGATACGATGTCCGTCGGAATCCGACTTGAAGGCCAGCTCTCGTTTAGAGATACGTGCAGCTTGGATTCTCGAGTCGAGAGCATCGAGACCTACAGAGGAGTGCTGCAGATGCAGTCGGATGAAACCTCGCCAAGCTCTGTGGCTGCCGCTGCAGGCGGGAAGGGGGAAAAGTTCGAAATGCGGGGTCGCGTCTCGCATGCACGCCTCCCCTTTTTCTTGTGCTTCACGCCCACCTCGACCAGACGCAGGCCTTTTCGCTCGCTGAGTCCGCTGTCGAACCGCCAACGAGCGTCGCAAGGACCAGTGAAGGTCTCAAGCCCCGAGTCAGCAGTACAAGTCATAGTTTGGGTCTGTCATTGTCGTGATACTACACGTTCGGGAGGCTTGAACGCTGCCCAGATTAGAGGAGCACGTGTGGTGACGCAACCGAAAAGAAACAACTGCAAGCGGCTTTCCGTGGATTTTCCGGTTTTCCCTTTTTTTTCATTTTTCGAGTGAGGTACGCGAGACGTGCCAAGAGCGACGGTTGCGCCTTGCGGGGTTGCAACTGGTGAGAGCACCGTATGGCGAACAAACCATTCCCGCTCGCCACACCCACACCGACTCCCGAACAGAGACATCGGTGCACAGAGAGCAGGCGCAGCCTGATCGAGCCTACCAGCACCTCGATTGAAAGTCAGAGACACGAGATGTTTTAGGACGGGCGCATGCGTCGATAGCGTCCACGGTGGTTGGTGGGCGTGTTCGGACTAGACAGAAACGTGCTTCTCTTTCTCTTCGCAACGTTGCACACGGCGAGCCACGAGAATTTTTGGAATCGCACGTGTCCAACATCCACCTCTGAGGCTGGCCTTTCGCCTCTTTCGGAAGAGCAGCCACTTCGACGCCGATAGAACATGCGAGAATGAATGGCATCCTCCTCGTCATTCGTCCAACGCGACGTGCACATGTCCCTCGATCCCGATCGTGTTCGATGGTGTCGCACAACGCTGCCGACAGGATCGCGGGAAGCAGCGAAAAATTCCAAACAATGCTCGTCCCCGAGCCAGAAAAACTTTTCTTCGCCGAGAAAGAATTCTGAGAAGACAACTCGATTTGCGTTGCTGGTCGTCGCGAGCTGGTGCTGGGGATAGCTCTCATGGGTCGGATGGCTGCCATGCTGGGTTTGGTGTGCATTCGTAGTCAATACGGTGTAATGCTGATGGGCGGCAGCGAACTGCTTTCTGTCCATCTTTTTCGCGCCATCATTTTTTCGTGCCTTTTTTGGTGCGCATTTTTTGTTCTTTTTTCTGCACCCCTTTCAGCAAAATTCAAAATTTTCGAACAGGAGGATTCAGGCGGGAGAGGTGAACAGATCGACCCCATCGGACCCGATCAGGCCGACTGCACCCGATCTGGTACCTGCTGCAACCGCATCCACCCATCCACCTGGCTCAGGAACTGCGCAAACTGGTCCATACATTGCGTCGACTTTGCGAGAACTCGACCACGGGATCATGACTGCCGAGCCGCCTTGCACATCCTCGAGCGATTGCAAAGCTAATCAACAGCAGAAGAAGCAGTCACTGCGGCATCCAAGTGTCCTTTTTTTGTGCAAGCAATTTTTTCCAAACACCGCAGCGCTGCCAGAAAGCATGACGCGATGACGTCCGATCCGCGCATTGCCCCGGCCGGCCAAGACCTGTCCAAAGACGCGCCGCTACCGATCTTGAAGCACCTCTCGATCTGCGTGTACCGCCTCACCTCATCGTATGACGGTTACCGACATGCTTGGATCCCCGAAAAACTGCACTGTCTCGGCATCACCAGTTCCGCGCGCTGCACCGTTTAGCTCGTCGATGCTCAGGTTGGACAAACAAACGTGACCACACACTTCTGCCGAAGCACTCTTCTGCGGAGCGCTAGCTCAGCTGGAAGCGAGACAGCTCGCCCCCATCGCCGCTTGAAACCGCTTTTCTGTGGCTCGCTTTCGTCGAAACCCCACAATCGGAAGTCGTTGAGCTCGAGATGCTTTCACGCATCGAGGACGTTGCGCGCAACTGAGTTTGGATTCGTGATCGTCATCGGTTGCCGAGAAGCCCGCCCTTGGCCGTGCCCGTCTTACGCGCGTAGCCAGGTCGGAGTTCTCGGGGCAACGCAGCAATGACTGGGTGCCAAGTGCGTGGTACGACGTCCAGGAACGGAGACGGCAAAGCAGGACGACTCGAGAAGCGTTATGGCGCCATCCGCGTCCCGCTTTGTTCGGGCTGCCAAGCTCAGCAGCGTCATCCCGGCTTGGCGGGTCATCGCGCTCTACCGGTGCAGGCGAATGAAGGAGAAGCACCCGGTCGATCGTGTACCATAGAAGGCTCGAGCAAACGACGACGTCAATATTCGCTGGACATCAAAACGTGCCGCATGACCAAGCGTTCAATTCACACCATACGAGGAGGCAAGCCACATCTGCTCTTTGCTCATCACTCGCCTGTGTTATGAGGGAGATACACTGTTTCGGGGCCAACGAATGCTCACTCAGAACATGAGACCCAGCCCTGTATCGCTTAGCCCCTTCTGTCCCATTCGCGTCGACCCTGAGCAAGACCCTCGTTTTCATGGGCGCCCTTGCTCCACACGTTTTGCACATCGAGAGTGCTTTGCAAAGCAGCGGCTTGCAAGCGATCCAGCACTGCGCTCGCCTGAGGCTACAAACCTTCGACGCTGACCGTTCTGTGTGAGGTTTGGGCAAGGCTTCCGTGACCGTGATGCAAGCCAGTCCAGTCTTGCCGCGTGGAGTGATCTTACTAAACAGTGCTCGTCTTCGGCTGCCTTGCTCCGAAAGCCCCGGGCAAAAGCGGGGCTCGTCATCCCAGTCCAAAGAGCAGCAATCGACGGCTCAGCTTCAGCTCAACAGGCCTACTCACCCTCTCGGACGAGAATGCCCCCCTCTCATCCATGCGAACGCTCTCTCCTCTACGAGGTTGTCACAAAAGATGAATGCATTCTCGAAAGCCACTACAAGCCTACCCGCTGTCATCGCGATCCAGCACCTCCGTGTTGGCCACATCCACCTGGATGAGCTTCTGCAACAGCGCATAGATGATCATGAACGGCTCAAAGGGCAGGTAGACTAGGATGAAGCGCATGGTGAACACGAACGCGTGGATGCAGCCGTAGATCGAGGCAATGTGGCCAAAGATGGCGCCGAAAATGCCCATGTGTGCGCCCTGCAGGAAGGGGTCGTTCATGAGTGGTTCCGGAATCGCATGTGCTGGTTCTTCAGGCGGCGGCTGTGCATCGTCTGCATCCGCACTCGTGCCTTCAGAAGCGTGGGATGTGGAATCTGCATGCAATGCGCCGGCATCGCGGTTGCCCGGCAACAGGCTCTTGACGCCTCGCAGCACCTGCGCCACGACCGCGCTCACTCTGCCCGCAGTGTAACGGACGACGAACAACGACGTGTCGCGCGTCTGTCGCCACATGTGACGGAACGTATCGCCAGAATGCATGAGCAGCTGGAAGATGCTCACGAGCGACCGCCAAGCCTGTCGGGCAAAGTGCGAGATGGTCGTATCCCACGCCGCCACCGTCGCGGCCAGCAGCGCCACCGTCGTCGTCACCAGACACCCGAGCAGCATCACCGTCTTCCACGTGCTCAGCTTCGGCAAGAGCGCCATGCGCAGCGGCCGCGTTCGTCCAGGCAGCAAGCGAGACCGGCTCGTCTCGAGCCAGAGATCGTACCGCGACGCCTGGCTGGCGTCCTCGTCGCCGAGCAGCGTCGCGATCATGCGCAGGTAGCCTTCCGACGCCGAATAGTCGTGGTGGACCCAGTCTGCGCGCGTCCACCTGTCGGTGTGTGATTTTTGAAAGCTGGCCGCTCGCTCGCTGAATGTGGCCAGCCCGCCGACGGCGACGTCGACGAGCAACGTGATGGCGGGTGCGAAGACGGCGGCGAGCTGCGTCATTTCGACTCGTTCCGTCGTCATGAATTGTCGCGGCGCCATGTAGACGGACAGAGAGTAGCCACCCCACCAGTTGAGCCACATGGGGCCGAACACGCTGTCTGCGGCCTGCACCATCACCTCCCTCGCCAAAGCAGCCGCCCTTCGGCTCCGCGTTCGAGGCGGTCCGACGACGACGGCGTTGTCTGGATTCCATCGCACCGGCTCGAACACGACGTCGAGGTACGCGATCAGCGCGGCGACGGCTGCCTTGCTCGCGCACCACATGAGCTCCCTGTGCGACTCGAGCAGCAGAATCGCCAGCTGCAGCGACGACCTCGCAATCGACGACCACCACGGCTGGAAGACGCTGAGCACAAAGTAGAAGCGGTCGATCATGGCGATGGCGATGCCATAGGGGATGGCGCGCAGGAAGCCGAGCCACTCGGGGATGATGCGCAGCAAAAAGTAGTCGCTCAGCTCGGGGATGATCTCACCCGGTGTCTCTTCGTAGACAAACTTGATGGTCAAGTTCTGCCTCTGCCAGACGTCGACCTCGTCGGCATCTTGAGCTTCGCTTGCGTCTTTGGGTTTGGACGAGAGGAACGGCAGGTTGAAGCCGAGTTTGAAGTCAGCTCCGACGAGTCTCTCGCGGAGGGAGGGTGAGAGCGTGTACGGCGTCTGCAGACCGGTTGAGGACGAGTTCTTGGTCACGTCGTTACCGGCGAAAGCTGTCGCCGAGTTGTGCACTGTAGTGGGCCGGGCGTCGTAGTACCAATCGTCCAAGGGGAACAGCGGCAAGCCGAGTGACAGACGCTCGAGCTCGTCTGAGACGTCTTCGCCGGATCGAAGTTTGGCTCGAATGATCATGGTGTCTGTGTAATTGGCTCGATACGTGGAGAGAGGTCGCTTGACGAGCTTCCAGTAAGTTGGATTGTGAAGCTGATGCTGTCGGATGCGGGAAAAGACCTCCAGGTCCGCCTTCTCATAGACGCCGTGGTCGATGACGCCGAGCGGTGCCAGACTGGCTCGATTGCGTCGTACGAGGTCTGCAGGCATCCAAACGTCGGCAATCGCTTCTTCTTGCCGGAGGGTGATGTTCCACGACATCTTTTCGAGCGATACGGGACGAAGAGCGGCATCGCGGATGAAGGCAAGCGGAGTGTCCTTCAGCGCGGCGACGGTGCGAAGCGACACCAAGGCAAGCACGCCAAAGACGAAAGAGGCGAGAAATACGACCAAGACGGAAAAGAGGATGCGCAGCATCTGGCTGGCCTGGACGAAGGCGATGAGGCTCGAGTAGCGGGTGCGCTTGAAACGGTAGCGGGCGTGGCATTGTCCGCACAAACGAGCTGCTTCGGTTGCAGCGGATTTGCGACGCCATTGATCGAGGCAAGTGTCGTGGACGTAGCGCATGCTTCCGTCGCAGTGGCAGGGCGCGATGAGACGCCCTAGCGACATGCCATCCTCACCGAGCTCGGCCTCGGAGGAGAGGCACATGCGACAGACCTTTTCTTCTTCCTCTTCGTCATTCGATGCTTGGGCATCGTTCTTGTCGGGGTCACTTGCGCGATGGCTGAGGCCTTGTTGCTCGTCAGCGTCGCCTTCATTGTCGGCGGCTCTCTGGTATCCCAGATCTCGGAGCACGTTCTGTGTATTGTGCCAGATGGACGGCAGCGCACCTAGAATGAACTCGACCTCCTCTTCTTCCCGCCGCTGCTCAGCGACATTGATGCCGTCGACGTCCATGGCGATCAAGAGCGAAAGTGGAGGTGAGTTGGCCCAGGGTCGTCCATTGATTTCGTGTAACAGTTGCTGGTGAGTGGGAGCACTTTACTCGGTGTGTGCGGTGGCCATGCTGGGATGTCTGTAGTGCTTGCCTGTGCTCTGTCGAAGGCGATGTGTCGAGAGGAAGCGAGAGAGATGGTGGATGCTGTTGAAGGGACGTTCATACGACAAGTGCCGTGAGCACATGGGGATCCGTGCGAACGGCACACTTGCGCCGAGTGACCGAAAGCCGAATTTATTGGGTGGGACGGTTTTTTGAACTCAATCTTCTCATCCTCGTCCGATCTTCTCCAGACACCATGGCACTCAATCATCTCAAACGAATACAGACGCCGATCACTTGGCAGACGCCTCGCTATTCTTGCTGTCAGACAGGGACTAGATGAACTGGAGAATTGCACGCAGAGGAGGACAAGGACAAGAACAGCAGGCTGTGGTCAGCAATGAGCTCTCCAAGACTACAACGCCTTGGACATGTCGTGCAGCAGCGACACGATTCGTTCAAGCCATGTGCTAGTGTTCAGCATTGCCTTTTACTCTTGAGACAGACGAGCCGGCCTTCGTGGAAACAAAAAGTCACGGCCCATCTGCTCGACATGTGCTCCGAGCCCGGCCCTGAACCACGCGAGATGGTTTCGAGGCTGAAGCCGTTGCTTCCTTGCTTTGTTGTAGTTGAATCTCATCCTCTTTCACATGACGACGATTGCGACAGACCCACTGCAGTCGTAGCAAGGCTCACTTACATTGCAAAGCGTTCCTTGATGCGCAAGAGCATCGGCGTCGAGCCAAAGACGAAAGGAGAGTGAAAGGAATGTCGGGACAGTAGGTCATCCCCAAATCATGGGCAGCGCGGCTCTCTCGAGGGCGCCTCCTGACGATGGTTTTAAAGTCCTGAAGGAATCAATCTTCCGCAAAAGAGCCTCGTAACGTGAAATCGCATCCTCACCCGAACAAGCCTCTTAACTGCCTCGAAGCTCCGATCTACCGAAGCTCACGGAGAGCCTCAAAGTAGAGCAGAGCAGCAAGTGCAGATCTTGGTAGCGAGACTTGTCGGGCCTCGACCTCGAGAAGAGGCGAGGGATGCGTCACCGAGATTGCGGGTGGGAGGAGGGAGGAGGAGAAGAGAAAGGGAGCAAACAGAGTGAAAGGGGAGAGGCAGTGGAGTAGGGAAGGAGACCAAGGTACTGATGGCGAGGTGGAATGCTCAATGACAGTGTTGCACTGTTGCAGAAGACGAGGAGTGGATGTCGTCGAGCCAGAGTCGATGGAACTGCGCGATCACAGACAGCTTGTCACGCTGCACAGGTTGAAGCGGTCATCTGTTGGTCGAAGCGAGACTACATGCTGTTGAGGTGAGAGAGAGATGGTGTTGGTGAGAAGCAAAGTCTCGTTTCTTGACTTCGAGAAGAAAGCGCTTTCCAGAGAAAAAGAAAGGAAAAAAAAAAAAAAAAAAAGCCTCAGGGTCAGCCGCAGCACGTGACCGCTTCCAAATCCAAGCTGTCCGTCTGTGCGCCGCCGCACTGCGCCTCCTCCACCTTTGTGACGTTCTCACGACTCAGCGTTGGCGCACTCCCACCACCACTCGCCTCTCAAACATCGCCATGTCGACCATGCGAAGGACCGGAACGGGTTCGGGTCGCCTGTCGACGTCCGGTCCATCGAGTAGACCTGGCGGCCCATCTCGACCCAACGCGCCTGCTGCCACAGGTCCACGAGCCATCTTTGACAAGTCGCGCCGCATCGAAGAGTTTTCTTCGGCGGACGACAAGTGTCCGCAATGCAAGACCGATCGCTACCTCAACCCTCGACTGCGTCTGCTCGTCAGTCCATGCTACCACAAGATGTGCGAATCGTGTATCGATCGCATCTTTTCGCTCGGCCCCGCGCCCTGCCCGGAATGCGGCAAGAAGGTGTCCAAGAACCAGTTCACTGCACAGACATTCCAGGATCTCGGAGTGGAACGCGAGGTGGCGGTTCGGCGCACGGTGGCCAAGCTATTCAATCGACGTCAAGACGACTTTGTCGACCTCAAGGCGTACAACGACTACCTGGAAGAGGTGGAAGAGATCACGTTCAACCTCATCCACGAGATCGACCTGCCGCGCACCAACGCCAAGTTGGAACAGTATCAAGCCGCACATCGATCCGCCATCGCCAACTCGGCCCAGATCTCGCAGCAAGAGTCGGATCGACAAGCTCGTCTGGACGAAGAGGAGAAGCAGGCCAAGAAGGCACGCGCCGAGCGAGTGCGCAAGCAGGAAGAGGTGGAGCGCGAAGAGCGGGAAAAGGAGCGGCTCGAGATGATGCGCGAGCTCGAGAAGGGTGCCGATCCAGAAGAGGTGTTGGAGAAGCAGCGCAAGCGGCGGCAGGAGCGCGAAGAGAGGCAAAGACGACAGGAGCTCGAGGCAGCGCGACGCGAAAAGGAGGCAGCACAGGCCGCAGCGAATGGTGCCACTGGCGGAGCAGATGCGGTAGACCGAAGACCGTGGAGTCTGGACATGCTGCTCGACTTTGAAGGGCCTTTGGCGTACCTGGACGATGCAAGCGCGCTGTTCGACGTGCGCAAAGCGCCAACGGCTCTAGGTGGTCTCGAGGGCGTCAAGGGCGCAGCAGCGGGATACGACGATCCGTGGCTCAAGCCGGAGTGGGTGACCAAGGAGCAGATCGCTCGCTATCGTGCCGGTGGGTTCGACTGGGAGAGGCAAGTGTGGACGCGCGGAATCCGTGCTGCTTGTGAGGGTATCGGCGCATCGCCTCTCCACGACGATGCGGTCGAACAGGCACTTCCAAGCATGGAGGTCGACGCTTGAAGCCCATCTCTCGACGATTCTGTACTTTTACCGTCTGTTGCGATTCAATCGCTTCCCCCTGCATTGGTCTCTCTCATCTGTACTTTACGCAATCACACATCTGCAGCATTTCGAGCGTCATGTCCTGGTGGGTGTGTCAGTTTTGCGGGGTGTGTCGCTCAAGCATCCTTCTGACCTGAAGCTTGCTCCTTGACATGCTCCTTGGCACCTGCTACCTGGCCGAATCTTTAAAGAGAAGGAGCAGTCAAGAGTGTCAGAGATTACTGCACATTCCTAAAGCAGACCGGGTCAGAGACGAAGCTTACCCTGATGCACCAGTGTCCTTTTGAGCATTCTCGATTCCTTTGCCGTGCTGGAACGTGGTGCGTCCTGCATCCTTGAGGTCGTGAGAGCCTTCGAGGCCAGCCTGGTCCTGCTGGAGCTGGCCGGCTGCCTTCTTGGCTGCTGCTGTGTCGGCGGAAGACATGCTCGGAAGTTGTGAGTTGCGATCAAGTGGTGTGAATGGCGGACACCAGCTTGCTTGCTCACAAGGCGAGCCGTCGTTTTATGCATTGCGCGACCTCATTCCAGAGACAAGCTGTCTACGATTGCATCACAGGCATCAATCAAGTCAAGCCTGTCATGACAGCTCGAGGGATCCAGAGACAGACCAAGGCGCGCAACGAAGGATGAGCCGGTCGAGGAGCAGGTGAGCGCAGCCATGACGCAGTCTCGGACCCTGGATGAGTCAACATGCTCTCTGTCACCCGAACATCGGAAAGGCTCGAGCTCTTGCCATTGTTTCGCTCGATCTGTCTCTCTGACCGACGCTCGAGCTTCTTGCTCTCTTACGTCGTGTTTAGCCGGCCCCCATACAGCCTTCGAGAGAGCAGCAAAGCAGCCTATGCGTCGAAAAGCGCAATGGCGTTATCATTCTCTGGCTCTCAATTTTCGGGAAATTTCAGGACTTCTCTGACTGAGCTTTCACTTGGAGCGGCAGCGCTGTCGACGATAAGCGACGTGCATGCGCTGTGCAGCCCGATTCGATTCGAGACACAAATTTGGTCGTTCCTACAGCGACTCGCAGAGTGTGACGATTTTGGCTTTTGGCTTGGCTGCGGGGAATCGCTTTGGATACAGTATGCTCTGCTCGACTTTGTATTCACTTTAACGATCATCTCAACCTCAACCTCATCCTGGCGCCTCTCATTCGCACGACCTCGCACACTCTACTGTGGGACACACACCGCTCAGCAACGGACGTTGATCGTCGCAATCTTCAGCAGCGAACCCACCTCAACCTTTCACGAACCGCGACTGTCCTGCTATCCCTTCCAACTCAAGCTGGCTCGTGGCTCGCCCACTCAACTCGTCGTATCTCAAAGTCGGACGATCCAGCATTCCTCCTCTCACTACCTTACCGGCATGCAACCGTAATCTACCTCAGCCCATCTAGTCGTGGAGTCCCCGTCACCAACCTCTTGTCATCCTACTCATCATTCGACAGCATCTCAAGCATCTCTTATACTAATCCGTCCAACCCGGGTCACCATTCTGACCGAGTGCACTCGCTCACCCCGCAAGCTTAGATACCAACAGCGACCATAGCAACCACCCTGACGCTATCCTTTCCACACCCAACATGGGTAACACAAATTCAACTCCCGTCAGAACAGACGACACCGCGGCTGCAGGCTCTGCAGACTCTAGCATCGATCCCGCCTTCAAGCGCTACCACAGCCACCAATCCGGCTATGCATCACAAGCCAATGGCGCTCCTCCCTCGTCCAGTGCGGCGCGCCAGATATCCGATCGAGCCACCTCAGCTACAAGGCTGGGCAGAACCGCTTCCTTCTTCGGTCGTGCCAGCAGCCATGACGGCGCTTCCACACCCACACGCAATCGCTCCCGCAGCGGAAGCCTCACCGGATTCCTCGCTGCGCAACGCAGAGGCTCCGCTACTGCTGCCATGATCGCCGGCGAACCATCTCCCACCCTCGAAGAAGGTCGCGAGCCAATTCTAGAGTCCGCAGATCACGCAGCTTCCAAGTCTCCTCTGGGCCAAGACACTTTCGCTGGCTACGAGATCTCCAATCCTGCCGGCGGCTCAGGCATCGAGACAGCCATTCGAGCCAACCCTCGCACTCGACGACTCACCGAAGGCCTCTCTGTCCCTGCAGCTCCCGGCGGCTTCGATCCTCGCCACTACGTCTCGCCTCATCCCAGTCCCTCGGTCGCGACGCAGGCGCATTATGCTGCCGGCCTGCCCAGTCACCACGCCGCCGTAGGTGTCTCGAGCGGTCTGCGCGTCTCCTCCACAGGCATTGACGCTGCGGCTGCGCCTGCCACTACATTCAGAGGCTCCGAACCTCAGCAGGTGCCCAGCTCCACCGCTCGCGCACCTACGCGTCATCCCCTGTTTGGCGTGGGCGGAACCAGCCTGTTTCCCAACGTCGGCAACAGCCTCGGTACCAATCCAGCCGCTTCTCCACCCATTGGTGCTTCGAGTCCCGTGCTGTCTTCGCAACCCTTGAATCTGGGCGATGCCGGCGACGAGCCTGAAAACTCCCAGCGCATGCCCACAACACTCCCTTCTTACCTCAAGATTCCCACAGCCATTCCCAGCTCTCACGTCTCTCCCAGCTCTCCACCCACCAGCGTCTACTCGCAGCACTCGGATCGTTTCCGTGCTTCTTCTGAACGCCAGCGCTCCCCATCGCCCTCGCTCATGCTTCCCCTCGACGATGCACGTCCAGCCCATGTCGTTGCAGGTGCAGGTGCTGCTGCGGCCGTGCTCAACACCGAGGACATCGTCATTCCTCCGGGCGACGCAAGCAAAGCCAGCTCGCCCATCGACAATCGAGGCACCTTCTTCGCCATGCCCAAGCAGGGCGCCAACAACGAGACAGGGCCTTCCGAACCGAGTGTCTACGAGGCGCGCGCCGCTGGAACCGACGTGACCGATCTGCCAAGCAGTCCAGCGCAACGCAAGCCCGAGTCTGCTGCAGAGGCGTCCTCGACTGGTGTAGGCGCCCAGACAGACGACACGGAGCGAGAACCTAGAACGCTGCAGCGCAATCCCCAAACCGCAAACGAGGAGGCCGACAGTGCTGCCACGCGGGCGTCTCGCACGCCCACACCCACACCTTCGGGCTATGGCACACGTGCTTTGACGCCCACCAGGCAAGGTGGAGCCAGCGGGCTCCGTTCGCTCTCGCCCGTCGCAGGACCTTCCACCTCGACCGGACCGCCCACCGGACCCCTCTCCACCAAACGCTCTCACGTCGATGTGCAAACAGGAGGCGAGAGTGGGTACAACACGCCTCTGCTCCCGCCGGGTCTCACATCCGCTCCGCCGAGCGCATCGGTGCCTGGCGTCACTCCGCTCTCGCAAGTCCCTTCTCCGACTGCCGCCGTCAGCGACCGCACCCGCCCAGCGACAGCACCGCGCACGCCATCTGCGACCGAGAGCGCGTCCACTGCCAGTCAACCCACCACGCCCGTCAGCGCAAGGCCCGGTGCGGGCGCAGGTCACCAGCACGAGCACTCGGCGCACCGAACACAGACGCAGCAGTCTTCGTTGATGCCCATCGTGCTCACATGGCGTGCAGGCGGCCGCGAAGTGTTTGTCACAGGCACGTTTGCCAACGAGTGGCGATCCAAGATCCTGCTGCACAAGTCCAAGCGCGACCACACGTGCGTGTTGCATCTGCCGCCTGGCACGCACCGGCTCAAGTTTATCGTCGACGATCGATGGCGTGTCTCGCGCGACTTGCCCACGGCGACGGACGGTGATGGAAACTTGGTCAACTATGTCGAGATCCCCAATGTTGGGCCGGCGCATCCTGGACCGCTCAGTGCGCCTGGCGAAGACCTGCCTGGTGCAGATGCCGACCATGGACGCAGCGAGCGCAACTCGAAGATCGAATCGAAAAAGACGACGATGAACCTGATCGAGGAGGCGAGGAAGGCAGAAGCGATGCGGTTGGGTCTCGATGATCTGTTTGACGACGATGGAAAGGATCAGGAAGAGACATGGACCTCGGACATCCCCACGGCGCTCATCGAGGCGCAGGAGGCGGAAGAAGCGCATCGCGAAGCGGAAGAGAGCGGCCAAGCACCCGCACAGCACCGCGGCGATGCACACGCTTCTGGGCTGCCGACTCCGCCTGCGCTGCCGCGGCAGCTCGAGAAGGTCATCCTCAACTCGTCGCCTGCCAACCCGAGCAACGGCACGACGACAGGCAGCACTGTGGATGATAACAGCATCCTGCCCGCGCCCAACCACGTGGTGCTCAACCACCTCACGGCAAGCAGCATCAAGGGCGGCGTGTTGGCGGTAGGCACGACGACGAGGTACAAGAGGAAGTATGTCACCACGGTGTATTATCGGCCGGTGCAGGTGTGAGTAGGGGAGAAAGTGGAAGGGTGGATCTCAGGGACTCTTTTTTATTTGAGAGGAGCGGCGGATCTCTTTTTATGTATTAGCATGCTTTGATACCAGTTGGCCGATGAAACTTTCAAACTTGATCACTTGTACTTCGTCAGACAAATGAGCATGATAGCCCTTGTCGGATTGCGGATTAAAAGTACAGAAACATCTATCCAGCTTCACGCCGTCGACTCCTTGCCCTTCTTCGCCGGCCGACTCCGGCCCCACGTCACCCGCACCTCGCTGTCCCCCCACAGCATCTTTGGCGCACACTGCAGCGCAGCCAGTTCGGCATGCTGGCGCGTTCTGAAATTGACGAATGCGCACTTGGACGCGGGGACGAGGGTGATCGACTTGATGTCGTCCTTGTGGAGTTGCGGGGTGAGGTCGAGGAAGAACTGGCGGAGCGAGGCGTCGGTTGTGTCGGCGGGCAGGGACGAGGTGAAAAGCGAGAGGACCGTGGTGTCTTGTGGTGGAGTGAGGCCGGGCGGTGATGTTGGTTTGATGGGTTTCGGCGATGGTGCTGCTGGTGCTGATGGGGAGGGAGCTTGTGCGCCGAGCAGAACGTCGTCGGTGGGCAGCTCGTGCTTGAACGGACACGCATCACCTCTCTCACAATGCCCCCTGGCGAACGCCGAACACAGTTTCTGCGACGATGCTGCCGGTCGATCGCGCTTGTACTCGATCTCCTTCCGTGCCGCTTTGCGCAACAGCTCCTGCCCCGCCCGACTCGACGAACCCACGCTGCTCGTCGCGCCCTCGAGCTGCCTCTCCATCACGTCCGCCGTGTACTTCTTGACTTTGTCCGACTTCGGCGTGCTTGTCTTGACGCCCAGCGCTGCATCGCGCACCTGGACGGGCAAGCCGTACTGCAGATCGAGGATGCACGTCTGGCAGACGTTTTTGGCTTTGGCGCACGTGGTGCAGATCTCGGTCTTTTTGAAGCGCGAGCCCGTGCCGGGGTTCCAGCGGAACACTGTGAAGGGTCGCGTGCATACCTGTGGCAGTGAAAGGCGAAAGGTGGTAAGATGAGTGAGCAACGATACACAAGCGAAAGAGAAGCGCAGAAAGAGGTGAGCTCACCTTGCAGATCTTGCCTTGGCTGTCCTTGGTCATGCGGATGTACGGGTTGGGTCCAAGACAGGCTTCGCACAGGATGGGCGTTTCGAGCTGCTCGGCTGCCGGCTGGCCGTTTGCGGACCAGGACGGCATCGTGAATGCGGTCTGTGCGGAAAGCTCTGAGGATGCTTGCTCGATGAGATGCTGTTGGATGATGGAGGTAAGTAAGCAAGGTGTGTTGGTGTCGTTGCTGCGCCAAAAGGGGTTCGAGAGTGGAGGACGCTGAGAAGCTTTCTTTTTGGGTGGCATTCGACACTCGAAATTTCATGGAACTCGGAGATTCGAATGCAGAGTCAGTCCTTCTCGACACGGAGGACAAAGTGAAGGCTTCCTTTCCAGCCTTGCCTCTGCATGCATACATAGCATCATTCACACAGTCAACCTATCGTCGCTCGCAGCGCACAAGAGTCTGCCGCGCATGGAAGCGGCTGCCTGAGGATCGAGCTTTCCATAGAGAAGCTCATCCTTGGGGGGGCTAGCTTGAACGGATCATGTCCTCCTCATTGACGGTCGAACAGCTCCGTTCGAAGCTGTACGACCTCGGACTCGATACCAAGGGCAAGAAGGCCGACCTGCGAACTCGACTCAAAAAGGCGATTCGAAACGGGAGCAACAGCCCACCGACTACTTCAGACGAATCCAAGAGCACCGATGCAACATGGGAGCCCGAATTCGACACGTTCCTCGTTCTCGATGTAGAGGCAACGTGCGAAGCAACACGCAAGTACCGCAACCTGCAGCACGGGTTTGAAACGGGCAGCTTCCAGTACCCAAACGAGATCATCGAGTTTCCCGTCGTCCTTCTCAGGTGGAATGAGGCTACACATCAACTCGACACAGCCGGCGTGTATCACTCGTACGTTCGACCGACGTTCCGGCCGCAGTTGACCAAGTTCTGTCGAGACCTGACAGGCGTCACGCAGGCGCAGGTCGACGCTGCACCTACCTGGAGTGACGTGGCCGAAGACTTGTTCCGCTTCTTGCGCTCTCACGATCTCGTCGAAGATACATCGAAAGGCAAAAGCCAGCTGCACAACTTCCGACTCAAGCGTGGCGTCGCATGGATCAACCACGGCCCCGCCGACCTGCGCGACTTTGTCATCAAGCAGTGCTGGATATCCGGCCATCCTCGCGATAAGACGGATGGTGCACCGCCCATCTTCCTACGCGGCCCCCTGATCGATATCCGCAAAGGCATCGCTGGACTGTTTAAGTGGGAGCAGGAGCTCAGAGTCGACCAAACCCGCACCGCTTCATCCCGCTCCACGCCTTTTCCGGAGTTCGGAGGCGAGGACGGATTCCAAGTCATCTCCCCACCCCCACCCGCCGTCAAGGAGGACGCGCGCAGCACGGGGCTCACACCGCACGAACAGAGTCTAGCCGGCCTCCTCGACCTGCTCAACATCGGACCGTTCCAGGGACGCCAGCATTGCGGCATGGACGATACGCGCAACATCGTCCGTCTCGTCGTAGAGGTCGCTAGGCGCATCTCGCTCGCGGTGCAGGGAACGCAGGTGTTGCTCTCCAAGAGCTACGAGTCGGTCGATGGGCAGATGGAGGCGTCCGCAGCCGTGATGCAGCTCGACGCGCGGACAGGGCTGGTGAGAGCGAGGCAGATGGAGAAGCTGGTGCTGAGGCCGAACGTGAAGCTGGACGGAGTGCAGAAGAGGTGGTTCTGGATGGGCAGGGCTGTGGGTGAGGTCCGGTGGCCCTTCCCGCCCGAGGTGGAGCAGGAGGGTGCCAAGTGAAGCGACTCGTCTATGTCACCAACATTGTATCACTAGTGTGTCTGCCTATAGAGCTGAATGGACCTGCAATGCAACTCACCCATGCTATTCCGAGAGCCTGTGAGGTAGACAGGAGGATAGCGTCAGACATCGAGGAGGGGACGTTTGAAAAAATCGATAAATGTTAGATCAGAACGCACGTGATCTTCCCCAGCGACGAACCGACAAAAGTCGCAATTCGGCACACAAACCACCATCTCCAGCCTCTGTCCACACATCCTTCCGATCGCATCATCATCACCCTTGCCCTCCGCATCTTTTGATCACCCACCACAACACATTCCACACAGTGTGTACACAGCAAAGCTCTCACCCGTGGCACTCGGCACATCTTGATCCCAAGGCTGACACTTCTTTTCTCCCGCGTTCCGTCTCTTGGCGTTGGTACAGCTTCCAACATGTCGGTAGCAGCAAGCGTTCTCGGCTACGCCGGTCTCGGATTCCTCACACGATGCTATGCGCTCGGTCTGCAGAAGCGAAACATCTTTGAGAGTGAGTATCGCCATCCCTGCCATTCCATTGCGAGTTCCGTGCCGGAGTGAACGATGCGCTAACCACCGAATCTTTGCTTTGTTGCATCGGTAGACCTCGGAGGACACGCCATGCTCATGACCGCATTCGGCGCCATCGGATACTACGTCCACGGCCTCGAGGGCCGCCAGCTCGAGCTGATCGCACATAAGAAGGAGCAGATCCTCAAGAACCGCGAACGTCTTGCGAACGCTGCGTCCTCATCCCATGACGAAGAGTAGAGACACGCCAACGTAGGGATCCTTCTCGCGCTGCAATTTCAGAAAGACCATCTTGATATCGACCGGCGTGTCTGGTGGTTTGGCACACAGACCCGAGCAGCACGGTCTGAACTGCGTTGGGTGTGTGCGGTTGGGCGAGTTCGGTGATGTCGCGCGTGCACGGTCTCGCGCAGGAATGAGCGAGCGAGGATTGCGTTTTGATCGTGCGAGCTCGACAAGCAGGGGCAGCACGCACAGAGCCAGCAACAGCTTCAGAAATGTAAGCCGTTCGTTGAGATTGCAGGCACGCGGGGGATTGCAAGAAGTCACAACGTTTCTGGAGGTGGACCGCAATCCGAGCATGAACCGAATCCGTGCGGGCTGCAACGATCGTTATCAAGGTTTCGCAGGTGTTCCTCGTCTCAGCAAGCCTCCGGCCACACAAACAGCACAGCGACAATTCAGACACAACATGGAGGTCCGCTGAATGAGTTTGAGAGTTCAAGTGTTGTACAAAGAGAGCATCAGTTCGCGCGATGTCATTCCACGCTTACTTGCGGCCTTTGCCCTTGGCAGCCTTCTTCGCGGCAATCGGCGAACCAGCCCGAGCTTCACGACCGCCGACACTCATCCAATCCAGGTCCTCCTGTCCGAAGCTGACATCGCCCGCATCCACCTTCGCCTCGGGCACAGCACCATCGACGCCCTCGAACCTCCTCCTGAACCTGCCGAGACGACCGCTGTCATCGCCCGCATCGCCGCCGATCTTCCTCTCCTGACCCGGGTTCCACAGCGGGTGGTTGGTGGGGTCTCGCGTCAAGCGCGTCAGTCGACGGGGCGACGTGGTGGCGAGCTGGATCGACGAGCCGTCGGCGAGGATGGTGGTGGACGAGAACTTGGGCACGGGGCGCGGCAGAGGTGCCTGCGCAACGGCGGAAGGGTCGCGAGACGAGGCGCTGGCAGACGATACAAAGCCGCTGCGCTGCTGCGAGTGGAAGTGGGTCGCTTGCGCCAAGATGGTTGAGGCGGGGCGCGTCGAGGTGGAGAAGGCTCGGACGGTGTTGGATGCAGAAGAGGAGGCGGTTGCCACGGAGGACGAAGAAGATGCTGCCTGATACTGCGCAGCCATTTCACGGCAGCTCTTTCGTTCTGGCTTCTTGCCCGCTTTGAGGTCGGCGATCTGCTTGGCTCGCGCCTCTTTGATGCTGTCGTTGTTGCCGAGCTCGGTGTCCTTGGTCATGCGGAGTTCTGTAATGCGAGGGAGAGGGGCCAAAAGTGTGAGTCGGATGATGAAGCGTCCACGAGCTGCCGAGTCTCAGGAGCATCAAACTTACCGTATGCATCTCGCTCCTGTCGCCACTTGCCCTGCACGACGTTCTGACGAAGCACAGAGACGATCTCGTCGCCCATCTTGAGTCCCTCGTCGATCTTGGCTGCGTCGGTCTCCTGTGCTGCCTCCTTGAAGCGGCGGCGAGTCTCGTCCCGAGCAGCGCCGATGGCAACGACATCACCGTCAAAGGTCTTGCGAGATGTGCGTAGGAGGCGCTTATACAGGCCGATGGCGCGCTGGCGCTGCGCAACTGTGAAGGTCATCGTTGTGAGCTGCAGCTACAATGCAATGCAGGTGCTGTGAGGCTGGTGGTGAGAGCCGAGGATGGCGTATGGGTGGAAGTTGTGTTGGTGAACAGAATTGACGATGTTCGAAAAGGGTTGAGTGTCGAAGAAATGAAAGTCGAGTCCAAAATTGCTCATAAAAATTCAACCGGCCGGAAAATCGCAGGCTCGATCCTTGACCCACACAAGTGGTGATGGTGGTGGCTGGTGGCATGATCACCCACCGAGCCACATACTGGCATTGTATTCCCACACCTCGCCAATCACCAGCTCATCTCGAGATCGGTGACGGTACCGTGGGAGTATGCCTTGATATGCAAAAGCGTGCCCGTCCCACCAAGACGTTGCAACGACAATGCCTCGTCACATGAAATGGGAAACCAGACAAAACCTCTGGCCTGTCGCCAACACGACATGAAGACGAAAGAGGTTGCGTGGGAGAGTCCGTTTGCGCTGGATCCAGGAGGAAAGTGACTGCCGTACCACCCTTTGCCTCGAGTATAAGAAGCGGCAGGTCAGACTGGTCCCTCTTTCCCCCCTTTCCTCCATCTCCGTTTCCTCACCATCCCTGAACACTCTTTCCGAGGCAGCCAGCAGCCAGCATGAAGCTCCTCGCATCCTTCGCGGCTCTCCTGATCGCCTTGCAGGTGGTCGCTGCAGTCCATTCCGACCAGCTGCAGCAACCTCGATTCGTCAAGGTGAAGCGCACTGTCTCGGGACATGCAGATGGCCACAAGGCTTATCGACTCGGACCCAACCTGAAACAGCGTAGCTACGACTTACTCCGTAAGTGCTTATAGCTTGATCATCGAGATGTGGAAGCGAATGATCTGCGGATCTTAGGCTGAACTTGTTGGTTGCATTGTGTTACCTCGGTGAAGTCGAGAAGGTGGCAGAATTGGAGAAACTCCACAAAGCTGGACAAGGCATATCTCAGCAGAATCAGCTGTTGAGAGAAATAGGAGATCAAGTCAGTGGACTACAAGCCATAGCAGATCCGCAAGTTGCTGCACGCCACAGCCTGAAGCCCCCCTCGGAGAGCGTACGTCGCCCTCTAAGCGGCGAAATCGCTCCGGCCGAGACTTCACGAGCCGGAGAGGAACGTGGCCACGGCCATTTCACCCATTCTCAGGCATGGCTAGACAGCCAGGACAGGCTGTCCACTCACGAAACGATTCTCAGTGGACATGAGCAAAAGTTCGAAAAAATCAAACATGACGCTGAATTTGTCGACTTGCGCATCCACGGGATCGCTAAAGGCATCGACGATGTTTCGAACGACGTCGAGAAAGCGGTTCGGGGTAGACGAATCATGAATATTGTGCTTGCGTCGTTGATTGGAGGTACCGCTGCCGTAGGAACCTTTGGTATGATTGATGATCGCAATATGATCAACACGCAGAACGATGACATCAACCGCCTGTCGCAGGAAGTGGCGCGTCTCAAGGCACAGAATGGACAGATGCCCACCTCGGTCGCTGGGCCTGGCGGTGCCGTCAAGCAGGGAGTTCCTGCCTCTCGCCAACAAGGTCTGGTGTGATCCTGGTCGACGTTGTCGCTACTACCGAGACAGCAGGCTTGTCTCCACCTGTCGCCATTTCTCTTTTTCCTTCTCCACGATCCTTTGCGGTTCACACTCTCTTGAATACTCGCTCTGCCGCCCTCTTCTTAATCACAGCTTTCACTCATTTCGCCTCCATAGACTGACCTCGATCGAGACTGCCAGCGATCGAACCTTGATGTCGAGAGGTCAGAGTGAGCGAGCCATGTGGTGGTGGCTTAATCGGTGCGGTGCGGTGCGGTGCGTCCGTCAGCTGTCACCTTTCAGATCGTGCATCGGCAGGCAGCCGTCGGCACACCTGAATTTCCGTTGAACCGCGAATTTTGCTTTGTGAACACTGTATCGATTTTTCCAATCGTTTGAAACTTGAAGCCGACCTGTGGCCCGGGCTTAAAAATTGTATTGGCAGCGTGAGTTACACTTAGGGCCGTAATCAGCGTGGTCAGCTTTTTCGAGACAGTCGAAATCCAAGCCAAAAATCGAGGCAGCCAGCCGACGCTGCTCACACGCACACTCGCTTTTGTGGTTGAGGCAGTCGACCACTGTCTCGCTGCCGTCACGCACCGGCACTCTTTTTTTTCCCTTGACAACGAAGGGCTCAGCTGAGCAAGCACAGCAGCAGCCAACACTCGGACTGCGCCTGTCCGTCTCTGCCTTCTCCACCCGTGACTGTGTGCAGTGTGGGCGGTGCACGCCTTCACTCGCCATCATTTGGACATTCGCATCCAACGATCCTTCTCTTCTCTTCTCCCACACCATCCTCCCTCGTCTCCGTCCTCGACTTGCCCGTCTCGCAGCCAACTATTGTCTCCTTTTCATACCCCCAGCCCCTCATCTGCGGACACCACGCTGTCTGCTGCCGCTGCTTCTTCCCGCATCAAACTCGTCCCACTCCTTCAGCGCTCCGTATATCCATCAACCAGGGTACCGCAGCGACCTTTGGTGGGCATCCATCTACGGCAGTCTCGACTGTCCTACTCCTGACAGCCCCTGCCTATTGGCTCGCCCGCATTGCATTGCATCAAACCGTGCCGACACGCTCTCCTCGAACCTACCGTCAACCGTCCATCTTTCCCGACCTCTGCAAGACAGTCTACTCCTTCTTCGTCGCAACCACCTATCGCTGCCACGCCAGCATCTGCAACCATGGTCAACCCTCGCAGCCCCGGCAGTCTCTCGAGAAAGATCCGCATCACCGTCGTCGCTGCTGACGGCCTGGCCAAGCGCGACGTCTTTCGTCTTCCCGATCCCTTCGCCATCGTCACCGTCGACGGAGAGCAGACCCACTCCACCTCGGTCATCAAAAAGACTCTGAACCCATACTGGAACGACAGCTTCGACGTCAACGTCACCGACTCCTCCGTCATCGCCGTCCAGATCTTCGACCAGAAGAAGTTCAAGAAGCGCGACCAGGGCTTCCTCGGTGTCATCAACATCCGAGTCGCTGACGTCCTCGATCTCGAGCTCGGTGGAAAGCGTCTGCTCAACAAGGAGCTCAAAAAGTCCAACGACAACCTCGTCGTCCACGGAAAGCTCATCATCGACCTCAACACAAACGTCTCGACTCCCATCAACAACAACTCCACCGCCGGTCCCACCAACCTCCTCGTCCCCGGCACCTCCAACGCCTCCTCGGCCTCGCTCGCCACGCCAGGCTCGTCCAGCGCTGCTCGCTCCGACACACGTCCCTCCACCTCCGGCAGCGGTGCTGCCACCCCCGTCGCTGCAGCTGCCTCGGCAACCTCTACCAACGGCGACTCTTCCAGCCGACCCACATCCACAGTTGACCCTGTGTCGTCCTCAGCCAGCGCATCCGCTGGTGCCGCCTCGAGCGCAGCCACTGCCACTCCCGCTGGTGTCAACAGTGAGGCCAGATCGTCGGCTGCCCCCGCGGCCGCTGCTCCGCGCACGAACGGCTCGCAGGATACTCGCTCGGACGAATACGGACCCCTCCCCGCTGGCTGGGAGAGGCGAACTGACCACCTTGGCCGCACCTACTACGTCGACCACAACACGCGCTCCACCACATGGACAAGGCCCTCGACCAATCCGAGCGCCAACAATGCCGCTGCTGCCAGCTCCTCGGCAGCTGACCGCCAGAGACACAGCAACCGAGCGCTGGCTGACGACTTCCTCGGCGTCAACGATGGCGACACTTCCCGATCGTCGGTCGCCGGCTCGGCCATCAACAGCCCTGGCGCAGCTGCCGCCTCCGCCAACCCGCTGCCCGCCAGCTCCAGCACCACCGCCGGCAACGGTCCCCTCCCTGCAGGCTGGGAGCAGCGCCACACGCCCGAGGGCCGTCCTTACTTTGTCGACCACAACACGCGCACCACCACTTGGGTCGACCCGCGACGACAGCAGATCCTCCGAATCATGGGCCCCAACGGCAGCAACCTCACCGTGCAGCCCCAGAGCGTCTCGCAGCTCGGCCCACTCCCAAGCGGCTGGGAGATGCGTCTCACCTCCACCGCCAGGGTCTACTTTGTCGACCACAACACCAAGACCACCACCTGGGACGACCCTCGTCTGCCCTCGAGTCTCGACCAGAACGTGCCTCAGTACAAGCGCGACTTCCGTCGCAAGCTCATCTACTTCCGAAGCCAGCCTGCGCTCCGTCCCATCCCCGGCCAGTGCCACATCAAGGTGCGCCGAACTCACATTTTCGAAGACTCGTACGCCGAGATCATGCGTCAGCAGCCCAACGACCTCAAGAAGCGTCTCATGATCAAGTTCGACGGCGAGGATGGTCTCGACTACGGTGGTCTGTCGCGAGAGTTCTTCTTCCTGCTCTCTCACGAGATGTTCAACCCCTTCTACTGTCTCTTCGAGTACAGTGCCCACGACAACTACACGCTCCAGATCAACCCGCACTCGGGCATCAACCCGGAGCACTTGAACTACTTCAAGTTCATCGGTCGTGTCCTCGGTCTCGCCATCTTCCACCGACGCTTCCTCGACGCCTACTTTATCGTCTCGTTCTACAAGATGATCCTCAAGAAGAAGATCACGCTCAGCGATCTCGAGTCGGTCGACGCAGACTACCACCGCTCGCTCCAGTGGATGCTCGACAACAGCATCGAGGGCATTGTCGAGGAGACCTTCACTGCCGTCGAAGACAAATTCGGCGAGATGGTCACCGTCGAGCTCAAGCCCGGCGGAGAAGAGGTCGAGGTGACCGACGAGAACAAGAAGGACTACGTCGACCTCATGACGGAATGGCGAATCTCGAAGCGCGTCGAGGAGCAGTTCAAGGCGTTCATCTCGGGCTTCACCGAGCTCATCCCGCAGGACCTGATCAACGTCTTTGACGAGCGCGAGCTGGAGCTGCTCATCGGTGGCATGTCCGAGATCGACGTCGACGACTGGAAGAAGTTCACCGACTACCGCGGCTTCACCGAGCAGGACCAGGTGGTGCAGTGGTTCTGGCAGTGCGTCCGCGCTTGGCCCACCGAGAAGAAGTCTCGTCTGTTGCAGTTCGCCACCGGCACCTCGAGGATCCCCGTCAACGGCTTCAAAGACCTCCAAGGCTCGGATGGACCGCGACGCTTTACTATCGAGAAGTCGGGCGACGTCAACCAACTGCCCAAGTCACATACCTGCTTCAACCGCATCGACCTGCCGCCCTACCCTTCGTTTGAGACGCTCGAGAGCAAGCTCGCGCTCGCCATCGAGGAAGGCATGGGCTTCGGCAACGAGTGATTCTTCCGTGCAGAACACTTGCTTTTCATCCTGTGCACACCTCTCGTTCCTTTTGTTTTGCTTCGCTGTCGAGTACTTTTGATTGGATTTCGTTTGTGAATGCTATTGTTTTGCGCTTTGATCGACGTGTACGTATCAACGGTTGTGCTGTATCCGCGCCATCGGAAAGTCAGCTTTGAGCGCTTTTGCAGTGAGTCGGAGAACTAGCCTCGACGGAAGACGTTATCCCTCCACTATCGAGCAAAAAGAAAGTCAGGTCAGTGATGAACGCCAAAGACACGACGAGAGACCGTACTTACATTGCCTGGCATGTGCATCGACTGCCAGATCGCCTGCATTAGCTCGTTGTGCTCGGCTTCGAGCTGAGCGGGCGTCGTCGGATGCATCCGGTGGTACGTGTCGTACGCCCGGATGAAGGCCGCCCGGACGCTTGCGTGGTCCATCGTGTCGATCGAAGGCCAGTCGATCGCGTCGGCAGGAGTGCGCATCGACAACGAAGGTCGGCGGGCAGCCACCGGGACAGCCTGGGCAAAGCGGGCAGTGGAAGTACCACCAGCCATCGGGAGTCCAGGGTACTCCTTCTGGAGATCCCAGCGCCCGCCCAGCTTTCCGGTGGGCCCGTAGACCCGCAGCTCCGCCTCCTCCCGCGAAAGGCCGTCCTCCTCCGTCAGCTTTACCATCGCCGCCACATTGTCGCGATCCAGGATCCACTTCTTGGGACACTTGCGATTTCGTTTGCCGCTCGCGCAGCCCCGGCACTTCTCCACGTACGAATTTGGGTCCGGCGCAACGCAAGGCACCCCTCGATTGTTGCAATCGGTGCAGGGCTCGTCGGCCCAGTGCCGAGCGATCAGCCATCGCCGGATGGCAATCGGCCGGAACGTAAACGGAGCGGTGGGCACAGGGGTGGCGGGCGTGCTGGACGAGGTGCCGGCTGAATCGCTTGCGTGCCGATGCGGACGGCGCTCGCATCATGTGTGATCAATTGGATGAGTGGATCTTCTCAACTCTGCACACGCACACCACACTTGAGACACAAGAAGCACTGCATTGCATCGACACTGCGCGAACGAATCAGGCCGAATGCTGAGACCAATCCGTCTGGTCCTGAACGCTCTGTCCGTCGGCATCGAACGCGATCCTCAGCCTCAACCGCACAGGAGCGTTGGAGGGCACCATGACCCTCAACGCCTGCGTCTCGGTCGACCCGGGCTGCACGGTGGAGTTCGAGATGGCCTGCATCTGCAGCTTGTGCGTTTTGGGCACGGCGGCCTGGAAGTTGACGTTGGAGATGGGCGACGTCGAGGTGAAGCGTGCGATGATGTTGACGATCTCGGGACGGGCTGGGTTGGTGGTGGGTGTGAGGGTGATGGTGAGGCCGTGCTTGGTGTACACCGTGTGCGCTTTGGCGGGGGCAGCGGCGGGTGTGGGCGCGGGTGCAGCAGCGGGTGCCGGGGGAGCAGCGGTGGCCGCGGGCGCGGATGAACTGCTGTCGAGGCCACCCAGGAGGTCGAGACCGCCGAACAAGGATGAAGATGCAGCGCCGGCAGGAGCGGCCGCTGGAGCCTGCTGCTGCGGTGCAGGTGCGCTTCCACTGTCTCCGAACAAGCCGAGGATATCGTTGACAGAGCTCTTTGGCTTCTGCGCTGCCGGTGTCGTCGCCGACGCCGCCGCGGGTGCACCGCCCACATCGCTGCCACCGAAGATGTCCGCGAGCAAATCGTGCGTGCTCTGCTGAGTCGAAGCACCGCCGCTTACAGCAGCCGCCGACGCACCGCCACCGCTCGCTACAGGCATCTCGTCACCCATCAAGTCCAACAGGGCATCCTTGTCCGATCGAGTCGATCCCACCGGCTTGGCCTCGCTCACCGTGCCGAGCACGGTCTGCTTGATCTCCGGTGGTGGCATGCTCTCGAGCACACCTTCTCGGATATCGCTGCGCTTGAGCAACGTGGCGAACTCGACACTGCGCTGCTGGATCTCGACCTCGACGCTGCTCTCGAAGCTGGCGATGATCTGCTCGATGCGCGACTGCTGCGATGCATCCGACAGTCTCGTGTGCAGCTTGGCCAGCGATGTGAGCACGAATTGACGGATCAGGCCGTTGACGTAAGGGCTGTCGAGCACCGACGAGAGCAGATCGAGGACATCCTTGGGCTGCACCTCTCGCACCAGTTCCTCGTCCTCGAAGTTGCCTCCCTGGACGAGAACGTCGCCGAACTCGCCAATGACCCACACAGCAGCGAGCGTGAGGCTCTCCTGAGAAAAGTCCTGGTGCAGCGCAGAGAAGAGCTTCTGCACCGTGTAGGCCTGCAGCTCTGGCGTGTGGCATACGAGGCGGATGAAGGCGGATAGGATCTCTTCGCGCACATAGTTGCCGGCCAGCTTGAGCACACGCAGCACCGTGTCGATGTGCCATCGCTTGTTGGGGGCGAACTTTTCGGCGGCAAGGCAGATCTGCGTGGTCATGCCCAGCTTGAACTCGTTGTCAGCCACTTCGAGGAACGACAGCAGCTCGCGTGTCAGAACACGCACGTTGCTCTCGTTGATGAGTGCGTAGCTGAGCTCGAGCGCGCGGCGACGGATGGAAATGTCTCCGTCGCGAAGACAGTCGAGGATGATGTTGCGATGGCGCTGCACAGCGTTGGTGTCCATGGACACGACCTTGCTGAGCGTGTTGAGTGCAACGTAGCGGATGTTGTTGTCGCGGTTGCTGAGGAATTTACCGAGGATGTTGATGGCCATGACGCGCAAACCGTTGTCTGCGTCGATCTCGAGGATGGTGAGCACGGTCTCGTACAGGATACTGTTGCCGACATTCTTGCTTGCCTCGGTGTTGGTGGCCACCTGGGCGAGAATGTCGTTCATGGCCTCGGATGCTTGGGCGTTTTCCTTGCCGAGAATGCGGAGGAGGCGCAGGATCTTGACCTGAAGGAAGGGGTCGGTGATACCAGAGACGTCGTGCTCGGGCGAGTAGCCAGTGGTGACGAGCGACTTGAGGTGCTGGACGAGCAGCGGTACGGCGCGTCGGTATTGTTGCAAGGCCTCGTCACCCTGTCGGCAGATCTCGATGGCCAGCGTGACAGCGCAGAGGAGCACTCCGTGGTTTTTGTCCGAGAGCAGCTGCTTGGTTCGGTCGACAAAGTGATCGATGAGATCAGGCACCTTGCGGACGATCCGCATGGCACAGATGGCGGCCTTGCGTCGGATGTAGGTGTTGCTGCTACCCATGAGCTTCTCGATTTCGTTGCAGAGGTCTCTGGACATTTCCTCGGATGCGATGTTGGCAAAGGTGCACAGCGCAAGACCGCAGACGTACATGTTGGAGTGCTCCATGTCGTTCTTGAGACCGTTGGTGACGAGCGTCAAGACCTCGGTGTTTTCATCGAGGAGCAGCATGATTCCCAGGTAGCCGAGACGCTTGTCTGTGAAGCGCGGCGTGGCAACGAGCTTGAGACACTCGATCTGACCGAAATGCGCAGGATAGCCGAGCATGTGGATGTAGAGCAGCTTGGCGATGTTGTTGTGACGTGCAAAGGGGTCTTCATCCTTGAAGGCTGTTCGAATCGAGGCCGACTCCTTCTGGATGAGGGATCGCTCGTCGGCGAGCGTCTTGCAGGATCGAATGGCTTTGATGAGCGCCTTCAAGTTGTACAGACCCGCGCTGGCCATAAGGCCGCCGAGGCGCGGGTCGAGCGCAGCCACCTGCTGCTGTTTCTGGAAGAAGGTGGACATGTCGAATCAGCGCTGGCCGGTGTTGCGGGACGAGGATGAGAGCCACACAAGAGCGAATGCTCGATGTCGCAGATGTGCAATCACTGATCTGGTCCGCGCTGACAAGTTTTGTGAAAGATGCTTGGACGTTGAAGAGTCGAGTCGCGTGGATGAGAGGGGGAAGAAGGCTGCAAGGTGGAAACGTCGAGGTGGTCGAGCTGGATGAAACAGAAATGCGCGCGTGTTTGGTGTCAATTCGAAGAGAGTGAGTGTTGGATACTGCAAGTTGCAGCCGCCGCTTCACAAAAGCCTCGGTGGTTCTCGAGCCAGCCAGCTGCGTGACGCTCAACGCACAAGCTCGAATTTCCAGACTTGGTCAGAGCGTCATGTGTGCCAAACTGCTTTCAGCAACCACTGTCACACACTCTCTCTTACACCTCCTCGCTCTCTCGTTGCCTCTCGGAATGCAGCGCGCTTTGACAGTGCGGGGCGATCATTGTCACATGCCGGCCAGCGGACTCGTTTCAGTCGATCATGCTCTCATGCAAATCTGCCACGACGAAGCCAAGGGAGGGCAACACTTCAACACATAAAAAAGTTGGTGCGGTCTGGAGGAATCGGGCCTCCCTCGCTCGCATAAAGTAGCTTCCAGAAAAGCACAATCGGGAAGGCGCGTGATCAGATCTGTGATGACAGACGCCTTGGCGCAGTCACCTGTCAAACCTAACATCTCTCTCAACTCGGCCGATTGAAAAAAAAATTGCGGCTTGGAGGAATCGAACATCCGTCTGCTCGGTCCAGGCGACAAGGAAACCTTCTACAATGAAGAAACCCAAACGCACCACAACGAACCGTGATAACCACTACACTAAAGCCGCTCTATATACAGAAAGGTGTGCTAAAGCAAAATGACCCAACACACATCATGCTCCTTCAATCGGTAAGAATTCGCTTTGCCTGTATCACCCAGGACTGCTCGAGAAAGGACAAGCCGCTCGCACCGTCTGGAAGCGGTTGCGATGCGTCGAGCAAGGCGTGTGAGAAAGCGAGCTCCACGATCACGGTCTTAAGCTTGTGAGCGTTCACGGTCACGCGCAACGAAAGAGCGATTGGTAGCAGTAGATTGCATCTAGGAACGCATGCTAAGGAGGCAGAATTGGCTAGTAGTACAAAGATGGATCAACTGGTTCAAGATGCATTCGGACCGGCTAAGCACGTTCGTCCTCGGTCTCGGTCTCGGTCTCGTCGCCATCGGTGCTGACCTGTCTGTACCCTCTCCCACGGTAGGGATCGCACCAGCCCGGCGGACTGACAATGCCGTTGAACAAGAAGGTGCCGTAGACGAGCAGCACGAAGCCCAGCACCTGCAAGCTGCCCGAGGTGAGGTTGAAGGTCTCCCAGCCGAGTGTCAAGCTGACGACCCAGATGCCGAGCGTCCTGCATGTGTCGATGGTGCTCCTGGCGGTAGCCGACACATTGCGCGTGACGGAAAGCCCAAAGAAGTTGAAGAAGGCAATGGTAAAGCAAATCGCGATGCTCGAGACGAACACGGTGGGCACCGAGATGATCTGGTAAAAGCCAGCCGACATGTCGAAGTAGCCTCCGCGGCCCTCCGGAGTACGACCGAAGTAAAAGTGCAGCACGGGCATAGCAACGAGCGTGGTCAGCGAGCCAAACACGCCCTCGTAGCCAACAGCGAGCAGCGGCTCGACCGAGTAGCACGACATGATCTTTTCCTCGAGCACAAACTGCGAGGCGGTGAACAGCTGAGCAAAGAGAATGAGCAAAACGCCCAGCAGCGCCTGCGTGGATTCGCCGATCTCGTCATCCTCGTCGAAAGAGCCAGTAGCTTCGGGAGCCTTGAAGACGGTGCCGGACAAGCCAACGACGGAGACGCCCATCATGACGGTGACCAAGCTGAGCCACTGGAAGAGATGGAGGTGACGCCTGAGGAAGATGACCGAGAAGACGCCGACCCAGAGCACCAGAGCGCCTCGGGTCATCTGGTAGATGCTGACGGGAGTGAAGAGCAGACCGACGTTCATGAGCGTGGTGCCGCAAATGTCGCACAGGGCGGGCATGAAGAAGAGGCCGATGGCCTTGCCAGACATGGCTTGGCCCTTGAAGGCGCGCATCTGGTCTGCTTCGACGGCGTTGATGTAGCTGCTGTCGTTGATGTCGGTGAAATCAGAGTCACCCAGCTCGCCTGGCTGCACAGCGCGCGAAGCGATCTCGAATGGCGGTGCGGGAGTGGAGATTGGCTCGGTGGGGGCGTGAGTGGCGCCAAAGTGCACACGACCGCGGGTGGCCTCGTACGACGAGACGGCGGAAACGCCGCGTTGACGCGAAGTGGGATCGCCATCGAAAATGATGCCCGAGTCGGGAGGGGCTTGGAGGGGCTTCTTGAGCGCTGCGTCTGCGCGGTTGGCAAAGCGGTTGTAGAGCGTGCGGAACAGCACTGGGAGCAGACAGAGACATTCTCCCAAGAACATCTGGAGCGTCTGCCACACGGGCTGAGAGAACTCTTGACGCTGCTTTGGATCGGGCGAGTCGCAGTTGGCGACACACTGCATATCCTGATACTTGTTGAGCAGCGAGTTGCCGATGCCGGTCAGCAGCATGCCGACGACCAACATGGGCACGAGCGACCGTGTTGTCAACATCTTGGTTTTGTTATCAGGGTCTTCCGATGAAGTGTCTTGAGGTTCGAGCACCTCTGGAGCCTCTGGAGCCTCTGAAGCCTCTGGAGAGGGAGAGCGGTCGGACTTGGCTTCCGAACTTTGATGGTGGCGGAAACGTTGTTCTCCGAGAGAGGAAGAGGGATGGGTTTGAGAGGCAGACAGCGCTACCAGCTCGATGCTGTTTGAAGTGCGCTGTGTCGTTATGGTTCTCGCCCCGCCTTGGCCTGGATGCGGAGATAGTTCGAGATCGAGGGGCGTCTAAATGCGATTCTATGCTACGGTGAGGCCCACGTCGATGTTTGAAGGGTTGTTAGTACGTGTGGCAATGGATGCGATTTGAAAGTCGAGGGCTTGCAGTTGTAGCAGCTGTGACGGTGGTGATGGAGATGGGGATGAAGATGAAGCGAATGTGGTGGGGTCAAAGAGAGGGGGGGAGCAACACGCAAGCCGCAACGAGGAACGAGGAACGAGGGCCGACCGCGACGCAGTGTCGGTTGGACGAGGGCCGAGCGAGATAAGGTGGCCGTACAGCAGAGGAGGCTGCTGCAGAGTGCGGTGCAGGCGTCACTACTGCCGACGCATCAACTCTGGCTCACTGAGACAGACCCTGACGAACTAGAGGTTGATGATTGGCAGGTGCATGAGAGCGGCATCAGCACAGTGTGAGCCTCTTTTGCCGACGCCTCTTTGAGCGTCACAAGTGTCAACTCCGCTTCATGCTCGACGACGAGCCAACTCGCACTTCGTTGTCTGGCTGCCTCAGACTGACTCGTCTGACTCGGTCGTGTCTCGTCGTCCTGCAGCCTTGATTTTGAATCGAAAATGCCTCAAAATTCAGAGCTGCGTCCTGTTTTGTGTTGGCCAATCAGCCACTTTGAGGGCCCCACTACAAGTATCGCCGCATTCCGTCACATGCCGGCTCACTTTCTCTCGCACGCTTCGTTCTGAATTACTCGTCATGTTAAAGCTTGTGCTCAGCCTCCGGAGCCGAGTCGAGCTGCTCTGCATTCGAGGTTTTTGGGGAAGCTTCTTCTTCTCTGGACACTGAATGCAATCCATCCATCCAACACCACCTCTCACCATCATCTCCCATTCGCACTCGTGACAGTCTGGCCGATGGGCCAGCTTCTGCTCGCTCACATCCACCTCAACCATGGTGGTCATCGACTTTGACATGGCCGCAACCGGAGGCAACTCCAATGCCACCTTTTCCGACTCGCCCTTCTTCTACGACCGCTCCGACGCCAACGGTGCCGGTCAAGCCATCTACAAGGACGCCTCTCACATCCAGCCTCACTCGAATCCACGTGTCAGCTACTACCATCCCGCTGGCGTCGGCGACTTTCACTACGGAGAAAGGCATCCCATGAAACCCGCTCGACTTACGCTCACCAACCGTCTCGTGCTCGCATACGGTCTGCACAAGCACATGAGCGTCTTCACGCCACGAGAAGCAACAAAGGAGGAGCTCGAGATGTTCCACGACAGTGACTATGTCGATTTCCTCGCCAACGTCACCCCGTCTACGCCGCCCTCGGCTGCGTTCACCAAGTTCAACTTTGCCGACGACTGCCCCGTCTTTGACGGCATGTACGACTTTTGCAAGGCATACTCCGGCGCGTCCCTCGCAGGAGCTCGCAGACTTGCTGCTGGAGAGACCGACATCGCCATCAACTGGTCCGGTGGTCTGCATCACGCCAAGAAGTTCGAGGCTTCCGGGTTCTGCTACGTCAACGATATCGTCTTGGGCATCATGGAGCTGCTCAGGTACCATCCCCGCGTTCTCTACATTGACATCGACATCCATCACGGCGACGGTGTCCAAGAGGCTTTCTACAACTCGAATCGCGTCATGACCGTCTCTTTCCACAAGTACGGCAACGACTTCTTCCCCTGCACCGGCAACATCGACGAGATCGGCACTGGACTCGGCAAGCACTTTTGTCTCAATGTACCGCTTCAGGACGGCATCGACGATTCGGGCTACGTCGCCCTGTTCAAGAGCGTCATGGAGCCGTGCATCACCACCTTCCGACCCTCTTCGATCGTGCTGCAGTGCGGCGCTGACTCGCTCGGGCTCGACCGTCTCGGCTGCTTCAACCTCAGCATTGCAGCACACGGCGAATGCGTCCAGTTCATCAAGTCGTTCGGTCTGCCGCTGCTCGTTCTCGGCGGTGGCGGCTACACTATCCGCAACGTCGCTCGCTGCTGGGCATACGAGACGTCGGTTCTCACGGGCTGCTCCATCCCAGATACTCTGCCCAGCACGCCCTACATGGAGTTCTTTGCACCCTCCTATCGACTGCACGAGCCGACACAGGCGGGGAGGGTCGAGAACCAAAACTCGAAAGCGAGTCTCGAAAAGATCCGCGTGCAGATCCTCGAACAGCTGCGCTACCTCCACGGTGCTCCGAGTGTGCAGATGCAGGAGCTGCCGCCTGATCTGGCAGGTGCCTGGCTCGAGGACGAAGTCAAGCCCTGACCTCCATAGCTGTGAAGAACAATACCACTTGATACCCCCCCACTCTCAACACTCGATCCTAAACTCGCGTGTCATTTGCACTTGTACCTTTGTCCTCTTGTACTTTTACTCTTTCGCCTTGGTCCCTGCGACTCTGATACACAGCGCGTTCGTCAAGCAAGAAGACCCTGCGTTGGATCGTGCAACATGAGGAGAAACGGCATTCTGTGCACAGGAGTGCTCGTGCTAGACCCTTACAGCGCCCCGATCGGATGTAGCTCGATATCGAGCGTTCGAGCGTGAAAGGAAACGGGAGACAAGAAGAGATGCCTAAGATGTTTGTGAGGTTTTCGCGCAGAGCTCATCATGCGCCTGCCCGATTGTGCTCATGGGCAAGTCGGGCGAGCACCTCAGAGCGAGGTCGAGTGAAACCGATTCGGACGAGGAGTCTGGCTAGCAGTATCGTCCTGTGCATCACTGGTCAGCTCCACGCACAGGATGTGCGGTAGAAATGCACGCTGTCCAAACGAGTTTCGAGCGAGTCTCGAGCACGTTTCGAGAGCAGTCGGAAGCCAGACTTGAGCGGTCATCGAGTGCTGATCGCGCGCGGAACACGTAAGCACAGTGCTGCGTTAGCGCAGACAGAGCAGATCTGGCGCGAACACAGAGAGTCCAGATGCCGCGAAGATCTGTTCGGGCTTCGGAATTTCCGATGGGGCGATTCTGCCTTCTTGAAGAATATTTCAACACTGCTTTATAGATTGCGCACTTTTCGAGCTTTTCTGGCTAGCCATCTTGCCATCGGACTCAGCCATTCAGCTTCCTCTTCGAATTGAGAAGGTCTTCAGTTCAGTTGCTTCGGTCACATGGGCACTGTGCTGAATATGTCGAGTTTCTCATTCTTCCTCTCAGCTTCCTTCTTCCACACGCACTCACTCTCGTGTCCAATGGCCTTCTTTCTCTACCCGTCATGTCCACGCAGCGCTTGCCAGGCTCGACGGACAGCGTTGCCAACGTCTCTAGCGCGTGTCGGACTCTTCAAGATTCACGCAATTCTTCAGCAGCGACCCACCCTCCTCGAGCCTCGAGCGAAGCTCATACGGGGAGTGCAATCGCCGGCACGTCTCCTGAACAAGCGGAGCTCGTCAAACTTCTAAAACCTGACCTCAGACTCGACATCGAGCGAGACCCGCTCATCGTCGATGTGGTCCACCCCCTTGCGCGCAAGATCCTGCAGATCATTCCCGTCAACAGTCGCATTCCCTGTCGAGCCAAGGACTGCTCGAAGGAATTCAAGTCGCACATGGCTTTCTTGTCGCACATCATCACGAACCACCGAGGACCACTGGAAGATGCTGCAAACGAGCTCAGAAATCTGCGTCGGCCCATCATTCGCCGACTCTTTTGCCTTGTTGGGGAGAAAAATGCTCTCGACTGCGTGTATCCTCCGAATCGCAAGCAGCCAGACAGCACAGCGAGATCTCTTCAGTCGGCCGCCAATGGAGGAGCCGGTGGTCCCAACTCCTCCTCAGACTCGCTTGCTTCGCGTTCCCATATTTTTGGTACCGCAGCTCTGGTGGAATCGAACCGGATGATTGTCGAGCTTTTGACCGAGATGTGCAAGACATCAGGTGCCACTTTGCCGGCTTCTTGGCACGAAAGGCCCATCCTGCGACAGTGGGACGAAGCGGGTGCGAACCTGACGAGCATTCGAAGCGCAATGGGCAAAATCGTGGGCACAGTTGCGACGCCCGTACAGAACGAAAGCACTGCGTCGTCAGAGCCAAGCGCCTCCACCGCCACTACTACATCCGGCCTCCGTTATACCGTCCCTGTCGAGCCTAACGATCTCGCGGCTCAGGACATGACATTGGCAAGCGAGGAACAGCTGGAGCACGGCGATAGAGATGCCAGGTCCTCTACAAGCCGTGTGAGACGCCCATCTCCCGATCAGACTGACGGCCAGTGCAGGAAGAAGAAGAAAGGGACCAATTCTCAAAGTAGCAGCAAGGGCAAGGGGAAGGCGGGGGTAGTGTATAGCACTCATTGCACACAAAGAACTTGATGTGATGCGATTCATCCGGTGGGAGTCGTTGGCTCATGTTTCGGTCGAGAAGCAAGGTCTTTTGCTCACTGTACTCATAGTTCGCATCTTTTGAAGTCTGATTTGAGTTGCATCTTCAAGACTGCGAGCTTCTGCTGAGAAGTGGTGCTTCGAAGAGCCTTCCCCTTCATCACATCCCAACCTACACGGTTAATCCTGGGGAAGCATGCGGAACGCCTTTTTTTTGGCACTGTCTGACAGGTCTGCTCTGTTGGATAGACGCCCCCAGCCTGGCTCACTTGGCTGCTTCCCTTTTCAGCGTCGGGCCCTCGGTGATATTATTTAACAAGTTGAATTTTGGGTTGATGCCGCGGACAGCTCGATTCGAGCGAGACTCGATCGAGACCAGCGTCAATCGTAGGCTAGGTGTCCGCTGCTCGTAGTGGAAGGAGCGAACTCGTCAAGAGCGGAGGCAATGAGCCGAGCGGACTCTTCGGCGACTTCGGGGGCGAGAATGTTGGCCTGCGCGAGCTCGTCTGGATCCAGCTCTGGAAGGTCAAGGTTTTGGAGGGAGTCTGGGCTGATCTTTGTGTTAAGGAGCGCAGGAGGCTGGCCCATACACAGAGCAGACCATTCATCCGCATGGTAAGTCCGGAAATGGAGAAGGATCTTTTTGCCGACCCTCTTCAGGTTCGTGTCCACGATCCACGAGCCATCATCAGCGTGTGTCCAGTGTAGCCCGCCACCTGGATTGGCAGGAGTGGAGAGAGGGACAAGACTGCAGAGGGGACAGAAGCCTCGCTCGAGCCAGACAGCCTGGAGCAGCTCAACCTGAGCGGCGGCGTTCAGACGGCCTTCATAATGAAGCATGAGCGCTGCGCGGCTCAGCTCCACATTGCGACTGAGATTGGCGCGCTCCACATCCGGGTCCACGACTTCATCGTCTGCGTCGATCTTTCCGGCTTCGACCTCGCCGTCAGAGACGCTGCAGTCGCTATCGTCGCATTCAGAAGCATCGATACTGCTCGAGTCGGCCTCGTCTGCTTCAGAGGTTTGCGAGTCCGACTCTATGTCGACAGCGCGCTGCTGGGTTGTGGGCGCAGTAATGCGGCTGCAGCCGACGTCCGTGGAGTCGAGCTGTCGATGAGCGTTGGTGTTGGTCCTTTTTTTCTCGGCCTCGATTGCATCATGGCTGAGAAGGAAGCTATGAGCTGTGCGAATCCCTTCTACGGTGCCACCAGAGAATGCCGCCATTTCTCCAAGCCTTCGACGGTAATCGGCCTCTGCTTTCTGACGTAGTCCAGAGGAGAGGTGGCTCTTGCGAGCTGTGCTTGCTCGCCTTAGGCTCTGTGCCACTCGCTTTGTTCTGGCGACAACTTCCTGGCTGGCAAGGGTTAGATTGGCCACATATGAAGCCTCGGCTTGCAGTACCTGTTCGTCGGCTCGTGCAATCTCACGAGCGAGGCGTTGCATCTCGTCGTCGGCCTTGAAAACCTCGTGAAGTTCGGCTGCATCCACCTGGGGCTGCACTAGCTTAACGCCGGCCTTCTGAGCGGCGAGAGTCCGAATCACCGAGATCATGGCATGCGAAGACAGCTTTCGTCGGTAATATCCTGCTTGCTCGAGTTTTTTCCGCTCGTCGTCGGTCTCTTCAAGCATTACCCGAGACACGGGAAGATTCTGCAGACCTGAGCTATAATGAAGGTACCCAACTCGGCCTTCCGGACGATGGTGTAAGGCCTCTGCCTGAGCTTGGGGCCCGAAGAGGATGCGAATCTTGTCTCCTTTCTCGAAGCGAAAGTGGTATGCACCACTACCTGGTAGACCGACGGCGGTATAGCAGTTTCGAAGCGCCCTGACGAGACCATTTGTGGTCAGAGGTCGACCCAACTCGAGACCAGCGCCCTTGAAGCTGCCTCCGCCGCCTGTCATTGCGAGGAAGAGGGGCTCATCGCCCAGGCCGCGAAAGATGCACTGCTTGGATTGCAGAAAGTCGGTGACGGAGGAGATGAGAGTGGCGTTTCCAAGAGCATCGTAGGATACCAGACGCTTTCGCCAGATGAGCAGGGGGATGAGAGTCGTAGCCATTTCGAATTGGAGGTTCTGAGAAAACTTGGTGGCCTCGCAGGTGGCAACCTGGCTGTGAGCCACCTTTGTAGCGCCTCTGTTCCCTTTGAACGAGTGTAGGGACACCTCGACGTACCACGACCACGTGCTTGAGCTCGAGAGGTCGCGTCGAATGACAACATCGCAAAGCTTGATGAAGTCCTGATAGCCGGATCGCTCTCGTAGGGTACAGTCACCCGGCCGTTCTCCTGTATTGAGGCACCATTGTATGATGCTGACCTTCTGTAGCTCCGCGGCGAACCTAAGGGGGGGGGAGTCTGCATGTGCGAGGATGTGCCCAATGCAGAGGCTGGCTTCGAACTTCCCATAAGCGACTGTGGGCTTGTGAAATCGGCGGAGACCCTCAAGGTTGGCCGTGCTGTTCACCCACGACGCGAGACGAGCGGAAATTCCACCTTCGCCTTCATCCGACCACCCCTGCAGCTGCCTGAGCGAGACTAGAACGAGGTTCGTCGACCACCTTTTGAAGGTGTCGGCGGCGACCTTCTGATCTTCGCCACGACCAGGTGTCTTGTCGAGCATGAAGCTTAGGAAGCCTTGGAAACGATGCAATAGCTCGTCGACGCCTGTGCCATCGCATGTGAGGTCGACCCACGGATCACTGGGCTGACTCTCGATTGGCATGCGTGGCTTGTACATCTTGTCGAACCAAGTGATGAAGTCGTCTCGGATGCGTTGCTGTGCTTGGAAGGAAGCGGCCTCCTGGTCCGTCCAGTCCTGAGCAGCTTCTGTTCGTCGTTCGCGGTTAGCGTCCGTCTCGGCCAGCATAGTCACGATGTTGCCTGCTGATTGCAACATGCGGGCCATCCTGGTGGCGCCCTTCCGTTGTATCTCGGAGACGCGAGGCATGTTGGCGAACGTTGATGCTGGAGACGTTGATGGTGGCGGGGGTGGTGGCGGTGGTGGTTGGTCGGAACGATGGAAGTCGTCCTTCGATGTGAGCTAGCGTTTGCTGAGTCGGCAAGTGAATCGCAAGCTAGGCCAGAGCGAAGCTCGCTATCGGTCAGAGCGCCTCAATGCACAGCGTTTCCTCCTTGCCCTCCATCTCACTCACCTGAGTCTCGCGCAGAGAAGCGACTTAGCAAAGCAATGAGACGCGAATACTGCCATTCTGCCTTGATGCGAAGAAGAGAAGCGTTTCCTTTCCCATCGAGGCTACGATGACTTTGCGGCTGGATAGTCTTCGGGATTTCCCACGGTCCAACCGCCTTTGAACAGTCACACGGCTCATCCGACTCAAGTTTCGTTGCGATCAGGCCAGAGGCCAGTTGCGAGCGAGTCTCGAGCGATTCTCGCTCGAGCGCTCGCGTGAGTTTCCACTAAGCAACTGAAAGGTGACTCGCAGGACATGGCCGCGACGTCATTCTTGGATGGGAGCCTGACGTCTAGCGTCCGTACGGAAGCGGAGCGAGATCTTTTTGACGTTCATCGCGACCTTGAGAAATTTAAGGTTTCTTTTAGCGGATTGAGCCGAGGGCTTATCGACCTCCCTCCGGATTCATCACATCCCAATTCAACCGTGGCGTGCGCGACGATCCGCATCAGAACTGAACAAGAGCTGCAAAAGCCGCCAGAGGTATCGATGTCCTCCAGCTTCGGCTTGTAGCGGATGCTTTGATACGCCGTTCGATTATACACTTCGAATAGAGACTGCGATGGCTCGTAGCTGAAATACGTCGTTTGTCAGATTGTCATTTGTCGTTCTTGCAGAGACCACAGAAAATCGGTGTGTCACATGCCTGATCACGAGCAGAGCGTGCGGAACTGCAGTGTGGAGGAATGTCTTTTGTATGCACTCGACGAAAGTCAATGCTTCGCGGTCTCAGGAAGAAACTCGACTCAGCTTTTTTTTTTTTTTTTTTTGGAATCCGCTCGCATACAGTAG
>LT795054.1:1881161-1928956 GCA_900162835.1 Sporisorium reilianum f. sp. reilianum | reverse complement strand
ACATTTTGACTTTTTGACTTTCGCTCGTGAGATTTTGTGAGCCAAATTTGGCCAGATTTGACTCTTGGAAAAGTGCTTTTCGTGAGCCAAATTTCAGTGGCATGCACTCAGTGTCAGCCTTGCGTTGATTTTACAGCAGAATTAAATGGGATTTTTGGCTCAATTTTCACCAAAACCTCTTGCTACAAAAATCCGGCGTGAGCGGTATTTGACTTTTGACTTTTGGCTCGCAACCCTCGCCCGAAACGTCTCTAGTATAGCAGCACGCGACTCTGTCCACACTTTTGCCACCCATTTGCATCCCTCTTCATCTTTCGACTCCTGCCTCCATCGGTCTGCGGTTCAGATCGTTTCCTCCAAATCGACGCACTTAGCGGGTACCTTAGCTGCGAGCATGTCCAACGTTCGCGGGCCCACGTCAGCGCTGACCGAGTTCCTCAGGGAGCGAGGCATCACGGCCAGAAACACCAATCGTTTCAGACGACGGGACCAGGACCAGCAAGATCAAGCAGCCGCAGCCCCAGCCGCAGTCGCAGCCACAGCCCCAGATTCCCCTTCTTCTGCCTCTCCTGCACCAGCTGCCCGTGCTCGTCGACCTTTGGCTCGCAGCGGCAGCTCGATGAATTTCGAAGAGGATGACGAGACAGACGAAGATCTGCCCCCCGCAACAGCAGCTGCTGCTACCGCCCCATCCAGTGCGGACACCGAAGCGAGCACGAGCTCAGGTCGGCAGACTCGATCTAACGGAAAGAAGCGTGCGCAGCAAGACGAAGTCGCTGCAGAAGCCAGCAGCAGCAGCGCCAACGGCAAAGCCAAGAAGAAGGTCAAGAAGGACGATGGCGATGACGACGACTACAACCCGAAGAGTCCGCCCAAAAAGGGTCCGGCACCTGTCGACTGGGAAGATTCGCTGGGCTTGCCGCAAGCCAGCAGCTCGCGTGCCAACTTCTCGTACGCCAACAGAACACCGGGCAGCATCGCCTACTGCGGCATGTGCAAGATGAAGTTCACCATCACTTCGTATACCAAGATGTCAGACAAGGGTCCTCTCTGCCACCGCTGTGGTCCTACCTACAAGGGACCGAACGGAGCTGGCTCCGACGCAAAGGCAAAGCCGACCCCGAAGAAGAAGCAAGTGCGACGCAAGACGCTGCAGGACGGTCTGCGCCAGAGCTTCCCCAGCCTGCAGAGCTACTGCATCGAAGTGATCAGCCGCCACATTGAGGACGTCGAGGCGCTCGGTCACATTGGCTTCCGCAACATGGACGCCATCAGCAAGTCGATCTCGAAGAATCGCAGCCTCAACCCCAGGACGCTGCAGCTGTTCCTGTCTCCCACCATCACGACGCTCTCGCTGTACGACTGCAGCAAGCTGGACAGCGAATCTCTGCAGAGCATCGCTACGTTTGCACCCAACCTCGAGCACATTAACTTGCAGCTGTGCGGCATGCTGGACAACGACGCGATCGACGCCTGGGCCAAGAAGCTGCCGAAGCTCAAGAGCGTCGAGCTGTACGGACCGTTTTTGGTACGCAAGGAGGCATGGCTGCGCTTTTTCGAGGCGGTCGGTGCGCGCCTCGAGAGCTTCAAGATTCGCGAATCGCCGCGCTTTGATCTGTCGTGCGCTGAAGCCATGGTGAAGCACTGCCCGAATGTGCGGGAGCTCGGCTTGGCGCAGATCGGCCCGCTGGACAAGACGATGCTGCAGCCGCTCGAAAGCTACGGAGATCAGCTGACGTATCTCGATGTCTCGGACCCAGGCGTGTCGGCGCCGGGCATCCCGCCCAAGTCGCTCGAAGACGAGGAAGTCGTCAGCCTGCTCAAAGCCGTGGGCAAGAACCTGGTGCACCTGGACGTGTCGAAGAACATTGACCTGACCGATCGCATCATCGAGGAGGCCGTGCAGGCGCACTGTAACAAGCTCAAGACGCTGCGTCTGATCGGATGCGAAAAGCTCGAAGCCAAGACGGTGGCTGGCATGTTTGCCGCGTGGGCCAAGCAGAAGGTGGCCGGGATCTCGTATCTGCACCTGGACCGGATGCTCAAGCTGGACGACAGCCTGATGAAGCCGATGCTGACGCATTCGGGAAGTGAGCTGGTCGAGCTGTCGCTCAACTCGGTAGACGGCATCACGGACAAGGGTCTCGAAGTGCTCGCCAACGCAAAGAACCTACCGCGACTGGAGCTGCTCGATCTGTCGTTTGTACGGGCCGTCGACGATGACAGCCTGGACAAGATCTGCCGCAACCTCCCCAGCTTGAAGAAGGTCTCGGTGTTCGGCTGCAACCGCATCAGCGATTTCATTCGATCCGACCGGGTCAGGATCGTGGGCAAAGAGAAGTACGCTTCCTGATGCGCTCGAGCAACGCAACCCGTGCTCCAGGCTGAATTGACATTCAATGCTAGTAACGGTCGAATCCAATGAAGCGTTCGCTACTTTCTACAGCGAATAGCACAAGAGGCGAGATCGTGTGATTGAGTTGAGCAGCTCGTCATGAGACCAGACTGCATCCGAACAAAACGGAAGGCCAAAGTGACACGCGCAGGAGTGGGCCTTGCTCGGGAAGGGCGGTCCGTGAGTAGCACCAGAGACACGGAGCGCCTTTCCCGCGCAACTTTTTCAAGCAGGAATGCAGCCCCTTTGCAGGCACAGCCTCAACGTCGGGCCCAAGATCATCTGAATCCTTGCTATGGAATCGCTCGCTCATTCACTCGTTCAATGAGGACGACCTGCTGTGCTTGCAAGTAGCATGCAGAGCACACCCGCGGGTCACATGGAAAGGGATGAGTGAGGTTTACTGGGGTCACCGGTGTCGGCAGAGCTAGTGAGTCGAGAGAGCCAACGAAAGCGTGGATTCGCATTATTCTTTCCCCCGCATCTCTCCGTGGGCCTTGCAAGTGAAAAAATGCATTGCCCCACCTCACAGGCGTGTCTCAAAGCTGCAGCAGCACTGCGCACGGCGGAGTCGATTACGACATTCGAGCCGGCTTGCGAGATTCCGCGGTGGACTCGTTATCGGATCAGCGATTCCTTCCCGCTCTGTCGGCAATCTTGACTCTGCTTTGCTGAGTAGTTGAAGAGCCTTTTTTGTTGGTCGGGCCGAGATGACGGCGTCCTTCTGACCCCTTTGTTGGCTGTCTTATCGCAGTGTTGCAAGCTCACACGCTGTCCCACGCCTGCGTGTGCTCACAGGTCCAAGCGTCTTGGCGAGTGCCTCTCCCTCCTTTCTGCTTATAACTAACACCCGTCCTCCCCTTCTCCTTCCCACCCTCACAGCATGAGCGACACCATACCAACACTTTGAGGCAACAAACGACGACGACGACGACGACGAAGACCTCAACAAAATGGCCGTGGTAAGCAGTGCTACCAGTCCCGATTCGTGGCGTGGTGCATTGCGAGCCGGCCAGCAACCTGCAGGTTCGCTGTCGAGCAGTGCCTCTCTGATGCGTGGCTTTGACGGCACCATGTCTGTTGGCCGTTCCACCAATGCCGGTGGTCGCAGTGGGCCGCTTACTCGCGAGAACCTCGCCGCCTTGCCCAACAACGGCAGCGCTACCCTTCCCAGCCGGCTGCGATCTCAGACCTCTACGCAGTTGCTGGCAGGCCCAGCACTAGCCCGGATCAACACCTTCGACAGTTGTAGAGCCTCCATCTTGACCGACAGCACCGAGTTCAGCACCTCGAGCACCGTCAATCGCGGATATGCCGCCCGCATCGACGTCGGCGGCAAGGTCAAGCCCTTGTCCTCCGCGCCCGACAGAGACGCATGCCAGACCATCGCTTTCCTCGAGGGACCTTCCGATTCGCTCGACTACAAGACCTATCGACCCGGCGACGAGATCAAGGGCGCAGTCCATCTCCTCCGCAACGACCCCGAGCGTGGCATCATCACCGGCATCAAGGCACGCATTCGAGGTGACCTCGAGACGAGCGTGTTCGGTGTAGGCGACTCTAGCTACTACTCGATGGACAACGAGCACGGTATCGCTCGACGCCAACTCCAGTTCTTCTCGGAACAAAAGACGCTTGCTACCAAAGCGGATCTCGAATCGGGTGCCTTTGAACTCGAACAGACCGGGCTTGTCGATCACGGTCGACGCAACAATCTCGCTGTTCCCTTCAGCTTTGTGCTGCCTCTCAAGCTGCACGCTTCTGCGCTCGACATGCTCGACAGCAAGCTGAAAAAGTCGTTCAAGCGGGGCAAGCAGTACATCGACCTGCCGCCCTCCATCGACATGGAGACCCGCTACGCTCCGCCCAAGCCCAACCAGCTGTTTGGCCAGGTCAAGGAGAAGCTGCACGGTCAGAAGCTGCGACCCATGGCACGCATCAAGTACGAGATCGACATCATTGTCAGCAGGCAGCGCTTTGCATCGGTGCTGCTGCCGCACAAGCGCGGCGAGCGAATCATCCTTGCCTTTGCTGTCGAGCCCTATCCTCCTCGTACGGCGGGTCTGGCTGTGCCGACGCTCGAACCGATCCGAGCACGTCGTGTGACGTCGCGAGGCAATCGTTCCGTATCCAACGAACGTTCCGCCTCGCCCGATGCGGCTTCCGTTGATTCCGCTGACGGACAAGAGGAGGAGACCGTGGACGAGGACTCGTGGGCGTCCGATCTCGGAGGCTTCCGTCGCACGCAGGACGTGTTCGGTGCCCTCGACCTTGAAGCGCCTCCCGCGTTCGCTCCCAGCACCATCGCCCGTTCCGTCTCCAGGCCGAGTCTGCCCGGCTGCCGACGAAAGAGCTACATCAACGTCAAGGAGGGCGTCGATGGCCGCATGAAGGGCTGGCTGACGCACTCGCTCGAGAGCACGCTGTCGGCAGGTCGAGGCTCGTTCGAAGCCATCCTCTCGGTGCCGGCCATGGCTGCGCTCTACATGGAGACCAAAATTCCATTCAGTCTGGAGCTTCGTCTGCCGCAGAATCTCGTCGGCTCGTACGTTCCCAATGTCGAGCTGAGCCTCGTCCGATCCGTGATGACCTACTCGCGTCTCGGAACTCTTGTCATCGAAAAGGAGGACCCGGACAACCTGGCCAGCTTCAGCGGCCCGCACTCGTGGGCCGAGCGCATCCGCATCGTCAACATGGAGCGTCAGTCCGACGACCATCTACCGCCCTTCTACGAGCAGGGGCAGGCCCGCCAGATCTACACGGGCAACTTTGCCATCGGACGCTACGAAAAGATGATCAAGGCCGGCTCGTCGGCGCCGCTCAAGCAAAAGCTGATCCAGCAGCCCGAGCTGCGTCTCGTCGTGCCGAGCTTCTCGTTTAAAGCGTTGCGGATCGAGTACAGGCTCAGGGTCAAGATCTCGCTGCCCGGCGGGGCTGAGCCGCAAGCGTCCACCTCGGCGTCGCCCGCAGCGGCAACGACGGGAGGGCATGTGGTGATGGAGACGCCCCCTGTGCATGTTGCTGCCAACCCGGACACGGTGGACTTTACGCGGCAGCAGGTGGCCGAGTCGCTGGACGACGACGCGCTTTCCACGGTCGATGTGCTGGACGAGGACGAGGAGCGGTTGATCGAGGCATCTGCGTCCCGCATCGCGCGTCGTCCCGCTACGCTCCATGCTCCCGTTGCGGCTGACGCAGACGAGGAAGAGGACGAGGATTACTCGGCCCAAGCGACGCCGTTGGCACGTACACCGCTCCGACGCTCGCTCGATCTGACCGCGCTCACCAGTCGCACCGCACCTACTACGCCTGCCGCTGTCGAGAGCGAGACGCTCGTCTCTTCCGCCGCCTCGATCATCAGCGAGTCGTGCTCGAACAGCTCGGCGCTCGAAGTGCCCTCGCTCGACCCCATCCCCGACGACGCCGATGTGGACGACGAAGACGAGCTGACCGAGCAGCTCGCGCTGGGCCTTATCGACCGCGAGCATGCGACTGCGGTCGTGGCGGCTCGATCGCGTCGTCGTGCGGCTACGATCACCGACGCTCGCCATCCGACCCAGACGCTGCCTACTTATTCGGACAGCATCGGTATCCTTGGTTGAAATTTTCGTCCCACTATAGAGTTTCCTTCTGCATTTCTCTTCACCGTTCATACTTCCCGTTGCTTTCACTCCTCGCATGCATGTCTCGATCGATGTTGCTCCTCTCACGTCTCGCTTTCGCACTGTTGCCTCTTCCGGCGTCGCGGTCTGTTTCCGTCCATCTCTGCACCTCGACTCACTTGTTTCCCGCCTCTCAATGCAATCTCACGCATGTCTCACATCGCAGTTCGATCGAAGTTTGGAAGAAGTGCCTGAGTGTTCAAGACAGGACTTGGGTTGCAATTTTTGGTGGGGAGGAAATGCAGATCATACGAGCACCCGATGTGGCCCGAATGAAGCGGCCCAGAAGGAACATAGTACAAGAGTGGAAGAAAAGGAGGGGTGCGCTTAGGCAACGAGGGTGGAAGCGGTGGCGGCCTCGTACTTGAAAGTAGGGGCGACGGCACCCTTGGTCTTGTAGTAACGGGCAAGACGGTGGATACGCGACTCGATGAGAATCAGGCGGAACTTGGAGTCCATGTCCTTGCGGTTGCGCTCGAGGTGCTTGCGCACCGAGACGGCCTTCTTGATCAGGTGGTACAGGTCCTCGGGGATCTGGGGAGCAAGGCCCTGCGACTTGAGGATACGCAGGATCTTGTTACCAGTGACGAAGCGCACCTGGGCGATACCCTGCGAGTCACGGAGCTGAACACCGATCTGCGAGGGGGTCATACCCTTACGGGCGAGCTTGGTGATCTGCTCGACAACCTCCTCGGGGGTGGTCTTGAGCCACGAGGGGGGAGTGCGGCGGTAAGGCAGAGCCGAAGAGGAGATACCCTTTCCCTTGGCTGTGTAGCGAAAAAGTAGCGGCGACGGTGGATGCAGGTGGGATCAAGGATGTTAATCTCTCTGGTGGTGAAATGCGTGGTGGTGTAGGGGCGAGCTGACTCTTGGATCACCAGCCGTCGTCCTCGCTTTGGTGGTCATGGTCGCAGTCGACAACTAGATGGCAGTGACCGGCGTGTGGGAGACGTGGACTGCCTGATCAAAGCTAGCAGAGTAACTGATCAGGTATCCAACATTCCGCCAGGAACCGGACAACAGCCATTGATGCGAGATTGGACCATGTAGACAAGAGCGGAATACGGCTGACGATGGAAAAGAGTGCTCGCCCAGTGGTGAACACTTACAGTGCATGCGACCCATTTTGGCTGGAGTTGGTCGAGTGTCGAATGAGAGTCGAGTGTCGAAAATGGTGTCGGATGCGTGACAGAAGATGTGGTGGAAAGTCGGACGGAAAGACAGCAAACAGTCAGCACTAGACCAACATGAAGCTCGTTCTACGGATCGTCCTGGTTCCTAGGCTCACCTCGCTTCACGCATCCTTGACGGAGCGTTCCACGAGGGCCTGTATTTCCTTTCCCTTCCCATGTCTATCTCTCGAAGCCAGCCAAGTTGAGATGATCATGCAGTGTCGGATCCATATTGCAGGTCGCATCTGCATGTCGAATCGTGTGCGCCGATCAAAGGATGACGGCTCGTCGAAAAATGTCGAGTGGATCAGTGTGCTGGATCCGACGTTGCTGATGTTGCTGCTGCGTGTGTTGTACTTCAATATGCGTCGGTTGGTCGGTGCATGATCATCCAACGTCGTGACTGCAATGCTGGTCCGGTCCTCCTCCAATCCCTTCCAACATCGTGGCGAAAGTACCTGCAAGACCGCCGTATATCCTCAGCTGATGTCGAAATGCTTGTTATCCTCCCCACTGACGAATCCTTTGTTCATGAGTACATACCTGTACAAAGCAACGAAGAGAATGGTCAGTTGGACGGCTCGTGGGATGCAATGCAACGGGCGTAGAGGCGTGTATGCGATGGTGATAGACGTACCTAAATATTCTTGATCTTGAGGATGACGACGGTGGACTAGATTCCTAGAGGTAGGAGAGAAGGAGTGATGGCGAGCAACTCGACTCACCCAGCCCAGACGACGATTCGCCTCGAACTCTTCGCGGTGCCGACTGGCTTCGACGTCTCTGGAGTTTGCTGCGCTGTCGTGCTGTGGTTTTTTTCGCGCAGTTCTCGAATCTCAGAGTCGCGTGCTGCAACTGCAACGGTTACACTCATGTGAGAGCACACAACAACGGCGGCCAGCAACTTCCTCTCGAAGTGCGTCCAAGTCTTCCGAATTTTCCTCTCAAGGATCGACTGATTTGGACATTTGTATTCAGAAGAACGTGAGCGTGACCTCGGCCGAGCTTGTCTGGATTAAAAATCGAAGAAAATTCAATTAGAAATTTCAACGAACTCGAATTCGTTCAACAACTCGCGGCCTCACGTCCATGGCCCTGCTGCTGGAGTTGAGTGTGCAGGACGGCCTTGCTCATGTGCTCATCAAGAGCCAGCTGGAGTGTCTCTGAGAGTCGCAGGTCAACCAAGCGGCAGCAGACAGCGAGGAAGAACACAACGCGCAGACGAACGAGCAGCCAGTCAGTCGACTTTGCGATTCGAGTTTGCTCACGATCCTCTCTCTGACTTCCCACCTCATCATATCAACTATCCCTCAAGGTAGGTGTTCGATACCAGCACGCATTCCACGGCATCAGCACGCATTCGCAGAGACACAGCACATCGTACGACGACCCAAGGCCAGCAGACAGCATTCTTCACCGACCACTCATCAGCACATCGCATTCACCAGCATGCAAAAGACCTACTACTGCAGAGAGACCATGGACAGGACGAATACAGCATCACTCTCATTCCAGCAGCGTATTTGACGCAAAGCATTGTGCACACCGACGCGAACATGACTCAGCTGGACAGGTCACTATGGAAGGAAGGAATCGCCAAACGAAGGCGTAGCTTGATTGCAGGCTTGCTGTTGTCGCCGCACAGGACAGTCGAAAGGATCTCCGAGACAGACAGTGGTACGCTGCATGATCATGTCGCGAGTCGACAATGCGACAAAGCGAAGTTCCGCTGTCCAACGGATAGCTCATTCCAACAACGACTGGACTTGGCAACAGGCCAACTTGTGTCTCCGTTCCGTGACGCCATTGTCCACCGGCACGTCACCATGACAATCGTACGACCACGTCCAGCGTACAACCAAGCGCTCAATTTCGACGACAAACGACATCGCATTCGACATTTCAACTTTTGATAATGACTCGCACGCAAGCATTACGACCCACGACCCATGTCACCTTCCAGCTTCTTACGTCGTGCTGTGTCTCTCTCGCGATCGCTGCGCCTAGCCGTTCGTTCCACTTCGCTGCAGTTCCGACATGCTCACCATCCACTTATTTTGCTCCCCTCAACACTCACAGATGAAGCTCAACGTTGCTAACCCGGCCACGGGTGCTCAGAAGTCTTTCGACATCCAGGATGAGCGTCTCGTTCGCTGCTTCTACGAGAAGCGCATGTCGCAGGACGTCGAGGTCGACTCGCTCGGCGACGAGTGGAAGGGCTACGTCCTCCGCATCGGCGGTGGTAACGACAAGCAGGGTTTCCCCATGAAGCAGGGCGTCCTCCTCCCCAACCGTGTCCGCCTGCTGCTCTCCAAGGGCGACTCGTGCTACCGCCCCCGCCGCACCGGTGAGCGCAAGCGCAAGTCGGTCCGTGGCTGCATCGTCGGCCCCGATATCCAGGCTCTCCACCTCATCGTCGTCAAGCAGGGCGAGAAGGAGATCCCCGGCCTCACCGACGCCGACTCGACCGTCCCCAAGCGTCTTGGCCCCAAGCGCGCCAACCACATCCGCAAGTTCTTCAACCTGTCCAAGGACGATGACGTGCGTCAGTTTGTCGTTCGCCGCGAGGTCGTCTCCAAGAAGGAGGGCGCCAAGCCATACACCAAGGCGCCCAAGATCCAGCGTCTCGTGACCGCCCAGCGTCTGCAGCGCAAGCGTCACCTGCGCTCGCTCAAGATCCGCAGGGCAGAGGCCCAGAAGATCCAGAAGGAGGAGTACGACCAGCTCATCTCCAAGCGCGTCGCCGAGAAGAAGCAGGAGGTCGCCGCCCTCAAGGCTGCCCGCAAGTCGGCCAAGAAGGTTCAGGCTTAAGCAGTTGGACATCCCCGCCTCTTTGTGTCCCTTCTGCATCTGCCGCCTAGCATCTTTTTTCTTGTTTCTTTCCCGCTGTCCTCTTTTTTTCTCCCTCCTACTGCATCACCCCCATCCCAGAAAAGACGGGGCCTAGCGAACGACATGATCCATTCGCTGTCCCACTAGAGCTTGCACCTCGAGAAACGGCTCGAAGTGTCGGCTCTTTTCTTCACACATGCACACCCACCCATGCTATTCTCGGTCGTTCGACTACCTGGTAGCTGTCGGCTGCTTTTGTATTCGTTGCCCTGGTAGCTCACCCACTACCACACACACTCGAGAGAGCTTCTTTCGTCTAGCGCAGCCGTCTTCTGTTTGTCTATGCACGCTCGCTCGCTACTTCCAAAAATCGAATCTGTACAATGACCCCATACCGTCGGCCGTGTGGAATCTGCCGTTTTTTGATAGTGTAGCAACTAACTTGATCTCCCTCCTGCCTTCACTCTCGCAACCTTTACCCCCATTCTCTTCACATCGTTTTTCTTGCTCGAACGGAGCAGTGCACTTCTCTGCTCTCGACCAACTGGACGCTTCGACAATGCAACTGTACTCGTCTGTAGCCGTCTTGAGCTCGACCGAAGCTCGATGCCGCTTACGCATTGACGAAAGGACTCCTGTGCTTGCTCAGCGTCACCCTCTTCAAAGACACAATAAGATTTCCGCAATGTCCGTGTCAATGTCAAGCAAATGGGATACAAATGAACGAGTTCCTACTGAAACGATCCGTTGTGTGTGGTGGGAGAGAAAGAGAGTGGAAGCGAAAGATGGTGCTACGACTACAAACCCATCTTCTTGTGGCGGTAGTACCACTTGATGCGGTCGCGCTGCCACCAAGACAGACCGCCAACGGCACCGAGTACAACGACCACGACCACGACGGCAATGGCGATCTTTGCACCCGAGCTGAGTCCGCCGCTGCCGCGATTGGGGTACGCAGCGTCGGTGGGCAGACCCGAAGCTACATTGGCAGCGCCGCTGGACGTGGTAAAGGGCGGGTCCTTGGTCACGTTCCTCGCGATGCGCGACACCATGGCAGCGATGAAGGGAGCATTGTAGTCGAGCGCGATCTCGGTCTGCGGCCAGTCGTCCCTGATGTCAAAGAAGCGGTCCTGCTTGTCTGGACCTCCCACAACGGCGCCGTACAGCACATGAAGCTCCTTGGGCGGGTTGTTGTTGACGTTGGTGATGTCGTTGCCGGCAGAGGCCATGGCCGAGTGCGGGTTCTGCGGGCTGTTGGGATGCTGTCCAACAATGAAAGGGCCGTTGTAGTTGTTGTCGCCGAGCAAATAGTCTACCTGCGAATCGGCGAGCGATCGATAGGCGCTGGTCTTGGTCGAGGTGGTGGCAAAGTTCGAGTAGAGATCGGCGATGAAAGCTGCGTTGAGGGCGGGGTTGAGACTGTTCGAGTCGCTGTCGCCCTTCCACCAGTAAAGGCCGCCTTTGGTCTGACTGACATCCTGCATCTTGCCTTGGGTGAGGCGGTCAAAGTACGACTCGGCGTCGTTCTGGAAGCGCGACATGCTGAGACCGAACGAGGTGTTGTGCTGGGCCATCTGCGTGGCGAGGACAGGAAGCGCGGCTGTCTTTTGGTCCCAGTTGAGCGCGGCATTGACGCTGGCAAAGGCGTTGGTGCCGTTGGGATAGAAGATGAGTGCCTGGTTGACGTAGCTGGCGTCTCCCTTGGCGAGGGCCATCCACAAGCCCGCGAAGGCAAGGTCGTCCTGGTAGCCGCTCGACGGGTAGCTTTGACCTGCAACGGGCTGTACAGCTGTGTAGACCTGCTTGGGCGAACTGTTGATGGCAAGGTCCCAGAGCCCATCGGCGTGACGCAGCAGTGCTTCGGAATAGGTGCGGTTGCGGATGCTGGGAACACCTCCGAGCTGAGCGCCATTGGTGCTGGTGGGGAGCGATCGATCGCTGTACAGGAAGGCGGATGCGGCAAAGGCAGCGGCACAGATGGCAAAGGCGTCGGTTCCTGGGTTCTGTCGGGTGACGCTGTAGGAGGGCCGCGGACCAGGAATGTCGAGGTCTCCTCCCCAGTACTGGTCGTCGGTGGCAGGCTTGCCAACCAGCACCCAGAGGGTGTTGTCATCGGAATGTGCCTTTGAAAGCCAGTCGAGGCCCCATCGGAGCGTCGAGTCGAGGTAGGCGTCCTGGGAGCTCCTTGCGTATGCCGAACCGTAGCTGAGTGCGCTCCACGCGATGGACGACATGGTCCAGCAGAAGGGGTATGTCGCTTTGATGTAGTCACCTGCATCGTGGTAGCCGCCGGAGAGGTCAGTGCTGTTGAGCGTTCCGTCGTTCTCGCAGCTGTTGTTCCTCCACGAGACACGGTTGTTGGCGGGGAGAGTGCCACTCCTTTGCGCCTCGTAGAACCACAGCGCATTGCCGAGAAGGTTAGTGTACTGAGGATTGACGCCGTCGGTGAGATTGGAGGATTGGGAGACTGCCCCACTGGAAGCCGGCGGTGGTTGGTATACCTGCTGTGGTGCTATTTGCGCATAGACGCTCGACGCGAGCTGCGCCAACGCCACGAGCGACGCCAGCGACTTTGTTGCGATTGAACGCATGGTCGAAGAGCGACGTCTGGTTGGAGGATGGTGGTCGAACGGAAGAGCGTGGATGGGTCAGAGCCTAGCTGAAGGCATCTTGGCTTTTCGGCGGAGAAGGAAAGCATTTCTCGACGGACCGAGAATGGAAGGCGGGGACAGAGGGGGAGCAAAGATTCGAACGTTCGCTTGGCCGTGTTGCTGAGTCTGAAAGGGTCTTTCCGGCGCAAGACAAGCACGGCCGAGACTGGGATAGAAAGCGCCGAGCTACCCGTAACTTGGCACCAAACGGCCGGAGATGATTCACAGGAAAGCACAAGCAGGGAAACTCACTGTTTGGGATCGAATCCCAGCGGACAGAGAAAGGGACGCCGGACAACGACAGCCGAGACTGCCAACACGGCTTGGAGTGTGTTGATATTGCTGCTGCTGCTGAGCAGCATTGGGACATCAGCAGAGGGGTCCAGACCAATGGAACACATTCGTCGGCGACGCACTCTCTTGCCGCGGCTTCTGCATTTCGCTTATTGCTCGGAATGACGCTGCTTGTTCTGGCAACAGACTCTGCATCGATGAGCACAGCAACCGCAAGCGAAAGTTCGCAAACAAGGCGGAGATCGTCAGGGACGGCACGTGGCGGCAGAATTTTCATGACTGTGAGGTCGTTACAACCCACACAAATACAATTTTTGACACTTCCGTCTCCCGCTCAGGGTCCGTTGAGACAAAGTGTTGTTCTTTCCGGCTTTCTGTCTCTGCAAGACCATCTTGATCTTCTCGTCGTGCAGAATGGGTCTGCTCACCATCATACGCAAGACCAAGCTGCGGTCGCACGAATTCCGATTCCTCTTCCTCGGTCTCGACAATGCGGGCAAGACCACCATCCTCAAGAAGCTCCAGAACCAGCCGCAGTCCGAGATCGAAGCCATCTCACCCACGCTAGGCTTCGCCATTCAGACGTTTCAGTACCAAGGCTATCATCTCAACGTGTGGGACATCGGCGGTCAGAAGAGCCTTCGTCCTTACTGGAAGAACTACTTTGAGAAGACGGATGCCATCATCTGGGTCGTCGACTCGTCCGACACGGCCAGACTGTCCGACTGCAAGGAGGAGCTCGAAAAGCTGCTCTTGGAGGAACGCCTTCACGGCGCGACCATCCTCATCTTTGCAAACAAGCAGGATCTACCAGGGGCTCTGTCGGCGGAGCAGATCAAAAATCACCTCGAGCTCGAGCGGGTGTCGACGCACAGCTGGCGCATCCAGCCTTGCAGCGCTTACACGGGCGACAATCTCGTCCAGGGTCTCGACTGGACTGTCAAGGACGTCGCGGATCGGATCTACTACCATGGCGATGCAAAGTCTACTCTGAATCCATCAGTTGCTGCAGTCGCAAGCCAGCCGTCGACGTGATTCGGTGCTGAAGAGCCGTTCCTCACAGACAACACACGTCGGCACGTAGCTACTGGATTGGGGTGTCTATACTTGTACAACGACTCGTCTCTTCAGCTGATCGCCTTGTTCCAGCGATCCTTCGCCTGCTGCTGTTGGCGTACTTGACAGTACATCAGATGCAACCGTGTCGACCGATGCGTCACCATCGACAAGCTCCTCGCCCTTTCTCCCGCCACGCGAACGGATCGGCGTCCTCTCGCGTTCCCACCGCTCTCGTCCCCACGCCCACATGGCATCGAGCACCAGCATGCCTCCTCCCAACGCCCACACCAGCGTGATGGCATAGAAGAAGTTGGCGTTGGCCGAGCCCGCGTTGAGCCACAGATGGTGGAAAGCAGGCGACAGACACGTACAGTACGCATAGGTCAACGCCGACACCAACGGGTACCGCAAGAACTCGAAGATCTGGCTGTGCAAGCTCAGCAGCGCCAGAAACACAGCGTGGTCTCCCAGCGTCGGATAGCTCTTGAACACGGCGATGACACCGGTCATGAGCGTGATGCCAAACAGCGGATCTTGCCTGTACTTGATCGCGAAGGGCAACACGTACGACGCAAGGTGGACGTTGAAGGTGAGCAGGAAAAAGTCACGAAAGTGGTCAAAGATCTCCATGAAAAAGTACCACCACAGACCCAGGTTTGGCGTGAGATCTGTGGCGAACACGACCGAGCCGTAGACTTGTTCGGTCCACTTCCAGCCTTGCTCGAGGGGCACCTGAAGGATGTTGGGCAGGTTGAGCAGCACAGCCGCTATTGAGGGGTTGCCTGGGCTGAGCGCGATAGCTCGTGAGATGCACAAGCCACCAGCAAGGGCGGCAGGCATCAGAAAGACGCACTTGACCACCGCCCACCGCTTTGCGAATCGAACGCGGTCCACGAGGAAGCCGAGCTGGCGCTGGGCTTTCGTGTCGTTTGGCGAAGCGTCCTTGCCGATCCTGGCGATCTCGCGTTCGTAGACGAGCTCGCCCGCTCTGCGACGGCATAGTTGAATGAGCATGGGGAGGAGCAAAATAGGATAAAGCGAGAGGAGCGAGGACACGGCCCACGATGCCGCCAGCAACGTGGCTGAGCCAGACATGGCCGAATGAATCGCAGCGAGCAAAGCGACGATCTCGAGCGATATCGAGCTTCTGGCCACGCATGTCGCAACAGTGTATGGATTGAAGAGGAACATGGCGAGCACCTTGATGGCTCTGCTCTGGTTCCAGGCGAACACGTGCGTTTGTCGAGCCCACGTTGCTACTTCACGGGCGTGGCAGATGCGGAACAGCAGCCAGCCTGCGACGACATCGGCGGCTGTCCAGACGAGAGCCACCGGAAGCTTGTCGCCGTACGAATGGAAGCGCTCCAGTGCGTAGTTGAGTGCGGGTAGAAGCAGCGGCGAGTGGTGGATCGTGCCAGCCGAGTATGGATCCGGGACTTGGTGAGCAGACGAGACGGGCGTCGGAGGATGTCTGAACAGGTAGTGGGTTTCCATCAGCGCCTTGAAGCTGCTTAATGGTGTGCTGAGCTCCGGTCGGTCCTGCAGCAGTGTGAAGCCGTCAGTGTAGAGCAAGATGCCGATGCGGAGCAGAGCTGCGGATGTCAATGTCAAATACAGCAGCGACCTCGACGGATGAAGCGCTCGATCCGTCAAGGTCGTGGCTGCACTGGCACCAGACGCATGAGTGGACGCCTTCATGCTGGCCAGCTCAAGACTCGAGCGCGGCAGTGAGACCTCGATGACGAATGGTGCGAGGGTGGAAGCGTGCGAAAGGTGTTGTTCTCGAATCCGCACTTGGTCAGTGCTGCTGCTCTGCTTTTTCAAGCTTCGCGTCTTTCCTTGGAGATCTTTGAATCGGGCATCGTGGTGGTGGTGATGGACCCGATCTGTTCAGTTGCAAGAATTGGTCAGCCGAGTGATTCAATTCTTGAAAATTGAAAAAAATGAAAATTGTCCGGAACAGTTGAAGGGTTCCGGATTGATGATGGACGAATGACTAGATACAGGCAAGAATTTTGAGGCTCTTGAATTTCCTGGATTTTTCCTGCTCCAGGTGGGGCTTGCTTCGTACTCCAATTTCCCTGCCAAATTTCTCTGCCAAATTCCAAGGAGAGGCAAGCCCCACCAAAATCCGACTTTTCATCCGTCTCTGAGAGACTGTCATTTTCTCCAATTTGGACCGTCTCTCCGAGACGGATCCTCCTTCAACTGGAACGACCCTGCAGAGGAGAGAGAGAGAGAGAAGAAGGGGAAAAAAGTTGGAGAAAATTTCTTAATTTTTGCAGCGAAAAGACGACTGAGCTCGTCAGTCGCTTTGTGCCACTCGACTCTTGTCCTCGTCGTCTCCCTCCTTCTCTTCCTCCATCTGCAACGACACCACAACGCAACGAACCGCCGACCCAGGATCACAACAAACAGGACTCGCCTTCAGCGCAGATCTTTTCACCTTTCCCTTCGTTGGCGCCATCAGCTACCCTCGGCGCGATGCTGTACACCAAGCTCGCAAGCCCACTCGGGCTGGCACGCCCCATCGCCAGCGCTCGACAGCTCTCGTCGCTGACGACAAGGTCAGTGCTGCGAGCTCGAAGCAGCGTCTCTACTGCTGCCTCCTCTTTGTCCTTGCTTCACGCCTCTGCTGCTCTTCAGCAGATCCGATCCGCGCGCGTTGACCTTGCACAAACCATCCGCAGCTTGTCCCAATCGTCCCAATCGGCTGGGTCAGCCGCTGCTGCCACTGCCACTGCCGACGAGACATTGCCCGACAGCGACGTTGCTGTCACACAAGTGCAAGATGGCGCTCCCTCCAAGCCCACGCGTGTCAAGGACGAGACGTTTGCCTCCTTGAAAGGCTCCATCAACCCCGGCATCCTCAAGGCCTTGACCGTCAGGCCGTTCCAGTACATCAACATGTCGGCCGTGCAACAGAGCGTACTCCACCTCCTCCCCGAGCTGGCAAGCAGTGTCGGAGAATCGGCCACGCCCATGCCCGACGGACAGGGCAGGGACATGCTCGTCAAGGCCAAGACCGGTACGGGCAAAACCATTGCCTTCCTCGTTCCTGCCCTCGAAGCGCGTCTCAAATCCATCGAGGATGTTCGCGCCGGCAAGTTCTCCAAGCCTTGGCTCGAGATGCTTCAGAGGCACAGGCCCGATCTCGACGTTTCATCGCTCAAGAAGAAGGAGCTCGAAGAGATTGGCAAGCAGTTTGTCAACAACACCGTCGGCGCCCTCATCCTGTCGCCCACGCGCGAGCTGGCCACTCAGATTGCCGATGAGGCCAAGAAGCTGCTCACTCACCTGCCCGACCTCAAGGTGCAGCTCCTTGTCGGTGGTGCAAGCCGCAACTTCCAGATCAATGACTGGAGGCGCTCCCGACCCGACGTCGTCGTTGCCACTCCCGGCCGCATCCTCGATCTGCTCAACGACGTCGGCATGATCCGTGAAGCCATGACCGCATGCCGCACGCTCATCCTCGACGAGGCCGACACGCTGCTCGAAATGGGTTTCCGCGACGATCTGCAGGCCATCATGCGTCACCTCCCCGCCAAAGTGGACCGCCAGAACATGCTCTTCAGCGCCACCGTCAGCCCCGAGATCCGCGCCATCGCCCGCGCCAGCTTGCAGAAGGACCACCGCTTCGTCGACTGTGTCCCTGCTGGCGAGGAGAACGTGCACAAGCACATCCCGCAGTTCGCCACCGTCCTCGACTCGGCCGAGGAGCAGATCCCGCACGTCTTGCGACTCATCGCCCACGACCAGCTCACCAACCCGGGCAGATCCAAGACCATCGTCTTTGCGCCCACCACCAAGATGACCGAGCTGCTTGCCGATGTCATCCGCGACTCTTCGCGCCATCTGCCCGCTCCCGGCTCGACCGTCTTTGAGATTCACAGCAAAAAGGACCAGCGCGCCCGCTTCAACACCAGCGATCGTTTCCGCAAAGACATGACCGGCGCCAGCGTGCTCGTCACCAGCGACGTCAGCGCTCGTGGCGTCGACTACCCCGGCACCACGCGCGTCATCCAGGTGGGCATCCCTAGCAGCAAGGACCAGTACATTCACCGAATTGGTCGAACCGGTCGTGCTGGCGCGCAGGGTCGATCCGACATTGTCCTGCAGCAGTTTGAACGCGGTTTCCTCTACTATGGGCTCGACGATCTGCCCGTCACGCAACTGCATGTCGACGATCTGGTCGAGGAAGTGGAGACGCTCTCGAAGCGCTTCGACGAGTCGCCAGCCGAGTTTGCCGTGCCGCAGGAGGTGCTCGACGCTGCGAAAGCCAAGAAGCAGGAACCCAGAAAGGGCTACCGCGTGCGTGACAGCGGCATCAAGCCTCCCGCGCCCATCCGCGGTCCTCTTACGGGCAAGTTCACCACCAAGGCGCTGACGCCGCTGGTCGAGGAGTCGCTCAGCTCGCTCGACGAGGAGGACGGCGTGCGCGAGGCGTTCAACTCGCTGCTCGGCTTCTACCTGGGCAAGGGCGATGAGCTGCGCACGAGCAAGATGTCGATTCTCGACGGTCTCAAGCAGTGGACCGTCGAGGCCGGTCGTCTGGAGAGGCCGCCTCACCTCAGCGACGCCTTCCTGCAGAAGCTCGGCGTCTCGCTGAAGGAGCGTAACGGCAGGTCCGCGCGTCGAACCGGTCTTGTCAACGTCGGAGGACGTGGAGGATCGCGCTCGTTCGGACGTGGACGTTTCAGCAAGGACAGTGCTGGTGGCCGCGATGGACGCGATGGACGTGACTTCCGCGATGCACGACCCAGCCGAGACAGTCGAGGTGGCTCGCGATCCAGCGGCGCACGCTCCAGCTGGGGAAGCGGCCGTGATGCTCGTGAGAGCCGATCTGCCCGCGACAGCAGCGCCAGCAAGTGGTGAGCCCATGACTGATCCCAAACATTAAAAGTCGAGTACTCTCAAGGTCTTAGCAAGACCTTGGCTCACATTCTCGTTGTTCTCGTTAGATTCCTGCGTTCTCGTCCCTTTGTATTTGTAGCTTCTTGAGCGCATTCACATTGTCGTTGTCATCAGAAGCCTGTTTCTGTTCGAAGCAGCCGGCGTTTCCAGCGTTCAGACCATCACCATTCATTGCAGCCCATTTCAACAGAACAAGATGCAGCGCATGTGACTGATGTGTGCGACCTTACTGACAGCCACGCCTTCTCGGGTGGCTTGGAGACCATCCAACATCATGACAAGACGCAGACTTCTCGGCTACTCGGCGGCTTTAGTGTAGTGGTCATCACGGTTCGTTGTGGGCGATCGAGGCTCCGATTGGGTTTTCTCGTCAGCTGAACCGAGCAGACGGATGTTCGATTCCTCCAAGCCGCATGCATCCCTTTTTGCCGCTTTGCAAGGTGGGAATGCATATCGAACATCGGAGGCAGCATGGTCTCTCTTTGAGCACATGTGTCGATCGTATACGCTAACTAGTGGGGGTTGAGAAGGAATCGTTTCTGGCTGGAATTATTTTGGCGAGACAGCTCTCTTTTGACGCGCTTTGGGGTTTGGCTTGGAGTGGAGGAGCGAAGGGCGAAGAGCGAAGAGCGCGTCGAGGAGAACAACACTCGCGAATTCGTCGAATCCTTTTGCCCACACCACACCATCATCTTTCTCACCTCACACGATCGCATTGCAAACGGCCACAGCATTCTTCGTCGTCGTCGTCTCGCAATGATGACCATGTCGGACTCCACAGTCTTTGACGTCGACTACCCTTTCCCAGACCTCGACCCAGCTCGCGCCAGGGCGTCGCTTCGTTTCGCCGCGCTCGAATTGTCCGAGCGAGGGCTCGCTTCTTCTTCAAGATGGACGCTCGAGCTGCTTCAGTCTGTCCCCTACGTCGAGCTTCCCAGTGATAGACACTTCCTATCGACGCAGAGCCGCTCGGACGACTCTGCGATGGGCACATCCACGCCTGCGACCAAGCGACGCTCAAACGCCAGGCCCCACATTCCGGAACACTCGACGCCTGCTCTGGGTATGCATCAGCGCATGCCCGTCGAACCTGGTGCAGAGGATGCATCTGCAGGAGAGACTTCGGGACGCTTCGCACCTACTGCGTTTGCCTCGTCTCCGCTCGTCAACACTCGCCTGAGTCGCATGCCCTCGCCCAGGGACGATCCTGACAGCTCGCTCATCACGGTTGATAGCGAAGACGGAGCTGCCCCTGCATCAGCGCATGTCCACTGGCAGTCCAATACCAATTCGGTCGACTGCTCTCCCGGCGCATCGCAGCTTCGTCTTGGCGGTGCTTCCTCGGCTGCTTCGACCTTGGAAGAGGAATCGTATCTGCTGGCCAAGAGTCACTTTGACCAGCACCAACTCGAACGCTGCATCTGGGTGCTTGAGAACAGCAAGAGCACGTCCGACAAGGCCCGCTTCCTGTGGCTCTACGCCCGCTTCCTCATGTCCGAGCGCAAACTCGACGAACACGGCATGATCATCCCCAAGCCCCACGGCACGCTTCCTGCCACTTCGCCCAGCTTGATCCCCATCCTCAAGGAACTCATCGACGCTTCCGACGCTTTCCTCTTGTTCCTCAAGGGAGCCATCCTGCGCAAACTCAATCGACCCATCGAAGCCATGGACTGCCTCATCCGCTCTGTGCAGAGCTTCGCCTACAACTGGGCCGCATGGCAAGAGCTGGCCATGACGCTCGAACCGGGCGAGGCGGATCAGATGGCGGATCTGCTGCCCGAATCGTTCATGGTCAGCTTCTTCCGCGAGTTCCTCGACCGGCACTCGGCGCAGGAAGGCGATGGCACCATCACGCGCATCGATCGACTGCTCGAGTCGTTCCCGCGCTCCGCCTACCTGCTCACGTGCCGAGCGCAGACCAACGTGCATCGGCTCGACTACATCGAAGCCGAACAGGATTTCCAGGAAGCGTGGTCCATCGACCCATACCGCATCGACGGGCTGGCCGACTACTCGAACGCGCTGTACCTGCTCAACCGCACCGCCGAGCTTGCCCACCTCGCGCACAAGTTTAGCTCGTTCGCCAAGGATCTGCCCGAAGTGTGCTGTCTGGTGGGCAACTACTACAACCAGCGCAGCGACCACCATCGCGCCATCGAGGCGTTTCGGCATGCTCTGCGTCTTGACTCGGGCTGCGTGCCCGCGTGGATCCTGCTGGGTCACGAGTACATCGAGCTGAAAAACAGCCATGCTGCCGCCGAGATGTACCGCCGCGCGCTCAAGATCAACCCGCGCGAGTATCGTGCGCTGTACGGCCTGGGTCAGGTGTACGAGCTCAACGGCGCGTACACGTATGCGGTCAACTACTTCCAGAAGTGCGCGGCGATCCGACCGTACGACGGACGCATGTGGTCGAGCATGGGCATCTGCTACGACCACCTGGCTCGATCGCAGGATGCCATCTCGTGCTTCAAGCGCTACCTGGCGTGCCGGCTCAACCAGGGCGACACGGTCCTGGGCCTCACGAGGATCATCGAGGTGTACGAAAAGGAGCGCGACTTTGAAGCGGCGGCGTGCTACCATCGGCGTCTTGTTCAGGTCGTCGACCGCGCGCTGGCCGGCGCCGAGTCCAACGTGGTTGCGCGCTATGCTCGGTCGTACATCATCGCAGCCAGATGGGAGATGGGCGAGATTGGTGCGAAAGCAGCCCAGCAGCAGCAGCAGCAGCAACGCACCGAAGTCGGAGGCGTGGACACCGCAGACGACATGGAGCAGGATGGCGAGCAAGCTTCCGCTGCCAAAGTGGGCAACTTGGCCCTGGCCAACGACTATTTGCAGAAGGTGATCGCAGCAGGCACCGAGATGACCGACAGCGCCGAGATCCTGCTCAAGCGGCTCGCCTTTTTGCGGGATTGAGCCGGGGTCAAGGCGAGATGTCGGTATCCGCACTTAACCGTGAATGCCAAGTAGGAGCGTTCGAGTGACAGTTCGCGTGGCGATGCGTAGAGCTGCTCTTTGTCACTGGGTGATTCACTGGTGAGTGAGCTCTGTCAGCCGTAAGCCTGGCCTAGATAAGACTGCAGCTCAGCTCGGCTGGGTTGAAGCTTGCGAAAAAAATCAATCACTGACGTCTTACGCGAAGACTATGCGGTGCCTTAACGTCACTTTGCTGTTCCGGCAAATTCACAGTCACCAGTCACGCGCCACCTGACTGACCCGGTGGAGGGGAGAGCGTTTGCATTGCCGTGTTGCTCATCCCACTCACTATATAAGCCCAGCCTAGCGACCTCGGCTCCGCCTCCTTTCTTCGAAACCACCCACTTTGAACAAAAGCAGAATGTCGCCTTCGCCACGAAACTATCTGGTCTGGGGCGCCAACGGCGTCTCGGGCATCGCAGCGCTTCGGGCCCTCGTCGAGCAGCCCAAAGACGTGGTGGGCTCCATCTTGGCGGTCTCGCGCCGTCCACCCCAGGTCGACCTCAAGGATGCGCGCATCAAGTTCGTCTCGATCGACATCCTGAACGCGTCTGTCGACGAGATCGCCGACAAGCTCAAGGCCAACGGCGGTGACAAGGTGAATGCCGCGCTGCACTACACGTACATCGAGAAGAAGGACGCGCAGGAGCTGCTCGATGTCAATCACGTGCTGCTGAGCAAGGCGCTCGATGCGACCTACGCAGCGGCTGGCAAGCAGCTCAAGCACTTCCACCTGCAGACGGGCTACAAGTGGTATTCGCTGCATCTGGCCAACAAGGACATCGCCTCGCCCGTGCCGTACCAGGAGGATGCGCCGCGTGGACCCACGGACCCACCCAACTTCTACTATGACCAGGTGGACACGCTGGTCGCGCACGCCAAGAAGCACGGCTACGCGTGGTCCGAGACGCGGCCCAACACGATCATCGGCGCGGCCAAGGGCAACTACATGAACCAGGCCGTGTCCACCAGCCTCTACCTCACGCTCGAAAAGGCCAAGGGCCACACGGAGGTGCAGTACTCCGGCAACAACCTCAACTGGGACAAGATCTTTGTCTCGCAGAGCACCGCCATCAACAATGCGCGCTTCCGGGTGTTCCTCACCGACCCGGCCAACGCGGCGCAGTGCGAGAACCAGTCGTTCAACATCGAAGACGGCGACAAGCGCACGCTGGGCCAGATCTGGCAGGAGCTGGGCAAGGAGCTCGGGCTCACGATCCTCCCGCCCACCGCATCGGGCAAGGCCGAGTACAACGAGAAGCCGCCCAAGCTGAGTCTGAGCTTGGACGAGTGGAGTAAGCGGCCGGAGAACGTCGAGGCGTGGAAGAAGCTGACGAGCGAAAAGGGCGGCGACCCCAAGGCGTTTGCCGACCACGCTACGTTTGCGTTTGCCGATTTCACGCTGGGTGCGACGTTTGATCAGCAGGGCAGCTTGGACAAGGCGAGGAAGGCAGGCTGGGACGTCGTGTGCGACACGGTCAAGGATGGATACTTGGACACGTACCGATACCTCCAGCAGATTGGCACCCTTCCCCAGATCTGAAGTGTCATGTAGCTCAGCGTCTAGCTCGTCACTCACACCGAACCGCAGCTTTCCTCTTCTCTGTGCACTGCTGGAATCAAGACACCGAGAACGAGTGCGAGTCAAGAACCAGTGCCGCGAATTCGGCGTGTTCGGAGTTTCAAAGCCGAGACGCAAAAGCAAAAACACGCGCGGCTCATGACGATTTCCGGCCCGATTTCCACAAAAGTGTTGTTTTCGGCCTGCGACTCGCGCATGCTCCTGCTGATGCTGCTGCCGAACAACACAGACCCTGATTGAAACTTCTCTTTCCACCACCACCGCCACCACCATCACACTCACTCGCGCGCACAATGTCAGCACCAGACTACCGCTACCTGCAAGCATGGGCTCGTCCCTCTGCTTCCAAGACCTCTTCATCCGCATCCAAGCCAAAACGCCTCTACGACAGCAGCACCTCGTACGAAGCTGTTCTGCCCACCACCGATGGAGACACTGCTACACCTGCCACGCACGCTCAGGACAAGAATGTACAGCAACAGTCGGCGTATCAGGTCCGGCTCGACACTCCGGGTGGCATCTCGTATGCTCCCGATGCGCTTGCGCAGCACAACTCGGTCAAGCGGTTGTTCATTCCTGCCACCATGCATGATCGTGAGGCTAAAGAGTACGACTTCGCGCGCGAGATCGAGGCCAGGAAACAGAAGGCGACAACGGCAAAAGAGGAGCCAGAGCTGGACGAACAGGGAAGGACGCAGGCACAGGCGTACAAGGCGAGCGTGGAGCAGCAGCAAGGATCGGATCCTGCTTCCTCGGCAGAGGTGAAGCCTTTCGAGATTCCTGCATCAACAGAGCCGGCTGCACAGGAGAGCGGTGTCGAAGCGAAAGGCGGAGACGCCGCGTCGATCATGACCAACGCCACGGCCACCTCGGTGCAGTCCAAAATGACAACGCTCACCCTCACCGCAGAACGCACGCAGACGCTGCCCGTCAACGTCTCGGCCAACGCAGTAGCCACCGCCTTCCGCGCACCACCCTCGATCACCGGCGACGCGGCCACCGCACGCACGCCCTGGGCCGCCACCAGCAGCTGGACCTCGCACCGCGCGCTCGACCGCCTCACGGACAAGGAGAAGAAGCTCGGCATCACCCAGTTCGAGCAAGCCACCGAGGGCCGCGTCCCGTCAGCGTACGAAGCGAGTCTGTTTCCAACACAGTCGGACGGTGCGACGATCAAGACGGTGCGCCGCCACGCGGGCGAGCTGCTGGTGGAGGACCTGTTTGTGCCCGACCCGAGGCCGTGGCGGCCGCTGCGGTATGTGCGAAAAGTGGATCCGCGCCAGATGCTCATCCTGTGCGCGGGGGCTGCGTTGACGCCGGGACAGGTGGCGGCGATGAAGCTCGGCAGCGACGCGAGCTCCATCCTCACCACCGACACGTCGGCGACCGGGTTTGGGGCGTCGGATGCAGCGTCGATGTACAGCTCTGTGCCGACTGACTTTTCGGTGCAGGCGACGCGCAAGGCCATGTTCGGTGCAGGCAAGTTGCCAGACTACAAGTCGCTCGAGGCGCAGCTCAAGACGTCGTCCCCCGTCGCTCAAGGAGCTGAAGAGAAGCGCGCAGGGCTCGGCTTTGTCTACTGCCCGACCCACGACGCGCGTGCGCGTCACCCATCGTACAAGCGCTCACCAGACATCGCGGTCGAGCCCAACTTCTCGCGCAGACTCGAGCGCCCGCCCGAACTGTGCCACTCGACCGTCCGTCGAGCAGCGCTGCGCGCCGCGCTCGCCGCGCTCGAATTCACCAAGTGGGAGTGCGAGGGCTTCGACAAGCTCGTCATCGCCACACACCACGCGTGGCTCGTCGACGGCATCAGCCGCTGGATCTGGGAGTGGCGCCACAACCAGTGGCGCCTCATGGCCGAGTCGCCGCTCGGGCTCGTCGGCGAGCAGGTGCCCGACCGCGATCTGTGGGAGCTGCTCGACAAGGCGGTGCGCGCGTACGAGCAGATCGACTGCACCGTGCGCTTCTGGAAGGTGAGCAAGGAGCACAATGCGGCGGCGGTGCAGCTGGCGCAGGAGGGAGCGTGCAAGGATAACCAGCAGCCGGGCACGGTGCGGTGGACCAAGAAGAAGGTGCTTTCGAGTGTCTGAGTGGAATGTACAGTGTGCAAGCCATGCAAGCGTGCTTCATCGCGTCAAGAAGCGCGTGGGCCATGCGGAAGCCAGCACGGCGTCGTAGCGGGTCTTGAGCGTGCCAGAGATGTGCAATCGGTCGTCTGACTTGAGCGGTACGATCGACACCAGACTCGCCAGCAGTACAACGGCCAACGACGCAGACACTCGACCCTTCGACCGCTTCCTGCTCGTCACCTTGCGATCACTTTCCGCAGATGAGCTTTTGCGGGGTAGCGACCGGAGCAGCGCAGGAACAGCGTACGTGACGTGCACGGCAAAGGCGCCGATGAGCAGTGTGTACGCCGTGGCCATGACCGCGCGCACCGGCACGTTCGGATGCGAGAGCGTATGCGCCACGAACGAGTAATCCAGTTCCGAGGGCGAGAGGCTCGAGATGGGCGGCGTGCGCGAAGACGGCAGGATGCGGTTGAAGAACGCGTGGTGGATGGCGAACGGAGCCAGCAGCCAGCCCGACTTCTGCGTCCATGTCAGCTTGCCCTGCCTCCGCGTCGCCACCACCTGCGTGTCCACCTCCTCGCCCTCCACTGCCGAGCGGGCAACGGTAAACCTGCTAAGCAGCCTCTTGACCGCGCCCGCAGCCAAATGCACGCCGAACGCGGTCCACAACGCCACCTCGCCCACGCCGCTCTGGTACGCCACGCGGCCGAGCAGCATCCAGCGCGACACGGCATCCACGCGGTCACTCATATCGCCACGTACATGCAAGAGCCCCATGAGCGGTGCGGACAGATGCACCACTCCGAACGCAGCCAGCACGCCGGCTGAGATCGACTGCACGCGTGTGAGCGAGGACAGCGCGGCCCGACGCGGCCCCACCGGAAGCACGAGCGCGGTGCCGTGCAGGCGCAGCCCGAGGATGTGCGTCATTCGTGCTAGATCGTGTCGAGATTGGGTGGGGAGGCGGTGGTGGTGGAAGAAAGCCAACGCGGAATTTTCGAGCTCTCAGACCAACACCCAAAAAAAGGGAGCTGCATGATCCCGCATAAACCGCGTCTCGCTCCCGCACCGACCAATCATCAGCCCACTATCTCGAAAAATCATTGGCTCACCAACACCGAGGAACTCCATCAACATGCTCTTTAGAGCACTGACGAGAGCGTTTGGAAGACGAGAAATGATGCTTGCAATTGAGCTGTTGGTACATTGCTTCTCGGACGCAGGGGATGAAAGATGCCTTTGAAGATGATGGACGATAGGAGTGCAGCCTGCTCTCAATTCGCTGGAGATTCTTGGAGCTGTGACGAAAGCAGCTGCTCTATGCCGAGGCGTACTGCGATCGGATCAAGAAAACAGAGTCGGAAGCAACTTGTCAGCATCTTGAACGCTTTGACCGCTTAACAGCACCACTAGCACGCCGTGGCAGTGCTTACCTTTCTGGTGTACTCCTGGGCGGTTTTGTCGAATTTGGCGCGGTCTGTGTTGTACAGCTCGGCTGTTGGTGAGGTAAAGCGAAGCAGGTCAGACTTGGATCTAACTAGGTGCTGCTGCAGCTGCCATCTGGCTAGGAGCTCACCAATGGAAGCGACCAATGCGTCGTCCGGGTTGGGCTCTTCGAGGAGCTGAAGTATCGAGAGCAAGACTGTGGATGCGCGTGTGTCGAGAGGCGATGCAATGAAAGAGATGTGCAAAGAGTGAGCAAGGGAGATCACACTGCTTAGATACTGGTCGACGATGCTACTCACTGGTCACCGCCTTTGTGCTGGGCTTCCATGCTTCGCTCTTGAGGATACCGACACAGAGGTCTGCGCGAGATCGAGAGAAAGCATACAGCGTCAGTATCCATCGCTAAACCTAAGCAAGCGACACGGCAATACTTACTTCCGCCCTCATCAATGTTGGGATGGTAGATACGAGTGTTGAATCGAACCTTGGGCGACTTGAACGGGTACTCTATGGGGAAGTCCATGTCGACCAAAAACGTGCCGCCAGCATACGGGCTCTTGGCGGGACCTTGAAGCTTGGCGATCCACTTGTAGATGTTGTCCTCTTTGGGCTCTACGGTGATCCCGTCGACGGGCTGCTTGGCGAGGTCGGCGAGCTCCTTGCCGATTCGTTTCGACGAGGCCATTGGCAGGAGAGTGTGCTCGGGGTGAGAATGCTAGACGATGCTGTTGCGAGTGGCTGCGTCTTGTTGTAAAGTAGGCGCTGTTTGATCGAGCCGAGAATGGACCCGATGAGATGATGAGGGGGATGATGGTTGTGGGGAGTGAGCGTCGTAGTCGGAGCTTAGCTTCGGAAACTAGCAGCAGCAAAGTCGGCGTCGCGTGTGTGACTTTTCGAGTCAGTCGAATGCGCTTTCAGATTCTGTGATTTTGGGATCTTGTGGAGGCTAGGCGCTCAAGGTCTAACACCAGCCAAAAAAAAAATCCTGAACCGTCACACACCATCGAAAGGGCTCGGAGGGCATTGTCAACAGAGGCTGTGCCATTCGAGTGCGGCAACTGGCTGCTGGAGCCGAGACGCTGTGGTCTGCACGGCGACTGCTTTTTATAGAAGACCGTTGGTCGGGTATCGCTCGCAACGGCCAATTCGCCTCGCGATGATATCACTGCATAGCCAAACGCGCCAAGCAAAATGGCCGCAGAGCTTTGCACGGTTCGAGGCCCATGCGTTCATGCATATTCTTCCTCGACAGTGTCGCTGTCAGCTTGCACACAGAAAAAAAAAAATGGCTCCTCCTGTTGTTCATGGCCAAACTCATCTCGAGACGATCAAGCTGAGAGTGGGAGTGCAAGTGGCGAGCTCGTGCGGAAAAACGTGCCAGTGTCGCTGTTGGCTTCGAGGGGCGGAGTGCAGCGTTGTGCGTCATTCGCGTGTGTGTGTTGCTTGACAGGAGGCATTTGAAATTCACTTTTGGCCCCTCTGTCCAACGTGGGGTGTGCTGGGATCCAGCTCAAGAGCTTCGTCTCATACCACCATCCATCCATCCCCAAAATGACTTGCAACCAGTCTTCCAAAGGCGTAGAACTCCTCGCCATCCCAGGCGCCATCGCCACGCAAGAGTATGATGGCGACACCGTAGTCCTCGCTTCGGGCAAGCTTCAGGCGCTCCTCGTCAGCATCGAGCTGCAGGACTCTGCTGCTGCAAACAAGGAAAAGCAGCCCGACTACTCAACCGACCTCTGGCTTGTACTCTCGATCGGAGACGACTTTTCTCTTCCCGTCGCTGCCACGCAGACCATCATGCCTCAGGGCGACACCTCCAAGCGTGCCTACGTCTTCCCATCGCTCGAGCTCGAGGGCGCTTCCATCAAGATTGCTCTGCCAGCTACTACCAATGTGAATGACGTGACTCGCTTCCATCAGATCCTTGCTCAGTACGCCGCCTACCAGGACCAAGACCGTTCGGATGCCGGCACCATGGAGCTCATGGACGAGGACGGCAAGGTGCTCGGCGTCGTCCAGGGCTTCACCGTTCACGAGTCCGTTGCCATGTCCGACTCGGGCAACGAAAAGGCGCCCGTGCTCATCGACCTTCCTCCCGAGCCCACCAGCGAGAGCGAAAAGCAGGACCTCCAAGTCGATGTGCTCTCGGCCGAAGAAAAGCGCGACTGGATGCTTCGAGGCGCCGACACCATCTCACGCACCATCGTCAAAGCCTCCGAGTTTGTCGGCGGCAAGATCACAGGTGCAGCCGACTCGTACATGGCCAAGCATCCCGCCGCCGGCTCGTCGGGCACCTCTACGCCCAACAATGAAAAGACCGAAGCCGGCCGCGACCCGGTCAAGATCGGACCCAAGACGCACGCCAGCGTCCGCACACTGCACGGGTGGTCCGGTTCTGCAGTGCAAGTGTCGTCCAAGACTACTGGAGCGATTCTGCGCGTAGCCGGCAACATCGGCGACAAGATCGGCAAGACCACGGGCATCCAGCGCAAAGTCAACCCGGACGGCACCGCCGGTCCCGCACCCACCGGCATCCGTGGCTTCGTCAACCGCGGCCTCATCGCCACCAACACGGTGCTCGACGGCATCGACGCCGGCGCACAGACGCTGCTCTACACCAGCGGCCAGGCTGCTTCCAACGTCGTCGGCCACAAGTACGGCGACGACGCGCGCGAGCTCGCTGAGGGCATCGGCGGCGCCGGTAAAAACGTGTTTGTAGTGTACAAAGATATCAGGGGCGTGCGTCGCAGAGCTCTGTTGCGCACAGCCAGATCACGGATCATGAAGGCCACCTTGGACAATGGTCGCGAGGTGACGATCAAGGTCGACGAAAAGGGTCAAGCGGTTGCTTCGTCCGTTTCGGCGTCTAAACCGACTTCGGAAAAGTCGGGCAACCCACCTGCTTATTAGACTTTTCGAACCCACCTTTTTCCACGCGTCGGGTAAGCGCTTGTCGCCCGTAGCGTCGTGTAGTACGCGATGGGGAAATATAGCTTCGTTATCGTCTTATGCAATCGTTTTCGTTGGCCGCACCAAACCACTTTTGTACCCTCCTTTGTCGGTGTCTAGAAGTACGAAGTACGAAAGTGATGTGGCGCAAAAACGAAACTGATCCGGTGCTTCTAGACACCGACAAAGGAGGGTACAAAAGCGGTTTGGTGCGGCCAACGAAACCGATTGCAACAGAGGATGTCACTGGCAGGAATCGCATTTGTGCATCCGGCATTGCAGCCATGTGGCTGAAGAGATGGTGCACTTCGCTTTTGCTTGCCGCGCATAGCGAGACCGAGTTGCTGTTTAGGAGGCAGAGTGCGGACCGAAAGCGGGCAAGCAGTGTGCGAGGTCAACAGAAGCGAGCAAAGCACCTACCAGGAGCGTCGTGGTGTTAAGAGGAACAAGTGCTGGACCATGGGTGAGCACAAGTGGAAGACAGCGCAGCGCGGGCAAAGTTACATCTGGCGATTCTGCTCACAACTGTATTTCTTTTGTAAAGTGCTACATGACAGAGACGCTACTGTAAGGGCGAGAGGAGAAGAGGGAGAAGAAAGAAGAGTGCGGTGCTGCGTCGTTTTCAAGCGTGGACGGCGGAGACCTGTGTGTGCGTTTGACCGCAATCGGGGTTTGTTGAGTGAAAGCCTAGAAGCAGAAGACCTGGTCCTCGAGCTTGCTGACGGTGCGAGGCGACTGGTAGCCGAGCTCCTCGAGGTGCTTGGTCATGGCCTTGGTCATGGGAGGCGGACCGCACATGAGGATCTTGATGTCGTCGGCGGGCTTGGGCAGGTTCTGCTGGATGGCCTCCTTGGTGACAAAGCCGACGCCGCCCTTCCAGCCCTCGGGGGCTTGGTTGAGGAAGTAGTGGACGCGGAACTGGTCCTTGTGCTTGATGGCGAGCTGGTCGAGCTCGTCCTTGAGCAAGATGTCGGCCTCCTTGACGTTGGCGTAGATAAAGTCGATCTGCGTCTTGTCCGCCGGGTTCTTGAGCGCGGCGCGGATGATCTGGAGGCAAGGGGTGAGACCGGTGCCGCCGGCGATCATGCCGAGGTGACGCGAGAGGCCGGGAGCGTATCGCATCTGACCCTTGGGGCCTTTGACGGAGAGGAGGTCGCCGATCTTCATGGCGCCAATGTACTTGGAGACGTTGCCCTGCTCGTACGACTTGACGACCAGGTCGAAGAAACCGTGGTCGTCGTCGGACGAGGTGGGGGTGTAGGAGCGCATGACATTCTTGCCACCGATGTTGGCCTGGATGGAGATGTGCTGACCGATGGGCAGGCCGAGGATGTTGTTCTGACGCGGCAGCTTGAAGCGGTAGAGAGCCGTGTTATCCGAGAGGCGCTGCTTCTCCATCAGACGGAACTGCTGCCATTGGGTGGGGTTGAGCACGGGCTTGAGCTTCTGCGAGTCAAAGTAGAGCAGGGCAGCCACGGAGAGGAAGGCGCCGACGACAAAGGCGAGCACGACGTTGAGCTCCATCGGGTCGGTTGCAGCGTCGTAGATCTGAAGGGGTTCGAAGGAGGGCAAGAGTCGAGCGGCCAACTTGATGGTAGCAATGCAAACGCCAAACGTGACCAAGATGGAAGCAACAAGGACGACTTGTTCGACGAGGACCATGCACTTGAGAGAAAAGGAGAGCAGGGAGGGATCGATAGAAAGGTGTGAAAGGAAGCTCGGGTCGACGTCCAAAGAGAAATGACGATTTGGCCGCCAAGCCAAGTCACTCTCAGCGAGAGCGAAATGACGCTGTTTCCTGTTTCTTCGCTTGTCCGTGCGGGGGGGGGGGCGAAGATCCTTTTCGAAAAAAAATCAACAGGAATCTGCGCTTGTGGCGTGGCGCATCTCGGTTGGATTGGCTAAGGCCACACACACAGCGAGTGCTCAGCTTTTGTTGACCCGCAACGCGTGAAAAAGGTGATCTGGCGGGCGTCTTTTTTTCAGTGAGACAGCTCCTGGCGCGGTCTAACATCTGCAGATTTCGACTCGAAGATGTTAGAGCGTTTACTTCTCGAGCTGTCTTCAGGGGCTTGCCTCCCTTGAAAGCACAGACCAACGGCGGCCATTATTAAATATTTCCTGCGGGCTGTGTCACCTTTCGTCTTCTCATTTTAGGTTTGCTGCTGAGATAGTCCACGAGTACGACTTTGGTTTCAGCTTGTCCCCCACAGACAACGCACCGGGATTCGGAACTGCGGCGTGGCTGGTTTGATACCATCCCATTCAGACACCGCTTCGACACAGCCCACCACCCACAAGCCGCAAAGCCAAAGGCGCTGCTGCTGGCCACGATAACACCAACCTCGCTGGGCTAGAAGGACAGCATCGCCAGGGCTAGTTGGCGCCGACTTCACCTCACCACCATCCACTCCCAAGCAATCACTCATTGCACGCCCGACCACAAACATGGATGCGCTCAGCGTAGGAGCCTCCCACCTCAGAAAGTCCACCGAGCACCTCTCACGCGCCGCCTCGAGCAACGGCTACTACTCGGATGGCACCGCTTCTTCCGCTTCCGACATCTCCTCGTCCCTTCTCGAAACCTTCAATACCATCCTCTCGGAAGCGGACGGCTACATCACCTTTTTCGAGGCGCGCATCCGACTCGAGGAAGAATACATCAGGAACCTCAGGCACTCGCTCGACAGGCAAAAGGACCTCGATGCCAAACTCAATGCCAAGATCGTCGGCGACGTAGGCCTCATGGCCGACGCACAGCGGTACCCCAGTCTCAGGCGTGCCTGGCTCGAGATGCGTCAGAACGACCAGCGCGAGCTCGAAGCACGCTCCTACATGGTCGAGACGTGTCGCCAGGGCGTCCTCGCTCCCCTGCTCGCCTTCCGTGACTCGCAGGAACGCATCCGCAAGCGTGTCAAGGAAGACATCCGCACCAGTCTTGCTCAGTACAACGAGATGCGCAACGCCAGCCTGCCCAAGATCCGACGCGCCTACGAAAAGAGAGCAGAGGAGGTCGAGCACCTTCAACTCCAAGCCCAAGCTGTCGAGGACCAGCGTGTACTGCTCAGCAGCAGGACCGCCGACCGTGAGGCCTCCTCCACCAACCACAGCCGCATGCCTTCCTACCCAGACTCGGATCCCGCAGCCACATCGCCTCCCTCCACCTTCTCTGTCGCAGGCGGCGCCACTTCTGGCCTCATGCGTCGCAAGAGCAGCCGTCGTCACTCGCGCCATCACTCAAACGCATCCTCGAGATCGCTCGGTGCTTCCGCCAAGGGCGCCGAAAGTTCCGACGAGAGATCCACCATCGGCTCGCCTCCCACCACAGAGGCGCATCTTCCAACAACAAGCGCATCTGCCCTCTCAACGTCGCCACCAACGCCCAATCACGAAAAGGCGAAACCCAACTTCCTCGACGTCTTCAAGTCGCGCGAAGGCTGGGACACGGCCAGAAAAGAAGCGCCAAAAAAGATCGGTGCGCTCATCACCAGGATGCGAGAGGGCGGCCAAGCTGGTTCTGCAAGCTACGGAGCTGCTGGCCTCGGCGATGGTGGACCCTCGACACCCTCCATGAGCGAGACGCTCCTCGGAACCTTTGGCGGCAGCAACAACAATCCCTACAAGGCGACGCAAAACATCGCCGCAAAGCAGGCGCGCGCCAAGCGAGAGGTGGACGAAGCCGACAAGGCGTACCGCAAGGCCGTCTTTGATCTTGAGACTCTGCGACTGCGCAGGGTGAGGACGCTCAAAGCCGCCGCAGCCTCGGTGATCGAGTGCCGAACCGAGCTGGCGCACACAGCCCAAGCGGTGTGGTTGCAGTCGGAACGCTCTCAGATTGTGCTGCACAACAAAGGCAGTGGGCTTCACCAGCACAGCGAAGATACGGTCAAGACGGTCCTCGCCGACCTGGACCAGGAACTCAAGTCGATGGAAGAGAATCTGCCCGGCGTCAAGACTCTCGAAGACAACCGAGTCTCGTACGTCAACTACTGGCACGGCGAGCTCAAGAATCTCATCTTTGGCACGCCGCTTGTCGACTATCCGCTGACGGTGCCCTACCGCCTCAGCGACACCATCGCACCACCTCTCATCGTGACAAAGTGCATCGACTTTATCGAAACGCACGCCATCAACCTGGCCGGCATCTACCGCATCTCGGCCAAACAGTCGAGCGTCAAGCAGCTGGCTCTGGCCATCGAAAAGGACGAGCTGGGCTTCCAGTTCGACCCCGCCAAGGACGAGCCCGCTGCCGTCGCGGGTGTCTTCAAGGACTACCTGCGTCAGCTGCCCGAGCCCGTGCTTGCTATACCCTGGGCCGAGAGGATCAAGTATACCCACGAGAGGGAGGAGCACATTCGAACCGGATTCGCCGTGTTGAAAGGAAAGATCCGTCGACTGCCGCCCATCCACCAGATCACGCTCAAAGTCATCGTGCAGCATCTGAGCAAGGTGGCTCAGCATTCGGATCAGAACAAGATGACCGCCGCCAACCTGAGCGTCGTGTTTTCGCCCTGCCTCTTGTCCGAGGCGGATCACGAGACGACGAGCGTGGCTGCTGCCATGGAAGAGGACAAGACGATGGAGGATCTCATTCTGTATTGCAACGACATTTTCGATCTCAAGACGGCGGGCGCGCCGCTGCTTCCACCGATCTCGTCGACGCGTGCGGACGAGCTGTCCAGAGCCGGACAGAGTGCAGCCGATGCGGCGTTTGCAGCTTCGTCGCCCGCTGCGGAGAGCCCGTTGGAGGTGCCTTCGCCATCGGATCTGCCCATTGTCTCTGGTGCGAATCTCAAGAGGAGCAACGCAATCACGCCGGCCATTGCTGTAGGCAGCGAGGGTGACGCCGATGCTGCGGTCAGCCATTCGAGGCATGCCAGTGGAGACTCTGCCAAGGGCACCACAGCGGCTCCACTGCAGAGCCAACCGCTCATTACCGGACCCACGAACGCGCAAGGTCTGCCTCGACTCCAGACTGCAGACCTGGCTGGTGACGCTAATCGGGGATCGAGCAGCGCTATTGTTGCGGGCACCGAGAAGGCGGACGATGTTCGCCTAGCGCAACGCGCTGAAACAGATCCAAGCCCTCGTGGCACCGTGGCCGAGTCGAATCGCCATCTCGCTGCTGCGGATGTGGCTGACAGCAACGAATCTCCTCTACGCTCGAGCACAGGCTTGACCGGCGAGGAAGGCCAGATGTACCTTGCTGCCACATCTGCTACGGCGCCGTCTCCGCACGCAGCCCACAGCAATGGGCCGCTTATGCCTGGGTTGCTCACTCCTGCGTCGCTGCGATCACCTCTTGACTTTGTGATTGACTCGGCTCGGGCTTCGCATGGACACCCGACACCTACGGCGGAGCACTCGAATGCTCATCAAGACCATGCGATGGCAGTGAGCTCGCCCATTGAGGCTGAGGGCGCGCATGATCGTTAGCCTCACAGCTCTCGCACACTGTATCCGTTACATTGCATCAACGTCATAGCATAGCAAATGGTTTTCATTGATACGCAGTCGGCTGCAGGTGTCCACTGCACGTGTGTGATCTCTGAGAGTGTGATTGATTGAATAAGCCTTGGCGCGCGAGGCAATGCAGGTCGAGGCTGCGATGAAGGTGGGACCTGGGACAGGGTGACTGCACATTGTCCGATAGCGCCGACGCGAAATGAAGTTGGCTGCGTGCGGATCGGCGGCGGAGAATGAGAGGCGAGTAACAAAAGGACCCGCCAATGCTGCAGCTGCGGTCACTTACATGTGACAAACGCGTGGTGCAGCGCAGGGCGCATGCGGGAAGCGAGCCGTGCCTCGTGGTGGTGTTTATGGTATGAAGTTGTGCAGGAGGCTTGCTTGGATCGCTTCGGTTGACAGCAACCATGCAGCTGTCAGGAGTTGAGGTGAAAGCGGGTGTTTGGGCCCTCTCTCCCACTTTGCATTGTCTTTGGTCGTCTGCTCTTGGCACTCGTATCGAGGTGTTGCGAAGGAGCTGCTCTTGATCACGACCATCTCTCACGACCACTGATACGAATGCTCGACGACTGCACGATCACGACCGCTCGATACGGACGCATTGTCATGACTTGATACTTTGCTCTGCTTGTAAAGCCGCCTGTCTCTGGCTTCGGACGATTCTGCGGGGTGGACTGGCCGAAAACCGACGCATATGGATCATGCCGGACAGCTGGCTGCGTCGACGACAGCGACTTGGCTCGGCTGGACGGGGCACTCTTGACGACAAAGTGACGGTTCAGCACGGTGGCAGCGCACGCAATGCTGCTTCTTTCTCTCATCTTAGCACCAGCCAGCTTCAGGGATCTCGGTCAACAAGCTTGATCCTCAACCACAAGTCGACACTGCAGAACAACAGCACACCGACGCGGGCAGGATCACTGCGAGGCTCGATTGCGGGTTGGTGGCGGCGAAACAAGCGGCGGTCCGAGACGGATCGGAGTTGCGAGAGTGCTCAGCAAACGGCCAACTCGGCGGCGTGGAATTGTTACAAGGAAGACCATCCAGATGCCGGACCAGAACAGTGGGATCGGCGGGCGTTCGTTGTTGGACAGGTGCGTTGCTGCTGCTGCGGCGGCCAAGAACAAGAAGCACGTCGTCGATCCTCGAGCCAGACATCCGAAGTGGCCCACAGACAGTCAGGGTGCAGCGCCAGTCAGCGTTGGCTGAGCCCAGCAGCAGGCGCGGAAAAAGACGCATTTGGAAACGACTCTGAGCGGCGCATGCAATCGTGTACTTTTGCAGAGCCAATTGGAAGAGGCGCGCCGCCGCCGCGGCCGAGACAGGATTCATTAACGCGAAAGACGTCTCTGTCGTGGTCCATTGTCTCACGGCGCAAGTCGCTTGTCAGCAGCTTGTTGTTTCGCAGCGATTCGCCGAGCGACAGCAGACAGACGCGGACGCTGCGTGCCTGTTCATGTCCCGTTTCTGGACATGCTCGTCACTCTACGGGACGCGCACAGGTTTCAGCCAATGTCGATGCAGTAGACAGGAGGCTCAGCCACCAGAATGCGAGCACGAGCAGGCGGATGGCCAACAGCCACGTCCAAGAAAAAAATCGACTTTTCATTTCCAGATCCGATTTCATTGAAATTTGGCGGCGGCGGCAGCGGCGGCCGTCGTCGTTGCAGCAGCAGCAGCAGTGCCCGCACAGAGCACTCGAGCAAGAAGAAAAGGGCAAAGGCAATCACAGCCTTGGCAGTGGTGGAGCACTGGCTGAACTGGGCGGCGATGCGCAAGGCTGCAAAAGATGCAGCACCGACATGTCGACAAGGCCACAAAGTGAGTTTTCCTGCTTCCCGCTTCCATCTTGTCGTCTCAACTCACACCGCTTTCTTCTTTTGCACAGGCACCACAAATGCTTCCTCCTCCTCTCCTTTAGACTCTCGCTTGTTGGCCGCTGCCACTTCGATTCAGCATCCCACCTTGCACATCTACCAACCTCACCCCTTCGGAGTTTGGCACCTCCATCGAGACGGTCCCACCAGCCTGCCCCATCCTCCCAGACGCTCCGTTTCCGCCTCGTTTGCTCGCCATCCATCCGCCGCTCTCAAGCACACCCGCAACGTACATTCGTTGGGAACCCTTCCCGACCTCTCTTCCGTCAACGTGTCCTCCCTTCTCCACAGCAAACACCAAGGTCCTTCGCTCGGGTACGCTCAGGTACGGACCTCTGGCTTTCCCTTCATCATGCCCGACAGCGATTCCGAGTACGCGCACACGCCCGCTCCCACAGAGCCCGCATCCGCGGTCGGCTCTCTGCGCAACTTCAACGCCGCCTCCGAAGCAGGCTCAGCCAGCATGACCACGTCCTTCTCTGATCACCCCAGCATGCGCAGCTACGAGGAGAGCTCCGTCAGCGCAAAGGGTCCCGCCGCCACCATCCATCGCACCGCCGGCGAGCATCTTGGCAGCTCGCTTCGCAACCACTTCACTCCATCGCCCCAACCGCCATCCATCGCACATGCTCCATCAGCATCCCACCATCAACAAGACGATGATGACCATCTGTCTGTTGTCGAGCATCGTGGCGCTCCTGGTGCCGCCCCCGCTGCGATCAACGAACGCCAGGCCTCTCCATTGACGCCACAGGGTGATCCGCCAGCCCACCACCAAGCAGAGCAGGCCCCCATGCGACCTTTAAGCTACGCAAGCGTCGAATCCGCCGGCTCGCCCATTATGACCATGCGCCCACTTTCTGCCACCGAACCCTCGTTGCGCGATTTCCCCGTCAACGCGGATCACAACCCTAGCTTCGAATCCGTTCATGCGCCCACTCGCCAGAGGACCGACTCTCGTCCCGCCATCTCGCCCACCACCACTTCGCGAGCCATCTCCACCCCAGCTCCCATGCCCTTGCCACAGGCATTGCAGGATCATCGTCCAACCGTTCCACGCGCGCAGGGCCAGCGTGCCGAGAGCGAAGTGGTGCGCAGCCGCAGCTCATCCAAGCCCTTCAGCTTCCCCGCACGAGCTAGCGCCCAATTCACTCCACGCGATCGCACGGACGCCCTTCGAGCCAAGTCGCAACAGGACAAGAATGGCGGCTCTTTTATCCGTCGACTCATTCGCAGAGCCAGCTTGAAGGGCAGCAAGTCGCAGTCCGTCGGAGGCACGCCTGCCTTCATCCTCAGTCCCAACAAGACCTCGGTCGCACTTCCAGCAGAACTCGAGAGCGAGCTTGACTCGAACAGCACCACCGCACGCGACGACAGCATCTCTTCCAGAAGCGCATCCAAAGAGTTTATGCGACGCACCAGCTTGACACGTCGTCGCAGCAAGTCGAAAGATGTGGGCGCCTCCAAGTCATCACCAACGTCGTCCATCTTTGCGCCCTTCCTCGCCCGTGACCCGAACAAGGCCAATGGCGTCTTCCGCACCCGCACAAAGCGCGCAGAGTCGTTTGGCCATCTCGGGCCCTTGCCCGTCGACGACCCTCCTCCTTTCCCCAGAGATGGTTTGCCGCTCAGCGCCAGTTCGCCCTTCTTGGCACACGATCCCGACTTTACTGGCTTCACGCGCGCCAACGCCGATGACGTCAAGAGCAGGGACTTTGCCATGATCCAAGCTCCAGCACAAGCGCCAGCCTCTTCATCTGCCCAGCACGAAGCGGCTGAGACGCTCGAGAGTCCTCGCATCGACCAAGCTCAAGAACTCGCATCCGACGCCGACGAGACCCAGCAGCAGCGACCGCTCTCGCATGTCACCGACAAGACCGACACCAGCCTCGGCATGGGCATGGCGCTGTCTTCGCGGAACAACTTCAATTTCCAGGATTCCTTGGGTCTCAACGAGCTCTCTGCTACCGACAGATCGCTTTCGCATGCAGCCGATCCGGCCCCCGCTTATTCGGGGCACGCTCGGCCTGTGCTGTCTTCGGCCAGTCACTCGAGTGCGACTGAAGGACACTCTCGTCCCCGACCTAGCATTCCTCGCATCTGGCAAGGTCTCGAGCCGACCGATGGCGACCACACCATGCGATCCACCCACATCGATGACGCCGACAGCTCCAACGACACGCCGCCCGACCACCATCTCCCTGCCAACCGATTCGACACGGCTACCACCACCAGCTCGTTCAAGACGGCCGCCAGCACCTTGGACTCGCCCAAATCCTCGTCGACGCGCCGCATGGTGAGTGGGTCCAGGGCGTCGAGGCTCAGCCTTCGCACGCAAGACACTCCTCTGGCGCGACACTTTGAGCAGGGGCCAAGGCTGGACTCGCCGCTCGCCGATCTCATCACCAGCCTCGAGCGTCGTCTCAGCACTCGAAGCATCTCTGGCACCATGAGCTCCGCGCCTTACCACGATGCCGTCGCGTCTCCCGGCAGCGAGTTCCTGCACCTCGAGCCCGAGTCGAACCGCAGCGCCGTCGCATCAGCGCCGTCGCCGTCTGCCTCCTTCACTCGCCACGATGCAGAGCACTACGAGTTCCCTGAGGACGACGACGATGCGTCCCTTCGCGCTCTGCCTCGCGAGACGCATCTGCCGGCTGCCTCGCACACGGCTCTGGTCGAGACCATCGACCACTCGAGCCCCAACTCGCCCGTTGAGCCCCACACCGTGTCGCCTCTGCAGATCAGGGAGGCGGTGGGCGGTGCGTATCCGCAGAACAGGCGCGACACCTTTGGCGGTCTCGACTCGACGCCTGTCGCGGCCGTTGAAACCAGGCAGGCCGAGGAGGCTGCGGTGGGTCCAACTCGTCCGCAGCTTTCGCGCTTCTCCACCGCCACGAGTGGACCCGAGTTTGAGGACGCTCATGTCACTCGTTCCGGAGGCGACGACTCGGAGGAGCAGGAAGTCGTCCTGCCCGAGGTCAAGGTCTCCGAGATCGAGAGTCACTTGGCTGCGGTGGAAGCGGCACTGCAAGACAATCGCCAAGAGGGCAGCTTCGACCTGACTTCGCTGAGGCAGCGAATGTCCGACGCCTCGTACGTGATGCATGCCAACGCCTCTTCAGCCAGCATGCTTTCGCGCGACGGATCGCTGCAGCCTCCGCAGCAGCATCAGAGCGTCAACGAGAGCACGGATGAGCTCGCGCCTCCGGGAGCTTGGGCGCAGGACAGCTCTTCGTTCGTCATGAACGACGACGGCCGTCGCATCACGCTCGCGCCCGAATCGCACGAGGCGCTTGCCGATGCCGTCCGCAGCGTCCGTAGAGCGATCAGCTCGTCGCAGCTCACTACCGATGCCGACGAGACCCAGACCGCTCTCGCGAGTCGATCGGTCGACACGCTCGGCATGGAGAGCTTCGTGTCCGAAGCTGCTGAGCCGGCGAGCGAACGGCTGCCGGCTGGCGACGCGTCGATGCTGTCCGAGGCGACGCCTGCAAAAGCTGCCAAGAGGCGACAGGAGGGCATGCGCGACATCGAGGAAGCCTACAGCCGCATGCTGGCGCTCGTCCAGTCTTCCGCCGTTGGTGTCACGCCCTCGCCGCAGATGCGCGGCGAAGAGGCTCGTCTCGGGTACGAGCCTCCTCATCGTCCCATGAAGCTTGGCCAGGCTGCCTCGGGAGCTCATGAGCCTTTCTTCAATTCGCCGCTGGCCAAGGCTTCGACCAAGATGGACGAGCCTCTCAGCCAGCCTGTGCCGTCGACGCGCAGTGTGCTCGACGGAGCTGGTGGCGGCCAGGCGACTCGTGTTCAGGCGCGCGGACAGCCGAACGCAGAGAACCGCACGTCGACGTCCCTCTCTGGCCTCATGGGAATGCCGCTCGACATCAATTCACAGATGCTGCGCCAAGCCAGCGTCTCGACCGTCTCGTCCGTGCACGACGTCTCTCGGAACGAGTCGGTGGACGGCGCGGCCATCGCGCGCAGACGTCCACCATCGGATGCCAAGTCGAGCTCGAGTCGTTATTCCCAAGCGCTGAGCCGGGATCACGTGCCCTCGTCGCTGCTCGAGTCCGAAGGATACCGCAAGCGCTTCAGCACGGACAACACGACGGTAGGACGCGCCAGCTCTGGCGGCGGACACACCTCCCCCTCGGCAACCGCCAAGACGCTCGGCACGCCTCGTTCGTTTGCCACCTCCGTGTCGCAGCACTCGCTGGCCAACATGGTGCGTCGTCACGAGCTCGAGAAGGAGAGCCTGCTCGATACGCTCGAGCGCGTGCGTGCCGAGAACGCCGATCTGCACGCGCGACACGATAGCTTGACCTCGGATCTGCATGCCGAGGTGACGCGCGTGTTGGAGCTGGAGCGGGAGCTGGAGCGACGGGATTCGAGAGAGGTGACGCTGATTGGTCAGATTCAGCAGTTGGAGAACGAGCTGGTGGAGCTCAGGTATCTTGACTTCCAGCTCAACTCGACTGCGGATCAGACGCTCGGCTCCGAGGATGGCGAGGGGTCGATCATGGATGTTGAGCTGCCGCCGACGCTTCAGTCGAGGGCAGGGATCGGCGCGCTCCCCCTCTCGCCGCGCCACTCGGCCCTGGCCAAGCCGACACACCGAAGCACGCGCTCGGAAGCGTTTGTCTCTGGCCTGCCCGGCTCGGAGCGATCGACGCTGCCATCAAGCAGGACCGAGCTGCCGCGCGCACGCCCTGTCTCGCTGTTGAACGGATCGGGCGGTCTGTTCCGCGAAGACCGTGGCTCGCAGCGTTCGAGCGCAGCGTCGCCGCTTCCAACCCCGCGCACCAGCAGTCTGCTTCGTCATCCCCGAGCTTCGGGCAAGACGACCAAGGCGCAGCCGGCATCGCCCACGCTGCTGGGGCTCGGTCTGCCCAAGGACGAGGACGATGAGGACTGGAACATTGCTGACGAGCAGCTGCCGGAGATTGATGACGAGATCCTGCCTTCGACGATGACGACTTTGCGTCAGCCGGCTTCGATCGGGGCTGCGCCGGTCCACACGTTTGACTCACGGTTCGGGGAGCCGGGCCATCTGAACGACAGCTACGAGCGCGACGGCGAGCAAGACGACGAGGTTCGTAGCGCATCGGTGCCGTCGACGATCCAGCACCACGGCGTGACTGCGCAGCGCGATGTCTCGTCGTCTCTGCCGCGATCCACGTCGCAGGCCACCGTGACCAAGAGCACCCCCGCGACGCAACTCCCGCGCCCCTCGCCCGCCAGCAAGATCCCCACCAGCCGCTCGGCCGGCGCCATCTCGGACTCGCCCTCGCACCGCAGCATCTCGTCGCGCCTGCCGCGCCTCGGCCTCAAACCGAGCACGCGCTACTCCAACCCCGCCGTCCGCAACGTGTCCAACGCCACGGACAAGTCGACCGCCTCGACGCTCTCGTCCGTGTACAGCACCATGTCGTCCGGCGCGCCTCCGTCGCTCGGCTCGCTGCCCAGCGCCAACAACACGATGGAGGACGAGATCCAGGCCGAGCTGGCGCGTCTGGGCAACCCGCAGCCGTACATGCGGTACTATTCGCCCCCGCGGAGTAAGATGGTTTGATCGGTGGATTGGGATACTGTATTATGACTTTTATTTGGATGTTATGATTTGATCGAATGGGGTGGGTGTGTGTGCTGGTGTGGCTGTGAGTAAGTTATTCTCATGCAGCTCGCGCTCTGTCGAAGAGCGTGGCGATGTCGACGCACAGAGTGATATCTGCGGCTGCGCTGGGCGTCTCGGATGCTGTTGGGAGCGCGATGGCCGTGCTCGTTCCTTGGAGAGCTCTTGAGGGCGTATGCGAGCGGCATTTGCTCGCCATCACGGCGAGTTTTCGAGCTGCGATTCGGAGTGGCAGCTCTGGGTGCGGCGTCAGCCATGTCGAGACATCTCGATGTGTTTGTTGTTCTTCTGAAGCGGTGATCCCCATCTGACCCACTCGCCATGTGCTTTTGTTGTGCTTTGCGACCGTGATCGACGCGCGCCCATTCAACCACGAACGCGTTTACGAGCACCGTTGACATGGCGTCTCGTGATCGACCTCAATCCCTTGAGCCCGTTGGACAGGTCGATCTGAAGCGCCACCCTCGACTCGTTGGCGAGCCGCTGCAAGTAGATGAGAAAGGCGAGCATCACGTACAGGTCGGCGGTCTTGGAGAGCCTCGTGTTGGGCGGCAGGTGGGCTCGGATGAGCTTCTTGATGAGTGATCGTGCGGGCAGCTTCATTTTTTATCGCTGAGGAGTATGTGAGGGTTGTGGTGGTTGGGAGAGGCAGAGAGGATGTGGATGTGAGTGGACAAGTGACACTTTTGAGAAAGACGCGCCTGGCTCGATTTCTGGAAGGGTCACGTCACGTGCGGTTCGCAAAGTGGAGGGAAAATGCGCAGCTGCACAAAGGCACTTTTTGGGACAGATTTGTGCGTGCTCGAGCCATGTCGACTTGTTGCCTCATCATTGTCACCATCGGCACCATCGTCACTATCGTCAACTCGGATCGTGGCAACAGCTGTTCAGGCACAAAATCAACGTAGTGCAATCCTCACCCGCAATGACTGCGCAGGCTGGGCCATCGGGCTCAGCGCCAACCCTCAAGACTTCGAAGCTGTCGCCGGTCGTTCTCGATAACCACTCCTCGTCAGGAACTGGCAGCAACATCAGCCTGTAAGCACACGCATACATTTCTAGCCATTCGTAGCAGCAGAGCCTGACCGCTGATATTGATCTTTCCCACTCTTTCACGCACAGTCATCCGCTACCGATCCTCAACATCGCCGAACACCTCGTTCGGACAAGGCTGCAGAGCGACGATGCAGAGCTGACAGGTAAGTCCAACGCTGGCGCTCCTCGAACCCGCAGCCGTATCCGTGACTGACAAACAATCACACCGCTCCTACATCGACAGTCTACGGCGTCCTCCTCGGCACACAACAAGGACGAGACATTGAAATCCAAAACTCGTTCGAGATCAGGCTGGACCCTGCGTCATCGACCACGCCAGCACCGATGATCAACCATGCATTCCTCAAATCGCGCCAAGCACAGTACAAGCAAGTGTTCCCCACGCTCGACCTTCTCGGCTGGTACACCATCGGCGACATCCCCACGCCGCAAGACCTCGAGATCCACAAGCAGCTGCTGGCGTACAACGAGACGCCGCTCCTCGTTCAGCTGCACCAGACCGTGTCGTCGTTCGAGGACGCAGAAGTCAACGGAGAGCTGCCGATTCGCGTTTATGAGTCGGTGGTAGAGCTGGTGCAGGGCGAGACGACCAACTTCTTCGTGCCGGCCGGATACAAGATCGAGACGGGCGAAGCGGAACGCATCGCTGTCGACCATGCGAGCAAGGCTGGTGCCGAGTCTGGCGGTGATCACGAGAGCACCAGTACGTACTATCAAATCGACGTCGAGCTTTGTGTGGCTGCTGACTTGAAAAAAAAACTCTACTTCCGTGCGTAGTGCTGGCGAGCATGCAAGCGCAACACAGCGCGATCAGCAAACTCAACGACCGCATCCGACAAGTGCTCACCTACCTTCAGTCGGTCAAAGACGGCCAGGCAGCATGGGACTATGAAGCGTTGCGACAGATTCAGACCGTCGCTGCCAACCTGCCGCAGACGGTGCTGCCAGAGTTGCAAGAGGAGCTGCTACGGGTGAGTTGGAGGAACGGATGCTGTCAAAGACGACAGGATGTGATCTGTGATCTGATCGGGCGTCCATGACCGCGACATCTCGATGCGTTGCTGAGAACGACGAAGCTGACCACTTTCCAAACCTTGCTGCCCCATGCGCTTGGAACTTGCTTGCAGGAACACAACGACGTGCTCCTCACCAACTACCTCTCCGTGTTGACCGAGAGCCTCCACACCATGAACGAGGTGAGTGCCGCCACAGACAAAGACTCGCAGGTTCTGGACTCGATATCGCGCTTATGGTCGGCGTGCATGCGGGCCAACATTGACCTCGATCGACGGATGACTTGGACCGAAGCTGACCGGAACTCGCTTTCCGTTCTACTGTATTGCCGCACCTACCAGCTCACGGACAAGTTCGAGGTGGTCCAGGCCGGTGCCAAGGACGATGCGGGCGAAGGCGGGATCGCAGCCACCTCGACGGGCGCGGCACCGTCACGAAGAGGTGCTGGTCGGAGCTCGGCTCTTCGCGCGGTGTACGGCTGATGAATGCCAATGTGGTTTCCACATGTGCTGATGCGCGCGTGCAGCGGAAGTGGCTGGCTTGGAACATCGGCGACTCTCACGCAGCGGCACGCGGCTTTGTTGTTCCGCACGATCGACGGGTCGAGACCCGGCTGGAGTGATAACGAGACGCTGAGGGAGCTCGGCTAGATTTGGATTGGAGGGTGAGGCGGAGTGCTGGGTGCGTGGACTTGAACGAGGTGCTCGCTTTGACGGTTGATCGGCGGTCGAGCTGGGAACGTTTTGGATTAGGGTTTGTGGTCCGAGCTTCGAGTTCCGAGAAGTGCAGCGCTGTGCGTCGTGGCGAGGAAGCGCACGGGCAAGGCGCGGTTGACCGAGCTTGAGAAGCTTCTTCGTGCAGCGTGTTGTTCGCCTCGACCCTGCATGGCGAGGGTCCAGACGCTTTTTCGGCTGTTCGGCCCGAATACGCCAGAAACGCGCTTCCTTGCCCTCTCTCATCGAGTGCGAGTCCAGATCCCAGCCTGGAAAGCAAGCCATACACACCTCGTTGAAGTTACGCACAAAAGCCGAGCTTCGACTGGTCCTTTCAAAAGATGCTTCAGAGGCCGCGTCGAATTCGCGCGCCTTGTCCGGCAACCGTCGCCGAGATACCCGGCGGCGTAATTTCGCAAACAACGCGGGTCTGGAACCTGGGCCTTCCAATTGCCGTCTTCGCCACCGACGCCAGCCTGTTCCGGCGTAAATTGCATACGTTTTGGTGTTGAGGCGGGTGTGGATCGAGATTACGGAGTCGACGCTGGTGCTTGGAGGTGAGCCAAGACTGATGAAGATGGGATGGGGCAAGGTGGGCGGACATTGCTCATGAGGCGGACACAAGCAGGACGACGGTTGGAGACGGGAAGGAAAGCAAATGCCGACAAAAATCAAAGCTGTTAGATTGACGCGCGGGCTCATGTTAGGTTCTTCGTCTGCACACAAGTAAGACGTTTCGCGCTGGCTGCGGTCGGTCGATCTGCGAACGATGCGTTCGGGAAAGCGTCACGGCGTGGCATCTCAGCAACGGCAGCTTCGATGACGCAAGATGCCTGGAATGGTTGCACTGGGAGCTGCAACGAGCGGTTTTGGCCGTCGAGCAAGCCAAAGCAAAGAGAGAGAGCAAAAGACACGTCTCGGTGAATCGTTGAAACTCCGCATTGCCGTCCGCACCAGCTGCTTCGACGGATTCACTTTTGCTTGGAGCGCTCAACTGCGGATGTTGAATCGCAGCGGATCCTTTTGATCAAAAGCTCGGCAGGCTTTCTTCCGTCTCTAGAGATGAGCTTCGATGTCGTAACCCCCAAAAAGTGGCGCTGTGTGTCTTACGATAGAGCTGACTTTGAACGGGGCGGACAATTGATCCACTCGGTGTGTAATCTCTCGAGTTTGTTTGGCTGCGCGCAGTCCACCTGTGCTCCTTCATGGACGCCCGCGCATTCATGCAATGGTGCTGTCCGAATGCAGTGTGGCACAGCGGGGTTGAGGAGGAGCATGTTCCTGAGTTGAAGATCTCTCCTCGAGCTAGGCTACGTGCAGTGCTGAACTTTGACGCTCCGACGGCCGCAAATTCGGCTGCATCTCCACGTTATCGTGGCTCTACAGCGCAGATCCGCACTACCGCACTGTTGGCTCAGACGAAGCGCACGCGGAAACTCGGCCTGGAGTTCCCCAAGGCGCAGGAATCAAAACCGCTGCCTGTGCATGCCCGGTGTCAGAAGAAACTTCAGAGTTGGCGTCCAGCATAAAACAAAAACAAAAGAAAAGCAACGCAGATCCGAGGAGACTGCCGATCGCAACCACAGCTGGCATGGAACAGCGAGGCGAGCGGCTCAGTGGCACCGATGTTGCGAGTGCGCGTCCGGTGCCAGAACCACTCGTTTCAGTGGAACCGAGGTCGAGCGGAGTCTGGACTCGCTACTGCAGGGGTACTCGATTGGGGAAAATTTGAAAATCAAAAAACGAGCGGAGGGTGTCGCTTCACGCGTGGCTCCAGTGGACCAAGCAAGGCACACAGGCGAGCCCAGCGCTGACTAGCGTTGTTTGGTGTCTATGTTGCGGACGAGGTTGAGTTTCCGCGGCTGCTCTGGCAGCTCGTTGTGCCGATGCAGCATTGCAATCATGTTTCACTTTGACCAGCCACGCCCTGACGAAGGGTGTCTTTTCGCGAAACGAAAATTCGCTTCAGATCGCTTGCCTGCGCAACGCGCGCTCGGCCGCCATCGGGCCGATGCCGTTTCCGTGTG